>OY754985.1:1645603-2245603 GCA_963576475.1 Molanna angustata | reverse complement strand
CTACATTGGTTTGTTCGATGCCATAAAAATGAAAATTGTCCGAAATATCAAATATTATATACAAATTATGCAATTTTATTATGCCCATATCTTTACTAATAATTAACAGACTTTTACAATATACGTCTTAAAACTTGCTGTAATGTCTTGTGTTTCATTTTATTATTTCATAATTATATTTATTTCAAAGGTTTATTATTTTCAAGAACATATTCATTCGGTAGGAAAATGAAATATTGTATGAAAAGATATTAAAATGGCGGCATTTATGTACAAAACGCTTACTTTAAAAATAAGTTAAACATTATAATTATACAAAATATTCACCATGTTTTTCACTTAAACGCTAAGTTATACTGGAAAGTAAATTTTTTTTGTGTAAATACGTACTTCTAACTTTTAAACTAACAGATATATGCGTGCAAAATGTACACTTTTTTGACAGATACGACTTGGAAAATTTTGTATGAAAAAAATAATTATTGAAATATTTTTAAAATTCAGCATTTTTATCGCATTATTTTTAGCGTGACACTGCATCAGGTATACAGGTACACGTTCACACATAAATTAGATTTTTAGATGCTCTTGGTTTTTCAGAAGGCGTGAGACAAACACACACACACACACACATACACACACACACACATACACTAACATTTTGATTGCTTTATTACTTTAGATATACAGTATATATGAGATACAAAATATCTTAAGATAATATAAGCTTATTCATACATAGTTAACATACAAAGTAAATATAATTTATTTCATTTCAATAAATATCAATTTACCACTTCACTGGAGCTTACATAGTTTAAGCCATATCTTTTTGTTTGTATCTTTGTTACTAGCCCCCTCACTAGGCATAGCCTGTGCTAAGGTGAGCTAGTTTTATGTTATTGTCTATTACGTTGTTTATTTATAGATACATTTACATATAATATTTGTAAGTACATGTACATACATACGCTACGCATTCAAACGTATGCATCTTTCCTTCTAAATACAATATTTCATTTTGAGTCATGCACACACAACCAAAATTTGTGGAAATAAATTATTTGTCTATTCTGTTGTTTGTAATAGTGCATTTACATTTTATTTGGAAGAATTATTTCCTTAAGGATTTTTTCATCTATTTCATAAACCCATCTTAGTGATAGTTTTTTAAATTCTTTTGCATTACTGATGTAAAATACGCTATTATAAAATACGAATTCAAAACATTGTGTTTGTTTTAGTAATAATTTAGCATGATATTTAAGACATCGAGATCAAATGACACGAGGTATCATGTAACTCGATGTCGAATATTATTACCTACCCTCAGAATTATTAAATGCAAACGATTGATGGAAAATATTTGGGGAGAAAATTATTTTTTTCACTAATGATCCAATTTCAGATGGTACACATTTCATTTCAATATCTCAAATCGAGACTTCATATCAAAGGTCTAATGATAAGTAAAAATATCTTTGAATATCTGTATCAATATTTTAAAAACGTACGAATTTGACACCATGATCATTATATTTACAAAAAAAGTAAGGCTCATATTGAAATTAAATTTGACAGTTAAGTAATATTTTGATGGTTTTAAATATTATTTACTAGCCTTTATGTCCCGCCGTTGGCCAAGAATGTAAAACTGTGAAGGAATAAGCAATCGTTTTTATAATATTGTCACCCAATTATTTTGCAATATCGGACTATGAAAAGTGGTTTGAAATTTGATTGAGTATAAGCATTGTAAAATGTTCAAGTGATGGCCACAACCCATTCTTTTTTATATATTGCTATAAAGTGTGAATGAAGTATAATATACAATTTCTGCACGCATGGACTACGCGAAATGGTTTTAAATATGAATGTTTATCAACGTTGTAAAGAGATTGGTTTGGCCACAACCCCCATTTTTAAATATTATCATCGAAAACAAATTGTAATATATACCTATGATGTTGGAATGTGGTTAAAATTTGATTAAATAATGTACTGAAAAGATCTAGTGTTGGTCACATCCCATTCGTTTTTATATTTTTTCATCAAGTGTGCATTATATTTTTGCACAATTAGACTGATAGACTTAAAATAGACATAAAAGTCTACATTAACGAATAAGAAAAAGACTTAAACTATAGTAAATAGTTTTTAATTTGAATATAAACGTTGTGAAGAGTTCAGTAATGGCCACAACCCCCATTATTTAAATATCGTCAACGAAATCAAATATGAAGGTGTTGAAAATTATTCAAAATAGGATGATATAAATGGTTTAAATTTGATTAAACACAAGTATTGAAAAGATTTTAGTGCAGATTACATCGTCACATCCCACATCCCATTCGTACATAATATGTATTTTCATCAAGTGTGCATATCGTTAATAATATTTCTGCACAATAGACTATTAGACTTAAAACTAACCCAAAAGTCTAAATAAAAAAGAGAAGAATAAGTATAAGACTAAAAGAAATAGTTTGTATAAAAAACTATTTCAATGGTCTACATAAAATAAGAAAAAATACATAAAATAGAAGAATTAGACTATTGGAAATAGATTGTATAAAAACTGACTAAAAGGTCTACATAAAAGAAGAAGAAGATTAATCCATAGGAAATAGTTTTGTATAAAATTCACCAAAGTTCTACATAAAATAAGAAAACGAAGAAAAAGACTAAAGGAAATAGTTTGTGTAAAAACTGTAAAGTCTACATAAAATTAAGAAGAAAAAGAATTAGACTCCATGAACCGTCGCTTCAGTTCCTTCAGTACCTCCCGTCCCTTCAATCCTTCATTACGTCCCTTTCAATCAGGCCCTTCAGTACCTCCCGTCCCTTCAGGCCCTTTAATACCTCCCATCCCTTCAGGCCCTTTAGTGCATCCCTTCCCTTCATTACATCCCGTCCCTTCAGCCGCTTAAGAAAAGTTTAAATCCAGAAACCATCCTGGAAGAACCGCGAAGAGATGAAAGGACCTTCTTTTCCCAGGATACTCCACCTTCAAAGGTAAAATGACTAAATACACGAAGAAGAAGAAGAAAAAAGTTTAAATCCAGATACCTGCGAAGATATGGAAGGAAAATTGGACCTTCTTCTCCCAGGATAGTCCACCTTCATAGGTAAAATGACCAAATGCACGATGAAGAAGAAAAAAGTTTATATCCAAAAACCGTCTTGGAAGACTTGCGAAGAGTTGGAAGAACAGTTGGACCTTCTTCTCCCAGGATTCTCCAACTTCATAGGTAAAATGACCAAAAATACACGAAGAAGAAGAAGAAGAAGAAAAAAGCTTAAATCCAGAAACCTGCGAAGAGATGGAAGGACAATTGGACCTTCTTCTCCCATGTTAGTCCACCTTCATAGGTAAAATGACCAAATACACGATGAAGAAGAAGAAGAAAAATGTTTAAATCCAGGAACCGACCTGGAAGACCTGCGAAAAGATGGAGAGACAGTCGGACCTTCGTTTCCCAGGATATTCCGCTTTCATTGGTAAAATGACCAAATACACAAAGAAGAAGAAGAATAAGAAAAAAAATTAAATCCAGAAACCATCCCGGGCATACGCTCGACAATTCACCAAAGTTTCATTGTAATCGGACAAACGGTTTAGGAGCACATAGCATACATGCATCCATACATAAATAAATAAATATAATAATTTTCCTATAGGAAATCAGTATATTCTTGAATTGTAAGTAAATAGTATTAGGTAGGTACCTACCTACAACAATGTTCTAAATAAATTCGATTCATAACAAATTTTATTTGAATATCAGAATCTTTCCGTAACCATAGTAACCATCGAACATATAAAATATTACTATCAAATGGGCTCGATACATTTTTTTGGATATGTAGGTAGGTACCTACATTGGTTTGTTCGATGCCATAAAAATGAAAATTGTCAGAAAAATCAAATATTATTTACAAATTATGCAATTTTATTATGCCTATATCTTTACTAATAATAAACACATTTTTACAATATATGTCTTAAAACTTGCTGTAATGTCTTGTGTTTCATTTTATTATTTCATAATTACATTTATTTCAAAGGTTTATTATTTTCAAGAACATATTCATTCGGTAGGAAAATGCAATATTGTATGAAAAGATATTAAAATGGCGGCGTTTATGTACAAAACGCTTACTTTAAAAATAAGTTAAACATTATAATTATACAAAATATTCACCATGTTTTTCACTTAAACGCTAAGTTATACTTGAAAATATATTTTCTTCGTGTAAATACGTACTTCTAACTTTTAAACTAACAGATATTTGCGTGCAAAATGTACACTTTTTTGACAGATACGACTTGGAAAATTTTGTATGAAAAAAATAATTATTGAAATATTTTTAAAATTCAGCATTTTTATCGCATTATTTTTAGCGTGACACTGCATCAGGTATACAGGTACACGTTCGCACATAAATTAGATTTTTAGATGCTCTTGGTTTTTCAGAAGGCGTGAGACAAACACACACACACACACACACACATACACACACACACACACACACACAAACACTAACATTTTGATTGCTTTATTACTTTAGATTTACTTATAAACGGCATAAAATACCTTTTACATACATAGATAAAAACACATATTGATGCTAAAAATATAAAGAATAAGAAAAAAAACAATAGATGTAAGCAAACATAAAAAAAGATACATATGGCCTCTAAATAAACCAAAACAGTAAATTCAAAAATACAATACCGTAAAAGAAAAAAAAACAATAGATGTAAGCAAACATAAAAAAGATACATATGGCCTCTAAATAAACCAAAACAGTAAATTCAAAAATACAATACCGTAAAAGAAAAAAAAAACAATAGATGTAAGCAAACATAAAAAAGATACATATGGCCTCTAAATAAACTAAAACAGTAAATTCAAAAATACAATACCGTAAAAGAAAAAAAAAACAATAGATGTAAGCAAACATAAAAAAGATACATATGGCCTCTAAATAAACTAAAACAGTAAATTCAAAAATACAATACCGTAAAAGAAAAAAAAAACAATAGATGTAAGCAAACATAAAAAAGATACATATGGCCTCTAAATAAACCAAAACAGTAAATTCAAAAATACAATACCGTAAAAGAAAAAAAAAACAATAGATGTAAGCAAACATAAAAAAGATACATATGGCCTCTAAATAAACCAAAACAGTAAATTCAAAAATACAATACCGTAAAAGAAAAAAAAAACAATAGATGTAAGCAAACATAAAAAAGATACATATGGCCTCTAAATAAACTAAAACAGTAAATTCAAAAATACAATACCGTAAAAGAAAAAAAAACAATAGATGTAAGCAAACATAAAAAAGATACATATGGCCTCTAAATAAACCAAAACAGTAAATTCAAAAATACAATACCGTAAAAGAAAAAAAAAACAATAGATGTAAGCAAACATAAAAAAGATACATATGGCCTCTAAATAAACTAAAACAGTAAATTCAAAAATACAATACCGTAAAAGAAAAAAAAAACAATAGATGTAAGCAAACATAAAAAAGATACATATGGCCTCTAAATAAACCAAAACAGTAAATTCAAAAATACAATACCGTAAAAGAAAAAAAAAACAATAGATGTAAGCAAACATAAAAAAGATACATATGGCCTCTAAATAAACTAAAACAGTAAATTCAAAAATACAATACCGTAAAAGAAAAAAAAAACAATAGATGTAAGCAAACATAAAAAAGATACATATGGCCTCTAAATAAACCAAAACAGTAAATTCAAAAATACAATACCGTAAAAGAAAAAAAAAACAATAGATGTAAGCAAACATAAAAAAGATACATATGGCCTCTAAATAAACTAAAACAGTAAATTCAAAAATACAATACCGTAAAAGAAAAAAAAAACAATAGATGTAAGCAAACATAAAAAAGATACATATGGCCTCTAAATAAACTAAAACAGTAAATTCAAAAATACAATACCGTAAAAGAAAAAAAAACAATAGACGTAAGCAAACATAAAAAATATGTACCTACATATGGACTCAAAATCAACCAAAACATTAATTAATAAAAAAGTCATGTAAATTATAAATAAGCAAAAAAGAAATACAAAAAAACAAACATTTTACAACGTTTTTATTATGTTTTTTCCAAAATATTTTTTTTTTACCTCTGTTGGCGCAGATGACGGATACTTCCCATTTGTACCTATCCTCAACTTCCTGACATACCAAAACCTATTTCATACCTACATCCGTGTCAACAACAATCTCGCCCTTGTCCGCGCGCGAGTAGGCCACCTTATTCAGTTACAATACTCAGTTAACGCGTCATGTGCATTGTGCATCCATTATAAAAAACTCTGCATACTAATTCGGTGCCGCGCGCCGTGCGCATATTTTACCTTTTTAAGAATCACGTTCACGGATTTTCGCAAGTGAAAATCAATTAAAAGTTACAGACAAATTTTTAACCAGTGAAGAGAAGAGAAGAACTCTACGGAAAAGAGAGAAGAAAGAAGACAGCTGGCACAGTAAGCCCACTCCCATTTCAAACTTTTCCATCTTTGCAATCTGTTTCTTCTGCCATAATCGCACAACCTCAATGGGTTCAATTCTGAAAATACACTAAAATTTTAGTGAAATATTCAATAAATTAACTTTATATATTTATGATGAAGATGTAATAAAAGGTAGAAAGTTGTAAAACAATAAAAAAAACAAAAGAATCACTAGTTTACTATAAAATGCATAAAGTTATTGAACGTTCACGGCACATTCCGCAATGTGGGGTAACCAGCGGAAAATGTATTGATTAAATTTGAATTAAATTTAAATTTTAATAATCAAACACAATTACCTAATAACCCTATATTAAATATATTCCCAATACAAAATTTAATTAACCAATAACTTCATTGCACCCCCCACCCTAAAAAATAGTTTAACCCAGCCCACACTCCACCCATTATGTTTACCTTAAGTCTATATATTGTATTTTATTTTAGTATACTTTGTATCCTCCTGAGGAAGGGAACTTTGTTCTCGTAACATGTAGAGGAATTTTTATTCATTTGAATAAAAATTATAATTGTAGTGGTGTACACAAAGTTGTGTTTTATTTCATTTAATTAATTTCAAAATGATACCACAAAGTAAAAAACAATCGTTTGTCGATGATGTTAATAAAAGTTATGTATGTAGTGGTGTACACAAAGTTGTGTTTTATTTCATTTAATTAATTTCAAAATGATACCACAAAGTAAAAAACAATCGTTTGTCGATGATGTTAATAAAAGTTATGTATGTAGTGGTGTACACAAAGTTGTGTTTTATTTCATTTAATTAATTTCAAAATGATACCACAAAGTAAAAAACAATCGTTTGTCGATGATGTTAATAAAAGTTATGTATGTAGTGGTGTACACAAAGTTGTGTTTTATTTCATTTCATTTAATTAATTTCAAAATGATACCACAAAGTAAAAAACAATCGTTTGTCGATGATGTGATGTATTTAAAAGAACCTTTAAAAGGTTTATAAACTATCAATATAATTATACCTATTGTAATTTCATATTATAAACTGTTGGTTCTATAAAATCAATAAATAAATTAATTAAGTACCATATCACTACACACACAAAATCCATATCTGTAAATATTTATATATAACTTATAACATAGTGAAAGTACTCAAACCCTAAGAAATCATACAGCAACATGTATATATCATTGTAACATGTATATATCCTTATATATCCTCATAAATTCTCTTAATTAAACATATGCTTGTGCAATAGAGATAAATCAATACAAACGACCACATACAAATACTGAAGAATGTCAGCGAAAAAAATTGTGAATATTATAAGCCCTTATTTTGAAGAAACCTTTGACTCTTTACAAACATGGCCAATGGTGAAATGCCTGGAAAATTGTAGAGTGGACTATAGATACTCAAAACTCCTGGAACATATTTATAGTAGTGCCACTTCTGTGATACAACTCCACGAACCTACTGAGAAGTTCCACATCGGGAGAGGAGTAAGACAAGGCGACATGATATACAAAATATACTCGCTCTAGAAAATGACTAAAATTGGAGTGAAAATGGTGCAATGGCGAATCACTGAGGAATATGAGGTTCGCAGATGGTATAGTCTTATATATTTTGATGAACGACAAACATATGTAATATACAAAGCATGTTGGAAAATTGGTCTCAAAAAGAATACATCAAAAACTAAAGTTATGAGTAATGCAAAGCCGTCGAAAAGCATATGGGTATAATAAAAGGTTAAAAGTAATGTTTATCTTGGAAAAGAAAATCAAGAGGATGAAATTGAAATTGAGATCTAGAACGGGCCACCTGTGGTAAACTCTTTTACATCCTAAAGTCTATGAATACGCCAATTATCTTAGAAAGTCTTTGACGCTTGCATTCTCCCAGTACTGACGTATGGCTGTGAAACTCTTGTGTTTACAAACAAAATGCTACATTATTTAGCAGCAACGAAAAGAGTAATGGAAAGGAGAATGCTGGGTTTTTCGTTAGTAAATAGTAAAACTAATTTATGGATAAGAGAGAAAACCAAAGTTACCGAGGTTGTCCAAAGTTACCGAGGTTGTCCAAAATGTTGCAAATGGTTGTCAAAAGATAAAAAGATAAAGAAAAAATAAATGAAAGGGTGCGTTCTTTTAAATGTTGATAAGATAAAAATAATTCGATTTTTTTCAGAATGTGAGAGAACTTTGAATGTTTTAACAAATAAAATAATACAGAAACATTTAATGGATGTCTTTGTTAAACTAATAAACTCTGATTTAATGCACAGGTTTCTCGAAAAATTGTGGAAACTACAAATAATTATAATATATCAACAGCAAAGATATACAAGACGTGTAATTAAATAAGATTTTTTGATATTTATATGTAGACCCCTATTTAATAATTAAAAAAAATGTATTTTTGTTAAATACCTGTTCTTATGCAGCGCATCGTTATTAAAATGAAAACGGATGAATCTTTATCAAAAATATTCCTTCAAATCGTTTTATTTAATAAAAATTGGTTTATAAAATTTCTCGAAAAATGAGAATTCACAGCGACAATTTGAATGCGTATATTTAAAGAAATAACTCTCGAAATAAATAATAATAATAAATTTGGATGATTTATACAGCGCCGTTTTCGTGAATATCTCACCTCAAGGACGCTGAAAATTGATTAAGATGTATCATTTTGGCTTTGGTAAGATTTGCGAAAAAGGTGTGTTTTGAGATTTTTTCTGAAGGTAGATATATTTTCAGTTTGTCTGAGGGTATTTGGGAGCTTATTCCATGTATTTGGTCCTGCCACAGCAAACGCACGATCACCGAAATTAGTGGTATGCACCCTGTTTATTTCAAATAATTTTCCAACCATGGATGAAGATGCAGAACGAAGTGTTGATTGTCTGTCATTAATTGAAAGAGGAATGCAAAGTTCGGAGAGGTAAGTAGGAGCCATACCATGAAGTGCTTTGAAGATCATGAGATAGAGTTTATATTCAATCCTATCAGGAACTTTAAGCCAATGGATATTGCGGAGATGGTAAGAGATGTGAGAAAACCTGGAGGCTCCGGTGATGAACCTGGCTGCAGCATTGAAAACTGACTGAATTTTATTAATTTCTTTTTTAGGTAGATTCGCATAATATACCGTTACAGTAATCCAAACGGGAGACAACAAAGGCTAAAGAAATAGTTCTATACACTAAATACTCCACTACCAATCGATATGTCGTATCTTCTGTTATTAAATTCCTTACATATTTATTTCCACATAGCAAAATTTCTCCCCTTTACGGATTCAAAATAATTTAAAAACATTTTAATACTGGCAGAAATCATCCTTATGATTAGGTGCAATGCTTAATAAGCTATAAATAATAAGATGTGACTGCTAATCCAAAGGTCCCGGGTTCGATTCCCGGGGAAGACAAAGTTATTAATTGTGTTTTCAGTCTGGATCTGTGAGACGATTAATATCATAAGTCTCCAAAATGTGGCAACTTGTACTTGTGGGTGCGTGTTAAATTAACATTTGGCATAGTGCCTGTTAGTTGTCCGATAAGTAATTTTTTTTTTTTTTTTTATAATTATAAAGAACAACAACTGTCGAAAAACACCAACTTCATAGGTGTCACTACAAAACAAAAACGAAATGCTTCACATACCAAAGGTTGTTCGACCCTTCTGAAAACACAGAGGTGGTAAAATTCTTCAGGAATTGTGGTTTACCCTTCAAAGAAGTGAAATGTACGTATTTTGTTGACTGTATGTATATTATCAGGTTGTGCCTACCTGAGGTTGTAAACACATACAATATACATACATCTTATATTACTAGGTATTTATTAAAACAAAAATGATTATGGTTCTACATGTACATTTTCCTTATAATCGGACTGTCGTTTCGGCTTACTACGCCAGTTGATAAGGACCTAAAATTTGTTTGATTTAAAAATACCTAGTGAAAAATATTAAATACTTCCTGGCACCATACTCTAGGGACGAGTTTATTACCATATCTTCCAACTATCCAGTATTTCCTGCTCAGATAAGCAATATTTGCGTTTGATAAGAAAATTAAATTTAAGTTAATTTCTCCATTGCTGGAGATCGAACCCAGGACGCCCGTAAAGAAGCCAAACGGCTTACTAACTGTGCCACATTTGTTGGCTCATAGTACTACATAGTGGTCGGGCAAGAAAAGTTGACACGCAAGTTGAAATAAGACAAAACAAAATAAGTTGAAAAGTTGGGATTTTGAACTTGAGAATAGCAGATACCATAATCAAATTCATTAATAATCTATCTTGCAACAAACATACTGTTTGTCGTGTATTTTTAGGTGCTACGAGACTGGTGTGTGGAGATAGCGCATGTGTTGTTCTTACTTTTTATTCAAACACACCCGCACACCCATCGCTGTTTACCCCACGTTGTGAGATAATATGCCATGATTGTATGTATGTATTTAATATTAAATCAAAGTAATCTTCACTTGCAAAGTATACAATATAACACATATCTACATACATAATACCACATAGGTATAGGTACACTTATATAATTTGTATTACATATTTTATTAGATTTGTCATTTATATATGAAATTTATATTTTTTACTCTAATATGAACTAATTAAACCATTTTTTATATAATAATAATAATAATGAACACTTTCTTGCACCCATCGAGTGGCGAGTATATTGCCGTATGGCAATTTCTTCCAACTAATCAGTGTTTCCAGCCCAGAGAAGCAATATTTGCGTAAGAAATAAATTTAAATAAATTTCTCCTCTGCTGGGAATCGAACCCAGGACGCCCGCACAGAAACCAAACGGCTTACCACCTGTGCCACGGCGGTCGGCACAGTTATCATATTATATTTTTATTATCATATATTGTTTACTAATGATATTCACCCTGTTTGTTTTACAAATAAATAAATATGAATTCAAAATGATTGAATGCAACGCATGAATTTAAATTAATCGAAAAATTTGTCACGATATGTAGAAAAAGTCTGGCGTTCGATTCTCTCTTTCTACCCCAACAGATAAACGACGAGATGTTATAATAATTCAGTTATTATGATATTGAGATCTCTATTTATTTATTGAAACAACCCACTCGTTTGATATAATAGAATTATTACGATGTTGTAAAAAGTTATTTGAGTGATATTCGATTTCAAAGGATGAACCGATATAGCCCGCGGTCATGGGATGGGTTGGGATCAGTAGAGTGTGGGGGTCATTTGTTGTCATTCTGCTAAAGACGTTCGTTACAAAATCAAAATAAAAAGTGCTGGAAATATAAAGAGGCGGTGTTTTTCTGTCATTTTGGTAATCGTGTTTTGTCAAAAGTCCGTGTATTCGCCGCAGGGCGGTAGATTTAACGAAAAATTGAAAAAGGAAGATATTTTTTAACTGAATTTGGCACTAAGTCAAAACGAGCGTGTTGTGGTCAACGCAAAAGTCCTCAATAACAAGTCAAGTATTCAAATTTCACATGGAAAATATTCAGCATTTTCTTAAAAAGAGTGTGTTAAATTATTTTTTATTTAAATATTTTTTTTATGAAAACTTGATAATTCTTAAATGCCATTTTATGAAAGTTATGTGTCTTTTTACCAATTTGTAAATAAAATTTTCATATTCTAAGTTTCCTGAGCTTGGGGTAACTGTCAAATATTTGACATTTAAAAAAAATTGGTTAACACTATTCAGATATCCTTCAAAATCTAACGGGGTCTAAGCGAGTATTAGATATACATATTTGCAAAATTTGAAAATAATCGAAAGAGTACTTTAGTCTTTAATCGATATAATAAAATAAACATGCCGTACATAGCACACACAGATACATTGCAGTGATGAAACTTTCTGAATATACAATCTCTGCATGAAACTAGTTGATAATCTGCGATAAAAAAATACCCTTAAAAGTTGCGAAATCATAACACTCCACTATAACCCCTTGGGTTAGTGAGGAGTAGAAACATTGAAAATAGAATATGTTTATAGTTGCTTATACGCAAGCATAGGATTTATATCTAAAGGGGATTGTGTTAAAATAACGAATCTGGTTTATATGTTTAGTTCTAATAATATTTATATTAACACTACCTATTATATCAGAAGAATATGACTAAATAAAATCAGTTGTGTGTTTAATAATAAAAAATCTATATTTTGTAATTGTTATCCAATTAATCACATTATAAAATAGGGTTTATACGCATACACAAGGATGATTTTCTGGCATTATTTTCTGAATATTGTACCCGAGGTCTCAATTCTGGCGTACCTGATAGTTTTCCCTAGGACTATATTAAAAAGCAAGCATGACATCACCTTGTCGCAGACCGTTATAATGTATTAGATTGATCAGACGTGCTGATTTATATTTTTACTCTGCAGATTGAGTCGTGCAAATTCATTCTTACAAGTCTTACTAGGTAGCTGGATATTCCCAGTTCTATCATCGCCTGGTACAATTTCACTCATATTATGGTGTGTCTCTACATTATAATCATGAATGACAACATACTGACGGTGAATTAGCACTTATCATAGATGGATGGTGGCAGGGCGGTTAGCGAGCTGGGTTAGTAATGCAGTGGTCGTGAGTTCGAATCCTGCCACGACCGATTTCGTTCATCTACATATGTATAGTTCAAGTATATACATATTTGTTTCAAGGACATATTCATCTTTTTATATTAAAACTAATATTGGTATTTTCTTAAAATATATTCATAAACTAAAAATTGAAAATGACATACCTCCCTTCGTGTACAATAAATGGTTACATAGTTATATTACAATAATAATAAAAGTTAATTTTATTTAGATGTAAAAATATACATAAAAATTAATACGTCTTGTATAAACAAAAAAAATATAAAAATACTTGACAATTAATCCAACTGTCGATTCGTTCAAGAGAATGAAATTCTTTTGAAGGAAGAGGCAGTTTAAATCCAAGACGCGTGTATGTAGGAACACGATTGTATGTGTGTAGGGTCTATATTTTTCACGGCTTTCCAACTTTGAAGTCAAAAAACACCAACTTAGAGGCTTCGCAGTATATATGTTCCATATACGGATTTACTCAATTTGTATGGCAGTCGCCTATACACAATATCTAAGAAGACTTAATAGTTTGATACTTAATCTCTAAACATGCATAAATACCATCATGTTCTTTTCATATTCCGGGTAGGAAAAAACGACTGACCTCCATACTATCCTATCTAAACATACATACCTACATGTGTTGAATATAAAACAAAATATCTTAAAATATTCAATAATTTGGATTTATGGGTTAATAGTTTGGTACTTATTCTTCAACTATACATAGTATCGCTATCGACAGTTGGATCTCATGTGTTACATGCAACTTGTTATAAAAAACATGTAAAACTATGGAACATTAATAGTTTTAAACTATGTATTCAGCACCTAGCCAACGAAAGGTGACAAGACCTGTGGATTATTTTATGTTTGGTGGCAAACTATTATATATTTTGAGACCTTTATGGTATTATTACTTATATTATTAACTTTTTTGTATAGGTACTTATTAATCTCGTTTTTGGAAGTCTTCAATCCTGACATCTTCTCGTAGGGTAAGTGTGAACATTGACATTTAATTATAATTTTTTTTTTCTTATATTTTGGAAGCATTTATTTTTAGTTTGTTAATCAAAGTCAATGTGTTGTATATAATGTATTGCTTTACTGTCATTAATTTTAGTTTATTTAACATTTGGTAAATTCTTGTATATCTGTTGCATTTTAAAATTGTTCTCATTCCCATATTATGAATGATATACATACCATCACGTCGTGTCGTTTGCGGGGTAAGCTAAGAGAACCGAGCGCCATGCTCTTCTATTTTTGCACACAATTCTGGCTTCCATTTTTAAAGAGTTGTATCAGTTAGTTGGAAAGCTTTGAAAAGGGCAGTGCAAGGTATTGAGAATACACCAAGTGGTATACCGTTAAGGGGAATGCACAACATTTTTGGGTATATAGATGATATAGCCTTGGTAGCAATAGAACATCATGACTTGGAGGATATGTACTCCACCATCAAGAATCAGGCTGACACAATGGGACTTAAAATCAACATCCAGAAGACAAAGTACCTCTACCTATCCAAATTAAATTACTTTAGGAAGCCACCCTATAATGATGTGGTTGTCAGTGGGGATAGGATAGAAGAAGTGCAAGTTCACGTATCTGGGTAGCATTCTTACTAACACTAATGTGATGAGCGTTGAGATAATGTCCCGAATTCAATGTGGCACAAGAGCAGCAGCAGCACTGGGAGCATTCCTGTCTCCAAAGTCCATATCGCGAAGAGTGAAACTCCAGGACTATAATAGCCTAATTAAACCACTAATCCTGTATGGTGCCGAGACCTGGTGCATGACACTCAAGGACCAACAAAGACTGCTAACATTTGAAAACAGGATATTGAGTAAAATATTAGGCCCAAGATCGGGAATTGTGGCAGGTACCTGGAGACCACGAAGCAATGAGGAAATTCGTGCATTGACAGGACAACCATTATTCACCAGCGAAATCAGGTCCAGAAGATTACCTTTGATTGGACATGTTGTCAGATCAGGGGAAGAAAGAGCCACAAAACGTATCCTGCAAAATAACCATGTGGAAAAGAGACCCATGGAAAGACCGAGGCAGAGATTGATGGACTATGTTACCCGAGATCAGTAGGGCTACATATGAAGTTGATTACAATAAAATTAAGATTAGCTTGCCTTTAGCAATCTTTGAGGTTAAATTAATGAAATAATACTGTAAATTTACAAAACAATTCATGACAATTTCATACTAAACGTAGATATCAACAAATTTTCCTGATTAAATGTAGAGAAAGATTAATATTGGATTAGGATCGAGTACTGATTTATACATTTTTAAGATTAAGGCAAGCTAAGATCGTATTAAGAATGTGTCATGAGTAGCCCCCCTGAACGTGCTGAATGCTTGTGATGATTGGGAGTCCAGTGCAGCTGACAGGAAGGCTTGGAAAGTTATTGTTGAGGAGGTTAAAGCTCTACCAGAGTTGTATGGCCATCGGAAGTAAGTAAGTTAGTTAGTTGGTCATTGTGCTATGTTATTTAGTACCAGACACAGATAAATGGAATGGTTTAGATAACTGGTTGCAAAATGTAAAAGTCCATGAATAATTGATAAGTAATTTAGTGATTAAGTAAACTGACAAATTGGTATTGTGCCCTAGATGGCAATCAGTGTAACAAATTAAAGTCTATCTTAACTAAACCGACCAACAACTGAATTGATTTAATTAATTTGATAATAAATTTCGATACTGGATA
This sequence comes from Molanna angustata, assembly GCA_963576475.1. Taxonomy (NCBI): domain Eukaryota; kingdom Metazoa; phylum Arthropoda; class Insecta; order Trichoptera; family Molannidae; genus Molanna; species Molanna angustata. The sequence continues at coordinate 2,229,670 of OY754985.1, read as the reverse complement.
CCAATACCACTACAGACCAATTCAATAATGAAATGTATTCAAAATCCAAAGGCGGAATCTTTACTTAGTGGAGCATCTACTGCGTAATATCGATTACCAAATTTAATTAATCTCTTATATTGTTTATATATCTGATGGACCCATGAAACTTTTGAGTGTCGTTTTGATTTCATTACGCTGTGAAAAGTGTTATTTTTCCTATTAGCTGTCGGGTTTTTAAAACTGATAAATTATTATTGCAAAAAAAAACACTTGAGACAAAATACAGTTAAAAAAATATTTAAACTGGGTTTTCAAGAAAATTCTATGATTCGAAACACTATTTTTACTAAAAGTTATGAATTCGCAATTTTTAAGGCTACTTTTTATTGCAGATTATTAACCAGCATTATGCTGAAAATGTATTATGAAAGTTTCATCAGAATGTATATTTGTGTTAATGCTATGTACTATACCTATGCTACGAATGGCGTATTTATTCTACTTTATTTATTTTATACTCATTATCGGTGTAGTATAACAAGGAAAATCGATTATAGACTATAGATTATGATACTATTGAAATTTGGCAAAAAAATTGCCAAAAAATTTATTTTAAAACGAGTGAGTTATGGCCAACGGTAAGTTTTCTGAGCTTGGGATCACTTGAAATATTTAACAGTTAAAAAATTAAGAAGCACTATTCAGATATCCTATAAAATCTAATGGGGTCTAAGCGAGTATGAAGTATACAAATTTTCAAAATTTTAAATGAATTGAATGAGAATTTTGGTCTGTATCAATAAATTAGAATAAACACGCCGTACATAGCACATAGTACACAGCACACACAGATACATTGTGATGAAACTTTCAGAATACAATCTCAGCATGATATTAGTTGATAATCTACCAAAAAAAAAATAACCACGAATAATGTCGAACGTTTTCGAACCCAACCGCTTCTTACTTCGGAAAACCTTATACAAAAGTTACTGTATGCATTTTTATTTATTGATAATTTAAAAATGTATCACAAAGTAGTAGCTACATCATATTATGAAGATATTAGGTTTATAATTATAGCCCTATAATATAAGTCGGCCCTCGTGGCTCAGTTGGTTGGGTATCTGACTACTGATCCAAAGGTCCCGGGTTCGATTCCCGGTGGAGACACAGTTTTTAATTGTGTTTTCAGTCTGGATCTGTGAGACGATTAATATCGTAAGTCTCCAGAATGTGGCAACTTGTTATTGGGTGCGTGTTAAATAATTATTTGACATAGTACCTGTTAGTTGCCCGAGAAGCTATATAAAATAAAAAGAAAAATAAAAAAATAAACGTTTTAATTTTTTTTTGACTTAGGTACATATACACTGAGCTTAAAGTTGGTCGAAATTTAGTATGGGGTATTGACGTATTTTTAGGGGTTTTGTTTGGGGATGCTGGGGATGCGGATTCCGTAAAACTTTACATAATAATTTGTGTATCAACTCCCCCGGCTGACCAAGACTGATGGGTTTTAGATTTCACTCCAACCCCCATGATATTCTCTACCCTAACATATATAGAGCAACATCAAACGAAAACTTCCATCTGCGGGAGATATTATTATTTGTAGATGTTGTTTTGGAAAAAAATTAAATAGTAGGAATACTTGTAATACACAGCTAAACCTTACAAAATTGTGAAGTTATTAACAAAATGATTTTTATTTATTGGAAAAATTTTTCGTTGCGCGGCAACCTTTTCTTTTTTATGAAATAATAAAAGAATATTATTTCTCCATGTTTTTAAAATTTCACTAAGTATAATAAGGGAAGGAAGTAGGTATCTACCTATTTAACTTCTGCGGCCTGCCATTCACTTGATTTTCTGAATTTGGTTCTTTTTTCCAAAATTTTTCCCAGCCCTGGACTAGCTAATTGCACTTGAAACTACAACTTGAAAAGAAAAGATTTTGACTTCAGTAGGATTAATAAATTGTAATGGCAAATGTGGTTCGGTAGCGAGATAAAAGTTCTGAATTGAAAATAAAATAACTCGTTTTTTGTAAAATTGTGGTAAATGGCGATTAAGCTATGTAACTTAACATACTTCTGATTAAAGATTATTTACCTTTTTATCGAAAATACTTGATTTTCGATGACTATACGATGCTACCTAGAATTATTCATAGAGATTGCCTCAAAGTTATAATTCTTACTGCGTACACTACCCCGTATTCAGTAACTATTGGAACTAAATTAGGAACGTTGTAAAATTGTAGATTTTAAATTTACGGTCTTATTTAGGTATTATAACATATCAACTTGGACTAAATGGAATTGGAACATACCTATTTTGGCCGGAACATTCTTAAAAGTTACAATAGTTACTGAATACGGGGTACTTTACACTTGCTTGTAAAAAATGTTACATAAATATTAAGTTAAATATTAAGTTAAATAAATATTGAACCAATACCGTGCAGTTAAATAATTTATATTTTGTTCATGTTGAACCGATATGATCCAAATTTATGTGTTGAATATCTTTCTCTTCTGAGTCTCCTTTATTATTTATTAAAAGGGTTCCCTTTATTTCCACTAGATGTCGCCATAAGAGTGATGTTGAATGAGATTTAGATTGGGGCCAATATATGTCATTGATGTTAGTAAAAAGTTTGTATATGGAAGCCATTTAATCCGTCTCCCGTTAGGATATGTGTGCGCCGGGACAGAAATGTTGAATATTGGATAACTGTGGATATTTCCAGAGGATTTCTATATCCGACCTATCCCGAAAGGGTTTACGTCGGGGATTTCCAAGAAAATATATCCGCTATGAACGGTATAACGACAATGGACCCTGTTAGGCTCTTTGGCCCCTGTACATATTTCTTGTGAACCAAATTTTTACAAGGTTACAATGATAAATACTTACTATCGTGTGTTGGAGTAAGCGAGAAAGCCCTGTTTATGAATAACGTCTTAACCCGAAATGGACTCATGCCTTAACAACTTACATCTTTTCATTTTGATAATGCACAACTTACCGATATATAGATACTTTTCATAGATTTGACCCATTAGTATTTAAGAGGTCATTCAAAATATTAAATCATTTGATTTTTTTCGTTTTGATTGAAATTATTTTCGAATATCAAGAAAAGCATGAGCGAATAGACCTATAATGACTCATAATGACCCATAATGGTTTTAAAGCAAGGGCGAATACATTAAGGACAAAACAATTAGAGATTTTGAAGAGACTGTTGTATTTATGAATATTGAATATTAATTTGTGCGTACTCTTAATGAAGGATTTATAATGCAAACCCACAAATGTTTTTTAGATTGTCTTATAAAATAATTACGATTGGTTTGACAATAAAAGCGTTTACGTAATGAATTATAACTATTACAACTATAATCACTAAGCTTCTTAACTGGCTCCTGTGGCACAGATCGCTGATCTATAGATAAAAGAAGGAAGCATACCGTATGGGCAATGGGCATATCTATTGTCTATTGCTGAAGCTTTTAACGTTTCAAAATATTCTAAGGTAGAGCCTTTTACTCTGTGAAAGTTCATTTTAAAAATATATTAAAATAATATGACTGATTATTTCCACTCTGTTCTTTTTATTACACAACTTATTACAAGAACTATCGCTCTCTTCGTGAGGTGAGTTTTAACAAATTTATGTTTTGTTACATTTACATTTTCACAGCCTTTTTTTAAAACTCTCTTATCTTTATGCAGAAATTTTTAACTCACTCTCACGACCAGTAAAAGCTTCGAAACTTTCAAAATTTGTGTATTTCAGGTTGATTCATTTGATAGTTTAATAAATTGTACAATTTTGGATTTCTGAACTTAAAATTGTCACTACTAAACGTAGAATTATGATATACGTGTTGCGTTATATTAAGGCGATATTTATATCGTTATTTGATCGAATTTGAATCTTTTATAAGGGTGACCTCAATATTTTTGATTAACTTGGTCAAGATATCGTTTACATGGTCAGGCTAAGTCATTTATTTCTTGCAAGACCCCTGACTCTCGTTCCATTTCTGTCGGCATATTATGTGTATATTTTCTTCGACAGACGTTTTAAACCATTCTTCCCCTATGTCTAAACCATCTCATTGTGTTTCTTCATTCTGTAAATGACATCTTTATTTATCTGGCGTTCTTTCTAATGTCCTCATTACACATCCTGTCATATATCGTCTTCTTAGGTACTTATTTTTCTCAGCGATCCCATTTAAAGTAAATTTGTTACTTGTGTCACTGTTCAGCCGTTTAAGATCCAGCCTATCCATATTCCATCCTTGGATTATTATCACCACGCTGAGACCAGACGCCGCCTACCGCTGCCCAGAAAAGAAAATCTAAGTACCTACCATCCCAAGTACTTACCATCACAAGTACCTACCTACCATTCGGAACCTACATTCAAAGAGTTCAAATAAACCGGATTGCATTAAAAAAAGAAACATTCATTACTTTTTCGAGTTCAGTTGCAATTTTTCACAAATGTCAGACATTACAAATTCATATATTTATTTTTTCAAAAAATTACCTATTAGTGTAGTGTACCTTTCTCAAAAAACTTACAAAGCTCTGGCCGAGAAAAGCGGAAGGCAACATCCAGTGCATCGTCAAGAACCCGGGTTTGTTGATCTCAGTTCCTAGTGATAAATTTCTCTTGTCCTATCCATAGAATAATAATACAACTATAGAATACTCATTCCCATACAATACCTCGCTGAAAAAGTGAAGCCGTTTTATTGGCCGGCTCGTGTCAATATATGTATGACTCTGCTGGTAGACATTGTTCGTATAGTACCTACTACTCGTTATGACTGCGTAAATAATTTTGCAAGCAGTTAAAAAATTCCCTATTTGGAGAACCTATCACGCAGACTGAATGCTCGTAGCAAAATGTTGACCAAATTAGTCAACATAAAGCAGTTGCGTTTACTGCAGGCTAAAGAGGATTCTATACTATTATTATTCTATGGTCCTATCCCAACCCACCAATTCATTCAAGGTATACAGTCCACTTAAAGGAGTCGGACAGTATCGTCCAGATGAGCCAATATAAACAATGTTCAATTCGCCAGGGCCACAATAATCACTTTTAATCATTTCCACATATTTTTTTTTTCGTCATTAATCAAAAATTTTGCTATCTCCTAGTATGTTTTAGTAAGACCTAAGGAAACAATGTCATTGTGAATTATCTGCACTAATTATACCGATAATATTTGTGAAAATAGTTGTGTAGATTCAGGACAGCTCTAGTGAGGTCGATAATTATACCCACATGTTAACGTATTATTTTTTTTTACAATTCTTTGGGAGACCAACAGCTATCCATTACAGTTTTTCAATTAGGATAACAACCAAACAGCCAATTATAGGTCTCCGTTGATAGGCCATACCATCAGTTGCAGGTTGAAAAATACAACATCACAATATATTCGGTCTCTGTAATAGATAAAGTTTCATCCTGCAACCGAGGTAAACATAATATCACTTACAATAAATGTTATAATTACAATAAATATGAAAATATTAAATTACAATAAAAAAGTTCATACCTATTCACAAGCAAATCACATATCATTAAAGAACTTAGCACTAAGAACATTTCTCGCCCCTGTAATACTACACTGGAATACGTCAAATTCTGGTGAGTTAAGTATTGAATTATTTATATCGTTACAAACAAATCATATATCATTAAAGAACTTAGCACAAAGAGCATTTCTCGCCCCTGTAATACTACACTGTGATACGTCAAATTCTGGTGAGTTGGTACAAACACGCCAAAGAAATGAATTTTGTCGATAATTAGTGGATACTTGTTTTAAAGAGAATATGGGATTATGGTGTCGCGATTGAGTAGGCACATTAAGATTTAATTTGTTAAGTAGATCAGGGCAGTCGATTTGACTTTTCAAGATTTTTAGTAGATAAACCATGTCAGCAGTGTCACGACGTTTGTGAAGAGGCAAAAGATGGTGCTGTTTACATAATTTTAAATAGTCAGTTTGATAAGATCGGGCTTTGAAATTTAGATATCTGATAAATCGTTTCTGTACTCCTTCAATACGAGAGATATAGACATCATACATTGGATTCCATACAAGGGATGCATATTAGAGTTTGCTTCTGACAAAGTTATAGGTATGACAAAGATATAAAAAAAATACGTAAATTTAAAAAATATCGAATATTTTTATTATTGCATATGCGCAAACATTGGATTTTTTTCCCTGTCGGGAGTCAAAGATATTTTTTAACAGATTTTTAATTATCTCAATAGACACGAAGTTGGAATATTTATTGTAGGAGAACCGGGAAATCAAGGCACCTACAGGGCTTATGACCTGTCATCGGCTGGTTTACGTGATCACTTTATGCGCTTGCGCAACGTTCACCAATTATGCCTTTTAATGAGATCCCTATCAATTCAATTTTGAAAGTTCTATATATTGTAATACTGAAATTCTTTTCGCTTGAAAATAAGGAATTTTTAATTGTAGCTTTCATTATTTACAAAAAACCAATTCTCTCAATAGATGGCGTTCCAACAAAATAAATAAAAATAATAAGATTGTTGTTCATAATTTCACCCATAGATGGCTGTAGTAAAAATTCCTTATTTTCAAGCGAAAAGAATTTCAGTATTACAATATATAGAACTTTCAAAATTGAATTGATAGGGATCTCATTAAAAGGCATAATTGGTGAACGTTGCGCAAGCGCATAAAGTGATCACGTAAACCAGCCGATGACAGGTCGTAAGCCCTGTAGGTGCCTTGATTTCCCGGTTCTCCTACAATAAATATTCCAACTTCGTCTCTATTGAGATAATTAAAAATCTGTTAAAAAATATATAAATAGCATTAAATATACAGCTAGGTACACGACGTGATAGGTAGTATGTAAGAATGTTACATGAATCTATAGAAATGGTTGTCGTGCGAAAAAACTAGGAACATTTAAATATCTGTCAAAAGCAGATATATTTTTTTGTGTGTGCCAAAGGATTTGGCTTTGTCGAATCTGTTTTCTTTGAATGGCTGATAAGAGGATAAAATAAAATGAAATAGAAAAGAACCAATGTTACGAAAAAAAGAAGTATTTTTATTATAGGTATTATTGATTATATGTTACTTTTTCAGATAAACTGAATGGTTTTATCATCTGCTGTTATAATCTTCAAAGAAATCTATAAAAGTATTTGAGGAAATCAATGTTATCACAAATTCAAAACAAAATTTGCAAATATTGATGCATTAACTATGTGGTCCATTGTGACATTTTTCAATCCTCACTAACCCAAGGGGATATAGAGGGTAGTTATGGGTTCGCAATTTTTGAGGCTATTTTTTTATTGCAGATTATCAAATAGGATCATGATGAGATTGTATTCTAAAAGTTTCATCACAATGTATAATGTGTGTGTATAGTATATGCTATGTACAGCGTGTTTATTCTACTTTATCAATAGATGATTCTATTCGAGTTTTGAAATTTTTTATATCTAATACTCGCTTAGACCCCGTTAGAATTACATATTACCCCATTAAATTAACATTTTTAGGCAGTTCATTGAATCTACAAGATCTTCAATCACAGAATGCTTTCAATCTGCACAAGACAGCCTTACATGGAGGCAGGCTACTCGTCGAATGATCGAGTGGAGCTGCCATCCTTAGTTACGAGGTCAGGGTAGAAGAATATAACGTGGACTTATAACCTTGTTATAATGTCTTATAATTCATTCTTATAAAATAAAATAAATAGGGTTGTTTGCTCAAATTTAAATTTATGTTACCTACGATTTCATGTAAAGAACCCCCAGAGATATCCCTGAAGATAGATACAGGAGAATCAGTGTTGATTTTTTTTTTCGCATTTAAAAAAAAAGACGGAAATCTTTCTTCAGTTCCGCTAGGGAGGTTCACACAAAAGGTTGTTAATATAATTAAGCCGTTGTAAAGAGATTTTTTTTAAACTCCGCGAGTTTTCAGAGGTTGAACATATTTTTATTTTCACTTACAATGCCTCCCAATTTAACGCTTACTTCCTCTAGGAAATTATTGTGTTTTTACAAACTTTTATTTAAATTCGCTTTTCTGTCCGTACATAATAAAAAATACAATCGATTGTTGACCATTTCTTCCAGATTCATGTTAATCAGGTGTTGCAGATGTTCGGCAGTGTCGTCTGCATATTATCTTATGTTATTTATACATAAATACATACCATCACGCCATGTCCCTCGCGAGGTAACAGAGAGAACCGAGCGCCACTTATTTCTATCTTGGTAAAAACGAGCCACTTATTTCTATCTTGGGTTATGGCTAACACTAAACTCTCCACTACCTAGTAAGTGCATTTTTTTCTTGAAAGGTTGACAATCCCTTATTGCACTTTTGAAGAGTGTATTTCTATTGTATCTTTTCTTTCTTTCTTTCCCCTTAGTGCTTTTTGTCCCGTTTCTATCAGGGTACGCTTTGACCATGATCCTGGAATTGGCGAGTCTGGTTATTACATTGAAGCGACTGCCATCTGACCTTCGTAACCCTTAGAAAGGTGAACCAGACGAATTGGATCATGGCTACACATAGCTAGTGATATAAATCCGCACATAGATTTTTTTTAAAAATCCAGAGGTGCGTGCCCCGTCCGGATTCGAACCGTCAACCTCACGCATGTGAGGCGACGACCTTACCGCTGGACTATCACCGCTGTCTCTATTGTATCAAAAAATAAAAAAAAAACAGTCAAATCTCGATTTTCCAGACCGTGAGAGCAGTTTTAACAGATAAAATCATAAAGAAAAAAATAACGTTTGTCTATGGAAAACTAATCAGCTATAAGTTAATGTACTTCACACATATGGTGCCAATATGAAGTTCATCGGTTTTTTAGTTTGGGCTGTATAGAGGACTCAAATATTCATATTTCTTTGCCCCCTGCGCAAGTGGCGAGTTTATTGTCGTATGACAATTTCTTCTGACAAACTAGTGTTTCCAGCCCAAAGAAGCAATATTTGCGTGAGAAATGAATTTAGATAAATTTCTCCTCTGCTGAGAATCGAACCCAAGACGCCCGAACAGAAACCAAACGGTTTACCAACTGTGCCATGGCGGTCGGCATACGGATTACGGCATACACACAAGGACATCACATCAAAACTCATAGTGTGCACTCTCTACATGATACCCGTTGATAAATTTATGAAAAAAAAATACGCTTAAAAAATTGTGAAATCATGACTCTCCACTATTACATAGTAAAAATATTTAAATCGGACAACGTGGAGAAAAGTTATTTATTTATTTATCTATATAATTTATTTACATGTGTACAAAGGCAACTAGGTTTATTGCCTTAGGAAATTTCTTCCAACCAACCTGAGCAACGTGAAGTCTCTATGCTAAATTGGTACAATACTTATTTAGTGAGAAATGAATTAATAAAAAAACAAAGGAGTAAGAAAAAAAGAACAGACGAACTGTATTTGACATGACATTTCTGTACAAAATAGTGAACAGTATTATTGACACCAATGCACTTCTTGCAATAATTCCCTTCAACATAACGACGAGACAAACTAGAAAAAAAATATACATTTAGACTTCCCATCTATGGCACAAATTATGCACAGCACTCTTTCATATACAGAGCATGCAGAAATTATGATTCTTTTTTCCATGACATTGATCTCTTCAACTCATCACATAGAAGATTTAAATTATCCATTTTGGCCATGTTCCCTCATCGCTCTGAGTGATCTTACGCACGCTTCCCATAGAGCCCCATTTCCTTTCAATTTCCTTTTCCTACAGCAAATAATATTATGTTACTGATAGTTTTTTTTCTCAATTAATGTTTTGTTAACCAGTAATACTCATCAAACATTTTTGGCTTATTTGTTGTATTAATGTCTGCCTTGTCTTATGTACTAGATTGGCTGTATGTTTGTCTTCAATAAATAAAATAAAAAAAAAATAAAATAAAAATAAAAAAAAATACATAGAGAAAAAAATGAAAAGAGAGTTAAAAAAAGAATAATAGAAATAACACTGATCATAGCAATGAAAGAAAGGGATGGAACGACCATGTGAACGATATTCTGAAAGACGGAAATGTTAGAAGTGTGAGCAACAGACGAACATGTATGAGACGATGCATGAATGTGGACGAGGCGAGAAATGCGTGCCAGGATAGAAAAATATGGCGTTCGGTTCTCTCTGCCAACCCCGCAAGGGACATGGCGTGATGGTATGTATGTATGTATGTATAGCAATGAGGAAAAGGAGATTACTGAAGGATATGGAAGGAATTCAGGAAATATTTGACAAATAAAGTTATCGCTAAACATACTACGTAAAAAAATACTTAGTATGTATTATGCCGAGTTGATTGCTTCATTTCGTTTTTGAGAACCATATACCTATTAAATAGAAGCACGACTGTAGAGAATGTTCAGAAGTAATGTTTTCCATTTAAAGAGGACGGTGCGCGGTGTAAGGAAAATACCTTGACAATTTTATGGAAGTACGTAAATTTTCAATATGAAAAAATGTCTTCTCTCAAAGTGCGTGGGCGTTTCTCTTTGTTCACAATTATTTTCTTTATTTTTTTAACTCCGCTAAACTAATGGTTTTGAAGAAGACGACATATTATATATATTTCTATCTCGTTCTTGTTACTGTTTTCGTTACAGAAAAACACTATTAGCATATCAAAATACGAATTATATTGAAATGTGAAAAATGTGTCACGTCTGCATACAATATGAGACGGTCTTGATACGAGCTTTTTTTTCGATGTTTGAAACTGACACTTCTTGATAGAATTTCATAATTGTATTTTATTTTATATGTAAGGCTTAGAAAAGTGCCTGTACTGTAATTTTTATATATTTATTTATCTTTTTGTACAGAATATAAACAAATATAATGCAATATAAAAAAAACAATTTCTCAATAGATGGCGTTACAAAAAGGTTTCTTCGTTACTTCATAGATGGCGATATATGGTTGGAGATTTACAATATTATATTTATACATTACATCTACATCCATGCACCCACCACACAAAAATACAATATTTACTTTACGCAGTTGGGCACCTTAAATCATTATTGTGACAATAATTAAGAAATCAATTGATAAGACAAGTAGATTATTAAGAAATCAATTTACCTATAAGGAAAGTAATAAGAAATAAATAAATAAGTAGATTATTAGATTTAACTTTTTGATGGTCAGTTCTTGATGGAATTCCATTTAAATTAATTTATATTTTTAATAAATAAAAATAAAAACACTTGTTAAGAATTAATTCCACTATTTATTTAAGGACAACAACCTACGACCGGTTTCGTGCTAAGCACATTATCAAGTAGTAAATATACGTAAGTTTAACAGAGTATTTATACAAAGACAAGTTAGATTTTTTTCATGGATAGCAAACAAGTGAATCTGGAGCTAGGTTATAATTAAAAACAATAAGTTAAATACCATGTGAACTAAAAACAATTATATAAAACAAATACACGTCTAAAAAGTGAAAAAGTTATATACTTAAAAACAATTTTTTTTTTCCAAAATAAGTTTAAATGTGAATAAATATGAAATAGAAATTATATAAAAAACAGTAGATTAAATACAGTAGATCATAAACAATTATTTAAAAAAAGTAGATTATTAAGAAATCAATTTAGAAGAAAAGTAATGAAAAATCAATTAACAAGGAGATAATAATAAAACAAATAATAAGAAAAGTTATAAGAAATCAATAAACAAGGAGATCATCATTATATTTAATAATTATTAGTATATTTATTTTTATTTAATTTTATTTCCGCGAAATTTCACATAACAAAATAAATTAAAACATTATAAATATAAAAATTTGGTACTACATTATAAACAGATTAATTAAGTTATATGGAATATTCACTAGACCTAGATCTGTTCTTAGGTGATGTTTAGTTTTATTTAATTATATTTTTTATTACCTACAATAATAAGAAAACAATAAACAATAAGATAATTAAGAAATCAATTAATAAGGCAAGCAATAAGAAATCAATTTACCTATAAGAAAAGTAATAAGAAATCAATAAACAAGGAGATACTTAAGAAATTAATTATGTAATGAGAAATCAATGAAAAGAATAGTTATTAGAAACCAATTTATTAGAGGAGTAATCTTCTTCTTCCGGTGCCATGTCAGGAACCCCCGACGTCGGCTATCACTCTGGCAAATCCCTCTCTGTCCTGTGCTGCTCGGAATATCTGTTCCACGGTCCTGAAGCCGGTCCATTCCATAATGTTGCGCAGCCAGGACATCTGTCTCCTTCCAGTCCCTCGGCGACCTTCTATCTTGCCATTCAGTATTAGTTGGAGCAGGTGATACTTCTCTCCCCTCATTATGTGACCCAGATATGTGATCTTGCGGACCTTTATTGTGGACAAGAGTTTCCTGGTTGTTCTGGCTCGGCTTAAGACTTCTGAGTTCGTAACCAGATCTGTCCAAGGGATTTTGAGCATTCTGCGATGCAACCACATCTCAAAAGCTTCCAGCCTGTTCATGGTGTTAACCTTCAATGTCCAAGTCTCACAGCCATATAGCAACACAGACCACACATAACATCTCATCATCCGCTGTCTTAGGTCCATATTTAGCTTTTTGTTGCAGAAGAAAGATCTTATTTTATTAAAGGTTGCTCTTGCTACCTCAATTCTGCACTTGATCTCCATATCCGGGTCAAGGGACTCCGTAAGGTCAAGGGACCGTAAGGTCCGGGTCAAGGGACTCCGTCCTCAAGAGAGGAGTAATAAAAAACGCAATTAATAATAATTGTCCTTCATACTCCCTTCATCTGCAATCAAAACGATCTATATTACTACTTATATTGTTCTGTTTTATTTTTATTTTGATAGTCCTGAATCATTTATTGTTCTAATTTATTCTGTTTAATAATATTTCTATTTTGTCTATATTCTAATAGTTTGTGGATAGATTTTTTCTGTCCTGAACAAATAAATATATAAAAATAAAAGTAATAAGAAATCAATTTTCGTACCTTATTAATGTCTACCTACTTATAAACAATACAACATCCGAATTTCTGAGTGGGTATCACATGACATTTATTTGCCATTTTGAAGCCTGTCAAAGAACGGTGTTACCTATAAAATAAGGTATTTATAAATCGACAAACGACTTAAGCCGAATTCAGACTAATTCAATAACAACCTACATTTAAATGTCAATATATACATACGTAAACCCCACGTTATTTTAATGTTATAGGGTAGGCGGAGCTAACCAAAATCAGTATAATTATCGAAAAATGTTATTATTTACTTCATTTACGAGTACGACTTCTGTTTTGTTCCTTTCGTGTTCGTGCCAATCAATTCGTGGTCGATCCCTGGGTGGACCTTGGCTAAATCCAGAAGCCTCCTCCATCCCCGTCTATCCGTTGCCTTCGTTCTTCAGTTTCTAATATATGCTGTGGATGCATCCCCATCGACACTGTCAATCCATCGAGTCCTTGGTCTTCCTAATCTGCTTCGACCTTGTGGCACAGAGATTGTGAGGCATTTTGTGCGGTTGTCGCCGTCGCGCCATCAGTCTTCCGCTTATAACGTCTACTCACGCTGTTTTCTGGAAAGTTCGCCGCTCGTTATTGGTCCCGCCATTACCATCAGAAATCGACGCTGCCCATTGGTTGTATAGTGGCCAGACATCGTGTCGCCACAAGGCCATGGAGGAGAACCGAGTCCCGAAGAAGATTCTCAACACACGACCAGATGGAAGGTGAAACGTTGGAAGACCCTAATTAAGATGGATGGAAGGTGTAGAAGGGGACTTGAAAGCAATCAGTATAACTAACTAGAAGGTACGGGCGATGCGATGGACCGGGTAGAATGGTGGTTAGTTCTTGAGAAGACCAAGGCTCATGATGGGCTGTAACGCCATTCCTTGTTATGATGATGAAATTCGCGTTTTACGAATAAGAATGAAATGATTACGCTTATAATATAAAAATAAGCGACGTGTGATGTATCCGAATGATGGAGAAACTTGTAGAATAAAGTATAATGATGAAATATACAACATCTAAAGACTCCTAGGCCCTCTGTTCATGCTAGACTGAGCAGGCTGAGATGGGCTGGGTATGTACGGAGAATGTCGTCATCACGGGCACCCAAGAGGATCCTTGTGGGACATCCGGGTGGAAAAAGGAAGGTCGGCAGACTCAGGCTGCGATGGGAGGATAAGGTGAAAAAGGATGCAGAACAATTACTGCAAGTAGCAAACTGGAAGACAGCAGCAGGAGACAGAGGAGTTGGAGGCGAGGATTGATGGAGGCCAAGGCTCGATATGGGCTGTAAAGCCATCGGAAGAAGAAGATGTATCCGTTTCATGCTTTGATTTAGAAAAAAACGTGATATATTTTTCAATTAAACTGAACTTTTCGGCAAAAAGTGCATACTTGATGGAATTAGAAAAATACCATTTTATTTTTAAATTATATATTTTAGAAGATACTTTTTCGATAGTCTAATTATTTTTTTCCATAATATGATCCAGTACAGAAGCGGCCCTACGTATAGAAACATATTTGTTTTACCAGTAGACGGTTTTCATGATACATTATTAAACTTAATTTCTTTTCTATCAATAGAAAACCAATATAGCGAGGCTGTTGAAGATATAAATTATAAAAGATCTAATACACGATGAACGCATGAATGAGTAACGATCAGACAAAACAGGTCATCCAGAACGAATCAATCATGGACTTAAATAACTCCGATCCGATAAAATGATTCAAAATGATTGAATAGAAAATTGACGGAATTGTTAAAGACATCTAGGGTTCTATTTACAATTTGGGTTTGTTCTGACTTGTTCATTCTATGGATATGAAAGTTCTGCTTGTGCCGCTGTATTTGTCTGCTGGGATGTCGACTTCCAGATATATCGCCATCTTTTCGGGGGTCCGACTTATGTCGAATATTCTGACTTCCAAATATTTTCTTTTTACAATATTTATTTATAATTTTTTGACTGTCCGTTCTTGATGGTGTTCCATTATCAATTATACATATTAAATTACTACTTCATGCTTTATTAAGTATTCATGCTTTGAATATTTTTATTATTGCATATGCGCAAACATTGGATTTTTTTCCCTGTCGGGAGTCAAAAATATTTTTTAACACATTTTTAATTATCTCAATAGAGACGAAGTTGGAATATTTACTGTAGGAGAACCGGGGCGCAAACGCATAGTGTTCAGGTAAACCAGCCGATGACAGGTCGTAAGCCCTGTAGGTGCCTTGATTTCCCGGTTTTCCTACAGTAAATATTCCAACTTCGTCTCTATTGAGATAATTAAAAATCTGTTAAAAAATATTCATGCTTTATTTAGGAAATGTATGAGGATGTATAAGTACTTGTTTCAAAGACGTATTCATTTAAAAAAAACTTATCTTATTTATTTATTTTTATATATTTCTATCCAAAAACATAGAGTAGATATAAGATACAAAATGTTGTTTTGAGATTATATTGTTTATTTATTTATTTAGGTTAAAGTTGGAAAAAAACAGCGTTAAGACATAGTACAATACAATAGTAACATCAAGTATTAAGGCCTATTACATTTTGTCGTTATGATTAATATAAAATAATACAAGTTTGCAAAAAATAAAATATGATCATAGGTTGGTATGTAGGTAAGAGCAACATTTCAAGTTAACAATGATTTAAAACATAATATTCAACTAAAAGGAAAAAAGAAAAAAGAGAATTAATGCCGTCAAGGTTTCCTATAATAAGCGGTTATTGATCTTCTTTTGTATAGAGTATTTGAATGTTGTGGAGCTGAGGTGGAAGATGTCAAACTCTTGAAATCTGTTATTGTATGTATCGCACATTCTATGAATAGTCATGTTTTGTGCGTAATTGGTGCTATTTGATATACGCTATATATACGCTATTTGATTGTAATAAGTTTGAAATTGTCTTTTCTCTAACTTATATTACTTATGTAACTTGTGTAACTTCTATAACTTACATAATTTAATTTTTTCTTTGCAAATCTTATGTAACTTTTTTCTTCCATATTTTTTACTTAAAATTTGTATCCTAATTTTCTCCTGTTTATGTAACTCTTACTTGTGTAACATACGTGTGTGATTGAATATGAGCTCATGTAATTTTGTGTGCATCCATAATTGGACGTCCAGCACTCATAATAATAACCAATATTATTTTCTTTTTATGAAAATTGTGTCTGTCGATATTCCCTTTTTAATAAAATAAAAATAAATACATATACCTACATAGTAGACATACAAAGTAAATATAAGTTATTTCATTTCTAATAAATATAATTTTATAATTTCACTAGTGCTTACATAGTTCAAGCTATCACTTTTTGTTTCTATCTTTTGTTACTAACCACCTCACTAGGCATAGCTTGAGCTAAGGTGTAGCCTGAGCAGTTTTCAATAAATTTTAAATTTAATTGAACACTGACGCGTCTCGCTCACTGTAGATGTGGTAGATGCTTTGAAGCGAAACGCATCAGTGGTCAAGTATATCTTTAAATGGAAAAATGTGTACAACATGTTTTAGTAAATATTTTTTTATTATTATTGTGAATGACGCCATATGCTGTGAGGCACCGTCATAGAAAAGTGTTTTTTTTTTAATAATAGCAATAATTGTGTCACAAACAATTTCACCGGCTTAGAATAGTGCTTCTAAGAATAGTGCTTCCACTTTTTTCTATTATTATTTTCGAGTGTCCCGTAGAGCCGGGTAATAGAAAATACAACAGACAACAATAACATCTCACATACTTCAGCAATGAGGTTCACCACACGTTCTGAAGTGACGAGACTGTTGTGTGAGGATGCACGCAAGTGTCGTGCTACCTTTTTTAAGTTGATGCACACCCTTACACCTGTCCCCGGTCACCCCTAAATGTGGCATATGCCGCGATTGTATGAATGAATGATAAAAAAGATATTGTTTTTTTTTTAAAGCACAGCTCATTTCAACCGTTGCGATGTTCGCGGACCGGGGGAGACGGTGGGTGTAGGGGGTTCAGGGAGCGAAGTGGCGGGGAGGCAGCCCTCTAGCTTTGGTAGACGACGACGGCGGGTTCTATCGATTTTAGCCCCCCGAATGAAGGTGAGCGGACAGGTGAGTACCTTATATAGTTATTATATTATGTCTACCTATAACTTCTACTTAGAAGCGTGTATTTTCAAATAAATATGTTGCTAATGACAGTATAAATATTTATATTATAAAAAAATATTGTTTATTTATTCATTTCATTAAACAAAAATTTGTGTAGATTTTTTTTAAAAAGTATTTTCAGAACTTTGAATTTTTGTTTCAATCAGGGGTTATCAACTTTTGAATTTTTTCTTTATTTTTCCATATATCTCAAAAATCATAAAAGCTAGAACGCTGAATACAAAAATCTTACCCCTGATTGAAACAAAAATTCAAAATTCTGAGTAAAAAAGATTTGTAGGCCTATAACTGTTTATATTTTATGAAATTTTAGGCTCTGTTGTGCATTGATCGGATCAGAAGTTATAAAGGGGGGGGGGACACATACACACAATAAATATTCTACTCCGCATTCTGAGTAAATCAATATTAACAACATATATGCTATGAAGCTTCTAAGTGATTATTTTTGGACTTCAAAGTTGAAAAAGCCCTGAAAAATATAAACCCTGCATACAAACCTCGCGTATCTTGGCTTGATACTTTGTCGATATGTTAGGAGAAATGATTTATCTTGAACAAATCGACAGTTGGATAAAGCGCGGTTAAAATAACTTAACTCATTACGAGGTATAAAAAAATACATGGGTCGGTAGGTCCTTGATAAATAATTAGAGGACTATGAATTTCAATTAAATTAAAAACCCATTTTGAGTTCGGCGTAATACACCCCTTCGCCCTTATCCCCGCACTCATACCATAGTAAAACAAATGGAATCAGCACTGTTATTTATAAATGGGAAAATAATAGACCTCCAGAGTACTGTATACGAAAACAAACAAACATACAACATTAATTATACAGTATAATATACATTGGTAGTGGTACCAACCCCCGTATGTTTCAAAACTAACCCCTACAATTTGGAGGTTGGCAAACTTTGTATTAAACCTCACGCCACGGCTTTCGAATTAATCGATTTATGTTTTCATTTTATGTATATATATTATATTAACATATCATTATTAAGTATACAACGCAGTCCCATGACAAGTCTCTTATTCTATAATTTGTCTCCATTAATGTTCTTCTTTGGTTTGGACAGCAAAGTGATGCATCTCTTTCTCTACTCCACTGGGTCTTCAGCGACTATCGTCAATGTATCATATCGTAAGTGTAAAAATACCTATTTGTTCGTATTAACCCTATTGTTCGTTTAATATATTTGGAAATTTACTGCCTCACTAGATGAGTCCGTTCAGAGGCAGTTCTTTTTCAATTTGGTCTAAGGTTACACGTTATCAAATGTAAAAGAATCAACAGAAATAATTAAACATAAACAGAAAATAAAAATGTACAGTGACATCTCAATTATTCTAGTACTGTTTTATTCTGTGTAAATGTGTAAAAGGATGTTTGGCCGTAAATAATAATTAATAAATAAATGAATTATTTATTGATTTTCTTTGGGAAGCTACAGCTCATTTACCTAAAGTTTAATGTTACAATATTATTTTTACAGTGTTATAGCCAAAACAAGCATTCCATCAACAAAATACAAAAAAAATAACAGTTTACAAACTAAAAACATTCATACACACCCTTACACACACTCATACACACCATCACACAACTAGGGAAGGGAAGAGAAAGGAGAGAAGAGAGACTATAAGGACAGGATAGAGGGATATTGGTTGCGCATCACCTTCAGAACATCATGTCTAAATCTATAATATTTCGAGTTTAATGTGTCTATCTTAGCTGAGAATGTATTGTTATATTGCCTGCATATAATAATCTACATAGGTACTTATCTTTGACTTTCAAAGTTTTATCTAGAATCTATAAGGTAACTACTAAGAGTCATACTTCACATAAAGAATTAGTGACTACTTAAAGAACCAACACATATGTATATACTAGCCCATAAGTTAGTAATTCCTCGAGTATAATCTATGTGGCTTAAGAACTGCCTACAAATCAAGCCTTATCTGTTAAGTTCACTTAGTTTCCAACTTACCCTTATCTGTCGAGTATTAAAATCGATTCTTATTGGAATCATTATATATTAATGTAAGGGATGAAGTTGAACAAGATCCGACTCAATTAATATTCTGATTTTCTGTATAAATTTGAATTTTTAATGTATCAAATGAAATTTATACCCTCCCAGTTAGTTTGGGAAAATTATCCGGAAAAGTTTTTATATTGTGTAAGTTATTTTGAAGTATTTATAGACCTATTGGTTGTATTGATTCGCTCTCGTTTCAATTTTTGAAACTTCATCATCAAAATATGATAAAATTCAGACAAAATGTGATAAAATTGGCCTACTATTTGAAAGCATTGGCTATCATTTAATTTGTTAATCGGACCTTAGCTATATAAATAGATATTAGAACTTTATATGACAATAAAACATACCTGTGGAAAAAGATGCATAAAGATCTATGCTGTTAAAATTAGATAGGTATCTATGAAAGAAGCTTATGTAGGTATGTGAAAGAACGATATATCTTTTTTTTAATCAATGTTATTTTGATTTTTTTGCTCTCTTTTCTAGTTTTTCTATTTGTATTCTATTTATGTAACTTTTCTCTTTTTTATTATTTAATAATTTATTTCTCACTAAAAACTATTGTTCCAATTTAACATTAGAGACTTTGCGTTGCTCGGCTTGGTTGGAAGAAATTGCTTTATGGCAATAAACCCACCTTTTTACACCTGTGCAAATATTATATAAATAAGATTTGAGACTGTCAATGGAATTCAATGAATTCAAAATAAAAATTAAAAAAAAATTACACTTTACATTTGACTGATATGTAATTTCTTTTTGTATAGATAATAATTTTGTATATATAATAATATTTTGTGTCTTTTGTATTTGTTTGTCTCCTTTACACACGAGTGCTTGCACTCTGGTAAAGGGAAATATGTTTTTTCTTATTATGCATCTTTTTCTATATTGTTTGATTGTTTTATATTTTGTATAAGTATTGTGAATTTAATAAAAATTAAAATAAATATATGATAATACAAAAAATGAGGATTTAACAGGACATTTAAACAATCCGATCGAGGATTCGTAGTCAATTCTTCGAAAAAACTTTCGTGAATAGATATCTCAATACTTACTAGAGAATAATGTAATAGAACGATACATGATAGAATGAAAAATGAGGACATAAGGATAGAATGCAAGCAAAAGAAGGATATAATAAGCAAAATTAAAGTGAATGTCTGGGGGTGGTTTGTACATATTCAAAGAATGAAAGACTGACCAAAAACATATACATAGGTGAAAGAAATGAAGTGAATGCGGAGGCTGCCCCAAAAAGGGTTGGCATGACGAACATGTATGAGACGATGCCTGGATGTAAAGGAAGCCAAGAATGTGAGCAAAAATAAAGAAGTATGGCGCTCGGTTCTCTCTACTAACCCCGTAAGGAAATGGCGTGATGGTATGTATGTATTTACACATTACAAATCTTTGCGATTTAATATTTCTTTATTATTATGGGCTTTCGTGGCAGAGTTATTTATTGTGACTTAACTGACCATTAAACTAAATGTTCCGGTTTCGATTCTCGGTGGAGCCACAGTTTTTTATTGCATTGTGTTTTTAATCGGGCTTTGTGAGACTGCAAACATCTTTAAGTCACCAAAATGTGGCAACTTGTTATTGGGTGCGTGCTTATAATTAATATTAGACATAGTTATTTACCCGAAAAGCATCATAATTCAAAATAATTTAATTTAAAATAGATGGGTCGATAGCAGAGCAGTTAGCGGTTAGCGCGCTGGGTTAGTAATCCAGTGGTCGCGAGTTCGAATCCTGCCTCGACCGATTTCGGTCACCTATAGCACAAGCATTTATGCTTATTTAAGGGAACGTAGGAATATGTATATGTACTTGTTTAACAAGAACATATTTATTAATTTATTTATTTTAATCTTCTTGTACATATAATTAGTACACGGGCAGGCTTATTGCCTAATGGCACTTTCTTCCAACCAACCAGAGTACTTAAATGTTAAATATACAAAACAATGTGACTTTTGTGATATTACAAAACGTCTGCATACGTTTCATATATAATCTTCGCAAATACGATCACATATCATTTTTTCGCAAGGAACTCAAATGGCTTCCTATCCGTCTGCGCCGAGATCAACACACTCTTTGTCTTCCGTTTAACATTTTGAACAACCCTAATGCTCCATCATATCTTACCGAAAGATTTCAACCTCTGGCCTCTCATGGACTCCCGCTTCGATCTAGAGAAGAGAGAACCCTCGCCATCCCATCACATGCCACGGCTTTCTATTCATCATCATTTACTGTCCATGCTGCCCGGTTATGGAACAACTTGGCCCTTGACATTAGAACTGCACCAACGTTAGGTACCTTCAAAACTAGATTAAAACGCGCGCTCATACTTTCCATTTCTTAACCTACATACTTCCCATTTATTTCCCTATTCTTGTAGTTAGTCATATCTCCTCTCCTTTATTTCCCTTCCCTCCCATAGTGTTGTAACAGGTCTTATCTATGATTTGTTTAATTTTCATTGATGTACATATTTATTTTCTTCTTACTTTATTGTGTTTAAATGTAATATGTTTATGGTTTTATATATATTTTCTTTTTTGTACATGTACCATTTTGTCTCATAACTGTCACAGATGGTTGTCTGGAAGAAATTGCCAGTAGGCAATAAGTCCGCCATTTGTACTAGCTATTAAGTAATGTACAATAAAGTGTTTAAATAAATAAATAAATGTGTACTATGGCAATAAGTTAATCACATTACAAAATAAATAAAGATAGCAGAAGAAAAGTAATAAAAAAAACAAAGAAAATAGCATATATGTAAGAACAATTAATAGCAATGATAGGAAAACTAAAGGGTAAGGAAAGGAAGAGGAGAGGAAGATGTAATCAGGTGTTGTCAGATAAATATTTTTGCTTTAGCCTTTTCTTGAATATGTTTATTGAGATAGACGACGTAATATCAGGACTTAAGCTATTCCATATTCATTTTTAAATAAAAAAAAATAACAATTATTAATTATATATTTATTAATTCGACATACATATTTTACTTTAACCTCCAAGCTTACCTTGATGGCAAGCTTCTGAATCGAATGGATGTGTGCGCACTATCTCTTGAGACGGAAATTTATTAAAAAATACCCTGAAGATGCCTGCTGCAACACAGGAGAAAAGTCGGTTGGGAATTGATAATTCTGATGATCAGTTCCTGACGCGGATTATCCCCAAAGAATTAATACTGAAATTTCTAACACCCATGAAAACCTATCATATAAAATAATTTAGCTACACCCACCTCCATCCACTCCGCATATGGGGTCTGAAAACGGCCCCTTCACAGAACGCTATTAAGAAGAATAACAAAAAATGCATGGCAAGAAGAGTAGCTCTAGAAACTCCTCTATACTCGTGGTCTTGGCACTTCTTCTTCTTCTTTAGCCTTTCTTCCTCCACTGCTGGATGTAGGCCTCTTCCATTCTTTTCCATTCGTCTCTCCCCTTTCGCATCCACGTCCTTCCAGCTTTCTGAACAATGTCATCGGACCACCTTTTGGGGGGTCTTCCGACACTTCTATTTTTAGTCCAGGGCCTCCAATGTAGGATTCTGGGTGCCTACCTAGTATCCCTCTGTCGAGCCATATGCCCAGCCCGTTGCCACTTCAACTTTGCAATTCATGGGCATCAGAGAGTTGACCAAGGACACTCTAGAATTTCTATATTTTTATTCAGCAGATAGAAGTGCACTATAACCATGGCAAAACAATATGAAGACTAAATTAAAGTTCTTCTTCTAGACCACTAAATCCGCATGCCCAATAGGACCTTGAAGAGGCCCAGGGACAGCAGCGAGGAGATCCGTTCTGTTGTAGGACACAATTGGATGCTCCAAATTCCCAGAGGATATGCTCCAAAGTTTGAT
This sequence comes from Molanna angustata, assembly GCA_963576475.1. Lineage (NCBI taxonomy): Eukaryota > Metazoa > Arthropoda > Insecta > Trichoptera > Molannidae > Molanna > Molanna angustata. The sequence continues at coordinate 2,206,415 of OY754985.1, read as the reverse complement.
CGGGGTGATGGTATAACTGACATGAGGACGAGTTTATAACATAATATGTGTTATTTATAACGTAATATTTATACGCTGCGATGCCTTAAAGTTGATGTTTTTTTTTACTTTAAAGATGGAAAAACCATGAAAAATGTAAACCTGGCCATACAAAATCTCGTGGATCTTTGATAAATAATTATCGCCAAAAAGTTGAAAATCTTATTTTAACGTTCATTTAAAGCCAATTAGAGAAATATATTTTTTATTTTGTCTTTCAGTAAAAGTTTGGCGGATAATGAGATGGTAATGAGCCTTTATCTTAATTCAAATATATTTTTCAGCGTCATTCATTAATCAAATTATCTTGAGCATTGTCTTAGAGATTTAAAATTAAAATTATATTTCGTATAAGGTTTTTACAGTATTATTTTGTTAATTAACCAAAAAAATATGGACATTCAAAAATAGTATTAAATAAAACACATTAATTAATTATTTCATTCTAACTTTATGTGTGTATATATATATGTATAATTTGTTTGTGTGTACCGGAAGCACGTATCAACGTAAATGTTATAAAAGTTTTAAAATAAAATCCGCACACCTATTGAAAGAATGAAGTGTTGACCACAACTCGTTTGTTTTTTTATTAACTTTCATCGGAAGCAAGTGTGTGTAAAAATATTAGAAATATTGGACCATGTGAAATGGTTTAAAATGTAATTGAATGTAAGCGTTGGAAAGAATTGCCCACAACCGTTTTTATAAATCCTCATCGAAAGCAATTTCAGCAAGATGCGTTCTTCAGTGTTTCTTTTATGAATTACAAGTATATCGGTTTAAAAAAAATCTTTTGTGTGCTCAATAAATAAATGAATATCTAGATAATTCATAAAAATAAATAAATTAAAGACATGAAACCTGCCTGCGACACGAACAAAAAAAATACATATCCATATACACACTAATATAGCTACACACATATTAAACTACACTTTAAAATGAGAGTACGGAGATTTGATCGTAACCATGGCAACGTTACTGACTCATCTCTAATTTATACTTGAAAAATATTTTATTCGTAAGAAAAAACGTTCACTTTGTCTATTAAATAAACAAGCTAAGCAAAAAGTTGTTTTGACATTTCGTTTGTTGAAACGATCTGAAAAAAAATTGTCGAAAATCGAAAAATAACATAATTAAACTTACAAAAAATATTGTAATTTGCTTACTTAAAGCATTGGATTAAACATTCTCGTTTTTGATTGATGCTTGAACAAAAAAATACCCATATACATATAAATATATATTCGTCCTTTTCCTCATGACTAAGGATAGCGGCTGTAGTCCGTCGCCACACGTATGGCCCGCCTCCATGCCAATCTGTTTTGGGTTGAACGCAGAGCACCAGTCGCTCCGTCTCCGTCATCAGATCTCCGTCCTTCCACTCTGCCCATCACAACAAGCTTCTCGAGGCAGTCTGGTTCCCTTCTGGCAATGTGTCCATAGAATTGAAGGATACGTCTGTAACATATCGTTGATAGACGATCCTCGATCTTCAGGTCGTCTAGAATTGACGCATTCGTTCTTCTGGCTGTCCATGGGATGCGCAACATACGCCTCCAGCACCACATTTCGAAAGCATCGATCCTTTTAATAAATATACATATACCTTAATATTTAACACTTAAATCGGTGGGGATCGGTGAATGAAATTGTTTAATGCAGGAATCTTTTTTTCGTAAGACGAGTCTACAAGTCATTTTATGAATGGGGATTATTATTATACATAAATTCGATAGTCAAAGGAACGCTGTTACCAAACATCGTATGTAGTATAAGGAAACGATGTATCATCTATGGTTTTGATTGATTATTAAACCTTTTCTGTCAAAAACATAATAAAATGAAGTATGTATCAAAGAACTGTATTGAGCCACTTTTTGTTTCCATCTATATTGATGACAAAAAATTAGCATTAATTATTAATGGTAACAAATCGTTCCTAGTACTGAATGGTAACATCCGTTGATGCATAATTTATTTACCATTAAAGGTATAAAAAATCAAAAACATATGTAAGGCTAGTGGGTTATCGCTTTTGCCAAATTTAGTAGAAAAACCTGCTTGGCATTCAGAACGATACAATATGAAACATATAAATCTTATTTTCACTATTCAGTATCTCTTACATTTATTTGAGCGAAACTCAGATGATCAGTGGAACAATGTAAAAATTTAGTTTTTTTTAATTATTTTAAGTAATTTAATACAATTTTTAAGACTGTGTTTGCCATTTTATTAAATAAAAATTTAGATAAATATGGTGCTTTAAATCAGGAAACACTCGATTGAATAATAAATTTCCAAAACTCTTGGACACTTCTTTGAATAAGCTGATGAAGTCCTGACAATCCAAATGTATATACCTTAATATTTTAATTTAAGTCTCTAGACACGTGTATATATTACATATGTAGATACTAATTCATACGTAGAGATCAATTATAGTCTCCATGTATATGGAATTCACAAAAACGGATTAACTGAATATTCTTCTTCATTTTAGCCCCTCTCACTCCACTGCTGGATATAGGCCTCTTATTGGGTTTTCTCTTTATCCTGGGCACTCTGCTTCCACCCATGTCTTACCAGTGCGACAATATCATCAGTCCATCTCCTCTGTGGTCTCCTTACACTTCTTCTATTATGATCTCCAATTCAGAATTCTACCCCCAGAATTTACTATATTTTATAATTTATGTGTCAGTGATAACATTATTATGAGGTAATATGAAGTTTTTCAATAAAACTGCCTACAATCGTAATATTATTTGAGTTAAATTGTGTGAATTAGTAAAAATCCTTCGGGAAGGAAATTGTCACTCTAATGTCAGGGGCTGTCTCAATAAACTTTATTTAACTTCACAAAGAATTAATAATAAACGATTCTCTTCCGAGATCACACTGTATTATGTATGAAAGTCACCATTTCGCGTCGTTGTGTTATAATGAATGTGTCACACCGATTTTCGACTGTTTGACACATCATGTCTGGATAACGACTCATCTATTAAGAATATTCATAAAATTACGCACAGTTACGAACAATATAAAATATATATTTTTTATTTATTTTTAGAAAAATTTTACATAATAATTGGGATCTCACTAGCCTAAAGCCTATCAGTGAGTTTCCCATACAAAAATACAAAAATATCATAAATGTTACATTCCTTAAGTTACAGTATTAAAATTATAAGATGCGATGCATGTTGTTGATAAATTACTTCTTATAAAAATAATGTGTCAAATGTTTTAAATTACTTTCTACAATATTTTTTTTAAATATAGTTTTAACTGAGGATATTTTACCAAGTTTGTCCGTAGGTACCACTCAAATCAAGACTAATCTCGCGAAATACTAAGGTCCTTATATACAAACTCTTCTCCGACCAGTCCTGACATACGGAGCAGAATGTTGGGCACTGACTAAAAAGGACGAAAAAATGTTATTGGTGTTTGAAAGGAAGATATTAAAGAAAATCTTTAGCCCAACTAATGATGGAGGGGCCTGGAGAATACGGTATAATCATATGAGTTAGAGGCAATGTACAACGAAACGAATGTAGTCCAATTTATTAAAATTCAGCGCTTACGTTGGCTTGGACATGTTTGCCAGATGGATGATGACCGTATTCCTAAAAAGGTATTAGGCACCTGTCCCGAAGGCAGAAGCAATAGAGGCAGACCTAGGTTGAGATGGCTGGATGACGTGCTGTGCGATACAAAAGAAATGGACCTGATAAATTGGAGAAGACTGGCGGTCGATAGAGAGGGATGGAGACGATTTCTGAAGAAGGCCAGGGTCCGTAGTGGACTGTAGTGCCAGTGATGATGATTATGATCCAAACCACTTGGAAGTGTGTTAAATATTTTCGGTATGCTTACTTTCAGTGTCCTCTCACCGTAATAGTTGGTCCATCTGGGAATTATCAATTTAATTTGCGCAAATTGATCTGGCGACATCTTCTATTGATTGAATTTATTTACTTAACTTGAGATAGGGGAAAAATGCCGTCAAGATAAACTTATGTTTAGACTCTAAACTTTTCAATGGATCTAGATTTTCAGCAGTTAAAGCTTGTGAAACATGAAAAGTTTGGCGCTTTATGAACATCAAAGGGTCAATATGAAAGACATAATATAGGTACCTACCTACTTTACTACAACAACGATGATAATCATAATTTACTATGATAATTCAAAGTTATAATATAGGCCATGACTTAGTTGAAAGTTGGTGTGGATCAAACTCAACCTAAGTAAGTTTAATGTCAACACTTAACTGAGTAGGGAGGAACACCGAGAATACAAATTAATATACGGGATGGCAATTATACAGAATATCAACTTATAAAGGTAAAGATTATAACAATAACAGCGATTCAGGAAACAGTTGAGCGTATTATTTAGTGTTGTGTATCACTTGAGCAATCAAGATAAACATTGAGACATGAAACAATTTTCTTAATCGATCGATCTTTAGACGAACTTTGGATAGATTTATCTTACACAATTAATAATACTAGTTGCATGTAACACATGAGATCCAACTGTTGATAGTGATAGTATGAATAGTTGAAGAATAAGTACCAAACTATCTTCTTCTTCTTCTCTATGTGTCCCCACGACGTTGACGATCACTTGGGAGAAACGTTCCCTGTCCTGTGCGGTGCGGAACAAGTCCTCCACACGCCTCATTCCAGTCCACTCCCGAATGTTACGGAGCCAGGATAGCTGCTTCCTGCCGACCTCTCTACGGCCCTCAATCTTTCCTTTTATTTCCTTTTCTTTTTAATGGCCCCGAGTTCCGGGCAGCCCTTAAATGGATCAGGGGTGCGAAGAATCTCTTGGCTCAACATAGTGAAGGATTCCAAACTATATACCCATAAATCAAAATTATTGAATATTTTAAGATAATTTTAAGATTTACTCAGCGCCCTTGGTATGATCTTGAATCATTAAACGGCGCTATACAAATGACTTATTATTATTTTGTTTTCTATACAACACATATAGGTATGTATGTCAAGATAGGATAGTATGGAGGTCAGTACTTTTTTCCTACCCGAAATATGAAAACAGCATGATGGTATGTATGTATGTTTAGATATTAAGTATCAAACTATTAAGTCTTATTAGATATTGTGTATAGGTGACTACCATACAAATTGTATGAAGCGATGTCGTCACTAAATTCAATTTTTATAAAAATTGTTAAAAAAAAATTGATATGTACCTACTACTATAATGTTAATATTAGTAGGTAGTACATTGGAAATTATATAATCTTGTTGGGGTGTTTCGGCTTTTTTCGATATTTTTAAAAACTTTGGAAATATAGGCAGTTAAAGTTTGAGAAACTCTGGAATTTTTATAACAAAAAACAAATTTGAGATTTTGTATTTGTCTATATTCATACCAATTTTCAGCGTTCTAGCTTTTATGGTTCCTGAGATATTTGAAAAAATAAAATAAAAATTCAAAAGTTAATAACCCCTGATTGAAACGAAAATTCACAATTCTGAGTAAAAAAGTTTTGTAGGCCTATTACTGTTTATATATTCTGAAATTTTGGGCTCTGGAAATTGAGCGGATCAAAAGTTAATAGGGGGACGGACACACACACAGACAGACAGACACACGAAATGTTCTACTCCGAATTCTGAGTAAATCCGTATATGGAACATATATTTTATTTTTTATTTTTTATTTATTTTTTATTTGTTTGGAAACTTAACAGCTATACATTTATAATACTTAATTTCAAATGAGAATACAAAATAAATAGCCAATTATAAAGTTTCACATATTTAAATTATTATACATTATTAATGTTGGGTAGTCATTGTAAGATGGTGAGTGTATGTGGGGGAAAGGGAAGGGTAATGGATATAGGAAAGCGTTGATAAGGAAGGGATGAATGTTTAAGGAAAGTAGGTTTGATTTTTAACCAGTAATATTACCAATAACTGCGCGTAATTGGCGTTTCATCGATGTCTGTGTGGAGTTAAATATATCAGGTTGGGGGTCAAGACTATTGTAATAATTTAAGCATCTGTTGACATAATTATTCTGTGCGTAATTTGTTCTGCAGTATGGTGTATAGAAAAGGTGATTTTGGCGTGTTGTTTTCATGGGGCAGTTGAAAGAAATTTTTTGGACTAGGTAAGAGCTGTCTACAAGGTTATTAAGTATTATATATATGCTGCGAAGCCTCTAAGTTGGTGTTTTTTTACTTCAAAGTTGGAAAAGCCGTGAAAAATATAGACCCTACATACAAATCTTGCGTATCGTGGATTTAAACTGCCTATTTCTTCAAGAGAATTTCATTCTTTTGAACGAATCGACAGTTGGATTATAATATTCGATAGGGCATACATATTACAAGATTTGATCCATTGGAAAGTTTAATGCCTTCTTGTCGGCAACTTACTATTGGGTGCGTGTTAAATTAATATTTGACAGAGTACCTGTTAGTTGCCCGAGAAGCAAGCCCTGTAAGTGTCTTGAGTACCTTGTTCTCCTATTATATACCAACATCGTCTCTACTTCGTCTTCTTCTGGTTTTAGGCCGAAGGCCTGTTTTTTCAGTCGGAGACTGCCTCTTGTGATCTGGATGTCCAGCTGTGACTCCATCTTTTTGCTGGTCTCCCCCTCGCTCTACGGGACTTCCTTGGAAACAATTTTGGGTAATCGCGTGTCTCCCATTCTCTCGACGTGGTCTCTCCATTGACGCCTTCGCCCTCTACCCCAGCGGATGATGTCGTCTACTTGGCATCTCCTTCTTATATCCTCGTTCCGGACTCTATCCACGAGTGTTACGCCCACTATAGAGCGCGGTGTCCTCATTTCAGTAATCCGGAGAAGATTTTTTGTTCTAACGGTATCGGCTCTATCTTCGATGGCATAGGTCTTTATATGTCTTACGCACGTTATCGTCTCTACTGAGATGTTAAATAAAAAATTTCAAAAAAATATTACTGACTCCCGACAGAGAAAAATTTCTACCTAATGTTTACGTATATTATGCAAGCTTTAAAAAATAATTAAAAAATATAACTTACCACGGTCACAATGTGGCCCCATCTTTCCAAGAGGACAACCACTTCTGGGAGCGCTCTCTGTGTGGCCAGGAGTATTCGTGGACATTGGTGGCACCTGTAGATATGTAAAAAAAAAAAGTTTATGTTTAAGCCTATACCAGGGTATTTTTAAGCCTAGGTTATAGCCGCGTCGGGGGAACCAGCCACTTTAGACAACATGTCATTTAGCTCAAGAAAAGAAACAAAAAATTATAACTGAATGTATGGAAGTGACTTTTTCAATGTCACTTCTTGATTCAACTCCATAGTAAATTGAGTATTTTCTAAGGGTCAATTGTATTCTGCTGTGTTGACAATACAATCAGTCATTAAACATTATTCTATAATACAGAATAGGTACATGTTTAACATACTTAAGGACAAATATTTTATATAATGATATTCACAGATCAGTCGAGATAGGTACAAAATTATGCTGAATTATGCGAGATAACAAAGGATGAAGCCCAAGGCAGAACAAAGAAGAGTAGAAGGACTCATGAAGCATATCCCTTCACCATGCTGGTTATTTACTAGAAGGATCATTCAGTTTGTCGACCAATAGCTCTTAGACTGAACACATTATTATGATGATGGATTATGATGATGTGCCTTGCACACGAAACGAATCAATAACCAAATTTATTTATTTATTTTATTTATTTTTATTTTATTCAGAAATACAACAGCTTATACAATAATATAATAATACAGTAAGATAAAATTCTTGTTGATAACGCCAATTACAGTATTTCCTAGTGGGTGTTACAATATAATATAATATAATATAACATAACACAATACAACACAATGCAACACAATACGATACAACAAAGTGTAACATAACATAATATAATCTTCACTGCTAGACTGCCCATGGAGATGGATACGACGTGATGGGACACACTGCGGGGAGGGGAAGGGAGGGACGTATATAATATATGTAGTAAATCGGCCCGCGCAACGTGCGACCACAAACATGCCACGATGCCACTATACAAAGCATTCATACTTATTACGTGTAGGTCAAGAGTCTATATATCCATTTATCGATTTTAACAGTTCTTTTTTATAGGATGCAATGTTTGATGAAAACAGGTCTATCTTTGTATTGGTCATACAGTTATTATTGAAACTAATACACGCTCTATTGACAAATGTGTTTAATATATAGTTTGTTCTACAGGATTCGATATAAAATAGTGTTTTATTTCTGTTACTTCTATGTAGATGGACAGTGGAAACGAATTGCACTCAGGAGTGCACTACTATCGACTATATTATTTAAAATTTTGTACAAGTAGACCAGATCAATAACTATCCTTCGGTCTTCCAGTGATTTTATTTTATAATGTGTAAGTGCTTGATCATAATACCGGAAATACCGACGGTTTCTGAAATTGTATTGTTTTATGCATTTTTTTTGTAATCTCTCTATGGCATTAATGTGGACAGTATAACTCGGGTTCCAGACCGCAGAGGCAAATTCCAAAAGACTTCGGATAAGCGAGTTGAACAGTATTACCAGCGAGTTGGGATTCCGGAAATCCTTTGTGTTTCTAAATATAAAGCCAAGGGTCTTGTAAGCACGGGAAGTAATATTGTCATAGTGTTTAATGAAATTTAATTTTTCGTCTAATATAATTCCCAAGTCCCTCACTTCGGACTTATGTTCTAGAGTCGAGCTATTTAATTTATAATCAAAGTTTATCCTGTTTTTGTTTCTGGTATATGTTATAAAGTTACACTTGTCAATATTCAGGAACAGTTGATTTACCTGACAGTACTCTTTTAGTGCGTCGATGTCGTTTTGAAGATCAATACAATCAGTGATACACTCGATTTTTCGATATAGTTTAGCATCGTCTGCAAATAATAATAAGTTCGAGGTTTTTACACAGTTTCCCATGTCGTTTATATATATTAGGAACAGGAGTGGTCCCAGATGGGACCCCTGGGGTACTCCAGAGTGAATAGGTAAATATGATGATGTGTATCCGCATACAGTTACCGCCTGAGACCTATTTTTTATGTACGATTCAAACCATCTTAGGAGGTTACCCCTGATTCCCAGTTTATATAGTTTCTCCAACAAAATGTTATGATTAAGTTTATCAAATGCTTTGGAGAAATCACTATAGAAGGCGTCAACCTGTTTTCCCTCATGCATCGATTGTGTGATATAATGGGTAAACTCAAGAAGGTTCGTCTCAACAGATCTTTTGGCTCTGAATCCGTGTTGACTATTACTGATATATGGGTTTATTTTTGGGTTAATATGATTTATTATTATCTTTTCGAGTAATTTGCTAACTATTGGGAGTTTTGATATTGGTCGGTAATTTTTTACGTCACAACGATCTCCGTTTTTATGTATTGGAGATATCCATGCTTGTTTCCACACTGATGGGAAACAACTTTCGCGCAGAGATTTATTAAATATTATCGATAAAGGTTCCGATATCTCAGGCAAACAATTCTTCAAGAAAACCCCCGGTAATTTGTCGGATCCTGAGCCCTTGTTTATATTTAAGTTATTTATATACCTACTCACTAACGAAACGTCCACCTGTAAGTCATGTATTAATAATAGATTGTTATCATTTATAGGTTGCGTCTCGCCGCTTTCGTAATTATTTCTGTTTGAGTTTTGAATAAGTACAGACGTAAAATATTCGTTAAAAGCATTACAAATGGAGGCGGGTTTTGTTAAGACGTTGTCATTATACTTAATTTTGTTTGGGATATCACCCGATTTCTTTTTAGACTTTATATAAGAGAACAAATATTTGGGGTTAGATTGAATATTTTTTTCTATATTGATAAAATACTTATCATGGCATTGTTTTAATATTAGCTTTTGATGTCCTCTTAATAATTTGAAAGATAAGTAATCCATTGGGTTTTTGTATTTCTTCCACTTCCTATGAAAAGTCGACTTCTCTTTTATGACCCTTATAAGTGCCGGAGAATACCAACAGGGGTAGGAATTACATGATTTAACTTTTTTTGTTGGTATGTATTCGCGAATCAGATCCGAAATTATTTGATAAAATTTGTCAACACATTCATTTGTAGTGAGGTCGGATAAGTCTAATGCCCAGTCGAGCAATAGAACAAAACCAAGTCCTTACTTAATTTTATATAGAAATCGGAAAATCAAATAACATAGTTTTGATCACTACTGAGTTTTTAATACTCTGTGATCGAAATTGATAACATTTAAAAAAAAGGAAAAAATATGATGAATGTTGCTATTGATAAATTGACATTGTCGCAACTGTTGCCTGATTGGACAAAAACAAAGATCGAACATGGATAGCGTCTTATTGTAGATCAATGGACAAAAGACGAAAAACTGCCTCCCACAAATGAAATATCTACGAAAGAATTTTTTTTATTTTCTCTTATATCAAAATCGGGTTCAGTAATCCATTAATTTATTAGGGAACGTCTATTTCTGGATAATATATTATTATATTAATGGGTAAATTGTACCAAGAAATGCGATTAATCTTCATTAGCTCAAAAAAAAAGTTCGCTGAATCGACCTGAATGAAATTCTGATTAGATAGGTACAAATTTTATTCAAGCAATCTAATTTCATTTGAATTTTTTATGTTTTGTTACAAAAGAAGACTTTTTCAAATGAAGAAAAATTTATTTAAATTTATCTTCATAATGAATTGGGTATAACCAGAAGGAAAAACTGAATTAACCCTGAAGAAAATACATATCATTATAAACATCATAATATATATGCATGCGGACATAATAATTAAAATAATTATTAGTAAAACTATTTATTTTAAAGAAACCGTTCATTTTGGTTATTATCATTTTAGTTCTGCAGAATGAACAAGTTGTACGAGAAATAATATGATGAAACATTCATTAAAAAAACTCAATTTTTCAGAAAATAAGACTTTGGAACTTGTAACTTGCATACCGAAAACTTTTATTATTTAACTCCACCAAATAGATAGTCTCAATATGAATCAAAAACTCATATTATGATATCAATATGCAATATGCAATAGCAACTGTGCATAGCTGAATTTTAGTAAGTAAAGAAATCAGGTAGGTAACTACTCCTATCTGAATGAACTAATTACATCATATGAGTAAAAACTTTGTATAGTGTATTACGTCTCAATTTTACCTTGACTTTTGTAACCATGCTGTTAGAATTGTCACCCGCATTCACAAAATTGTACTCTCGATATGATACCAGCTGGGAATTATACTCCAAAATTGCAAAGTTGAAATTCTTACCTAAAGCATACTTGAGAAAATTACGTAAACCTAGATTTCACATACCTTTTGTTCCAAGCTCGGTCCTAGAGTTGTAGTTATCAAAGTCAAATCATCGTCCCTGGATGGTTTTCTATTAGCAGCCCCATCAATCTCAGCATTGGCTATCATGTCGATGTCTTTGGACGACAAACCTTCAGCTTTAAGACTATTCAGTCCCTGAATCTCTTTCAATAGTTTGAACTCATACGGATTACTTCTCCGGCTGTCCATTTCTTCTCTAACGCTCTCAACAACTGGAACCAGCAAAACATTATCTTCATCGTCTGATTCTTTGGGCGGTTTGGTTGGATGATAGTCAATGTCTATTCTATTAGTTTCAAGGTAGCTTCTAGTGTACAGTGGAGTTCCTTTGATAACATTACTCTGGATAGAGTCAGCTCTGCTCTTTGACTTGTCAGTTTTGGTTGACGCTTGTTCTTTTCTAGCGTTCTGTTTGGTTTCGTGAAAAAAGTTAAAGCCGTTGCTGAAGAAGTCGTACGGGCTCGGATATCTCTTTGTGCTAACTGTTGTAGCTATGTTTTCTGAAGGCGTTGTTTCTGGTTTACTCCTTGCCGTTGAGTTGTCTGCGTCTTTGGCAGGCAACAAAGCTATGTCCAATTCAGCAGAAAAGGATGCGTCCTTTTGATACAGGACGTCCTCTTCGGAGTCCACATAGTTGTCTGATAACATCTTTGAGGTGTTGTTTATTTCTGAAACAAAAGAAAACCAATATTCTTATTATTTTTCAATCGATTCTGTTTACACTTTTGAAAACAGCAAAATTTCGACAAATTGAGTGGAACATCTGCCCGGGTCAACTTATAAATGATAACAACAAATAACAATCGACGGTTGCACTAAATATTTATGAAAATGGATACAAAGTAACGAAACATAAAGAATACATCATCAAGAAAATGTGATTTCAGAAGCATCGAGTAATTGATTCCACCAACCGAGCTGCGTGAATTGTGAACAAAAAGTGGAAAAAATAAAAATAATAATAACAGAAAAACTCTCGACCTGAATGATTGCAGTAGAATGAACGACTACATTGTTGCAAACAAAGTTTGACTGACTTATTACAAATAAAAATAAACCTACGAGGTTCGCTCAAAAAATGGCAACGAAAGTTTCATTTCGAGACATGTTTTTTTTCCATACCGTCAGCGTATTTGAACAGAAGCCAAGAACTTTTGAACAGCAAACTACATAGAACCTCGTTTAAACAATTGCAATTTTCCTCCCTCTGTTCGGAGACCGTTGGAAGTTGTTGTTGGCTAACAGCTCTCACAGAACCGAACTCAATTAGAACAATCTGCAATTGAAAACTTTTACCCTTCCACGAACAAACAATGGGCTGACAACCAATGTTATTAAACGTGATTAAAAATATCTTTAAAGAAATAAACACCACGAAGTTACAAACAAACCGTCCTATGACAATTAAAGAAAAACTCTTTGATCTCGTGGCTTTTGTTTACATTTATGTCCCAAACAGGATACTTAAACAATCCGATTGAGTTGCCTTGGTCGATACATTGAAAAAACTTTCGTGAATTTCTCAATACTCACTAAGAAGAGTATGTAATAGAACGATATATGAAAGAATAAAAGATGAGGACATAAGGAGGGAATGCAAGATGAAGAAGAGTATTATAAATAAAATGAAAGTGAAATTACTTGAGGTGGTTTGGACATATTGAAAGAATGAATGATGAACGACTGACCAAAAAAATATACATGGGTGTAAGAGATGGAGTGAATATAGGGGCCGCCCAGAAAGGGATGGCATGACCATGAGAATGATATTTTGAAAGAAGGAAACATAAGAAGCTTAAACAATCGACGAGAATGTATGAAACGATGCATGGATGTAAAGCAAGCCGTGAATGTGTTCAAAAATAGAGGAGTATGGCACTTGGTTCTCTCTGCTTAACCCGTTAGGGACATGGCGTAATGGTATGTATGTAATATAGAATCAAAAAAGTAATTATACTATGGCAGCGCAGCGCTTAGCGACAGCCCTGTCAAATGGATACATACTCCTCCTAGCGACCAATTAGCGAGCATCGATCTTTCTGGAATTTGGCTCTAGGGGAGTATTTTATTAAACGCGTAAGCCACGCACAAATTATTATCGACTTTTACGATTAAAACATACCTACCTACCTCATTATTCTCCGTTACCAAGGTAGGTTCTTAGAGAAAAATTACCTATTCTATAACCACAATTTAATAATAATAATAATAATGAACACTTCCTTGCACCCTGCGCATGGGGCGAGTTTATTGCCGTACGGCAATTTCTTCCAATTTAGTCGATTCAACTGTCAAAACGTTCCTAATTTTAGTTCACATCTAATTTGAAGCGTACTGGTTATTTTCATGACGATCCGTGATATTTTAGTTAATTTGAAAACACCAGTTGTGTACGGAAACAAATAAAAATGGATAATTTACACGTGTTGCGTTATGTTGAAAATAAAAACCAATAAGAATTTCAGTGCAGATCAATTGAAATGTTAGGTTAGGCGACATCACTTCAACATGACCAAAATAAACATGGCCGAGCAGTGCGCAGTACGCATGCGTAGTCTGCGCCATAGACGATTTGAGTACAAATTATTATCTACGGTGCACTATTTTTGTAGACTAGTTGCATGTAACAGATGAGATCGAACTGCCGATAGCGATAGTATGTATATTTGAAGAATAAGAATCAAACAATAAACCCATAAATCCAATTTATTGAAAATTTTAACACATGTTGGTATGTATGTCAAGATAGGACAGTATGGAGGTCAGTCCTCTTTTCCTACCCGGAATATGAAAACAGCATGATAGTTATGTATGTATGTTTGGAGATTTTCTATAAAACTATTAAGTCTTCTTACATATAGTGTATAGGCGACTGCCATACAAATTGTATGAAGCGATGTCGTCACTAAAATCAATTTTTATAAAAATTGTAAAAAAAAATTGAGATATTCTGTTACAATGTGAATATTTTTTATAAAAAAATAAATAGTTGGGGTGTTTCGGCTTTTTTCGATATTTTTAAAAAAATGGGAAACATAAGCAGTTAAACTCATAAAATTGTCATAAAAAAATCTTTTTCTTAATAAAAATTTTTGAGAAACCCTGGAATTTTTTTGAAAAAACATATTCGAGATTTTGTATTTGTCTATGTTTATATCAATTTTCAGCGTTCTGGCTTTTATGGTTTCTGAGATATATGGAAAAATAAACCAAAAAATCAAAATTTGATAACCCCTGATTGAAACAAAAATTCACAATTCTGAGTATAAAAGTTTTGTAGGCCTGTAACTGTTTATATATTCTAAAATTTAAGGCTTTGTGAATCCAGCGGATCAAAAGTTATAAAGGGGGGACCGACACACACACACATACAGACACACACACACAGACACATACACACGAAATGTTCTACTCCAAATTCTGAGTAAATCCGTATATGGAACATATATGCTGCGAAGCCTCTAAATTGGTGTTTTTTTGACTTCAAAGTTGGAAAAGCCGTGAAAAAAGTAGATCCTGCATACAAATCTCGCGTATCCTGGCTTAAAACACTGTCGATATGTTAAGGGAACAAAGTTCTCTTGAACAAATCGACAGTTGGATAATCGTTTTAAGAACTTTAGTTACAGAATACAAAATTAATTCAAATGACCGTAATTCTAAAATTTTATTAAGTTCCTATTTTAGTTCAAAAAGTTACTGAATTGAACGTATTATCGCTAAACATCTAGAAAAAAAAAACACGTTGGTAGGTAAGCGATTTTTTCTGTTGATTTGTTTTATTTTTGCTTGAATGCTCTGATCACGTGTTTGTGTACAAACCGCCCACCTCCGCACTGAAAAAAATAAGGTTTTTGAAGACAACTTTAACACAGAATAGTATACATCATTAAAAACATGGCGTTATCAGAAGATAAAATAAAAATAAAAAATTGTAGGAACCATAACAATCTATGAATATAAGTTCTTTGAAGTTGAGAAAAAACAGGTGAAAATTTTCAAAAGTTGTAAGTTTCAATGAAAAAGTCTGTAATACTTTTTTTGTCTTTCAAAATTTTCAAAGTTTCGTTAATGATATTAAAAATAAGGATATAAATTAAGATCCTTTAATGGTTGAAAGATAAAACGAAAGACCCTCCCCACCCCCTCCAGGCCCTTCGGGACTCGCTAATGACCGCGTGTTAAAAAAACAAAAAGTTTTTTGACAACCTACCCGCGATAAAATAAAAAAAGTATAAATTATCAGGTCTACTGGTAACCCTACCAATTGCAAGAGGTAAAACAATACAGCTGGACTTTCCAAAATGTCAACGCTATTGCAACTCTTAACTGTATGTACATTGTACATCAAAATATTGTTTGTATCTTATATCACATAAGATGCAAACAATGAAACTTATACGCAAACTACGGCCATGCACACATGTTTTAATTTTATTTTTATTTATTTTCTCATACGGCATGTATTGCCTTTTACAAACATACATTATAATATACATAGGTACTGAGAAAAAACATAGAGACTAAAAACATTAATACACTAAGTAAAAGGAAACAAAAAAAGAAAACATAGTAAAAAAGTTAATAAAACAATATGTGAAGCAACTAAACATTAAAAAGATAGGTATATAAAAATAAAATTTGAACACAAATTAGCAGGAAAAACAGAGCAACTTAAAAATACATTTGTTACAGTAAAATTGACAAAAAAAAAAACAATACATCTAAATAATAATATGTCTAAAGTGGAAGATACATATAGAAAACCTCACTAAAAAAACCAGACAGCTTCTGTTTGTGTTTAGGGGTCTCAGAGAGCTCTTTGACATAAAAATACTAAAATCTTTGTATCTTGCACTGGGGCAGTCTATTTTGTCAGACGGTATAGTTGGTTGGGGTGGCATGGCAAAGACCAATCTCCATGCAATCACAGTGGCTCAGAAATCTTTATTAAAAGTTATTTCACGTAGACCTTACAGATATCCCTCTAATCAACTTTTTAAAGAATTTGGAGTGCTGGACATACGACAGTTGTATATTAAGACAATTATTAAAATAATGCATAACGACCCATCAAAATACTTTACACAATCTTGATTTGATCTGAGATTCGTGTTCTAACATCGCCTATAAATCACCAAAAAAATATGCACTATGCACACTGTCACATCCATATTATTCCAGTGTCTTTTCCTAATTAATAAATAAAAATTACAATATACCTATAAACACAACGTGAATATGCATATCACGATAGCTACTATATGCATGACCTTTCTAATATGTATAAAATAGTTTGGTTTATATAGTTAAAATATTTTTTTTCTTTTATTGTTTCACAAGCTCACATATACGGCTTCGCCTGTCTTGATACCGGTTAAGTACCAGTGAACCTGTTTGAAATAATTTGGGGAAAGATTAATAAAAAAAATGCGCAAATATCTTGATATTATTTTTATGTCACCTTTTGAAAATGTATATTTTCATGATTTATGGTCATTTTACTTGTCTATGAATGTCGATTTTAGAAATATCACAAAGTTCAACATCACTTTTGTGAAACGCTCCAATCGGTTTTTCCATTTAATAAAACAAGGTTTGTTTATTCTTCGTCAATTTTGAGTTTCAACATGGGGTCTAATCGACCAAAGCAATTTCCTTCATACCCAAACCACCGTGTTTCAATGCTTTCTCCACTGTTCCACTAATATTTCCACCAAACCGTGACTTTTATAGATGGAGAACATGCAACCGATCTAAAGAAACGCCAACAAAGTATACAAACTCTCATTTATATATGGGTGATGTTAATTAACTCGGAGTCACGATGAAGTTTGAACCCAAAACCAATAATTTATTCGATCAAAAGAAACCTTTAAGATTTTTAATTAATTTGCAGACGAATGTACAAAATGGAGTGAATAGAATTACAAATATTAAAATATTTACCATTATGGTTAAATATTTACATTTTGACTATATTCGTGGAAATTTACTGAACATAAGCATTTATAATCTAACTTTACAGCAAAGATGGGAAAATAAATTAATTATGTCCTCGTTGGACAAAATAGCAGTAGGTATTGATACTGTTAAATATTTTTTTTTACCAAGCATCGGTTGAATGCAAAAAAAAATCAATCATACGTTTGACGTCGTATTATGTGCTAAAAGAAAACATTGCTAAATTGAAAGCATAAGAAAATGCCTGATTTCATCTGTATAGATTTGTAGTGTTGAAACAATAATATTCTTGGCTATTTTTCAATAGATAAATAACGCCATAATTTTTCAGATTCGCAGTGTCATCTGTGGTCCAAATACCCAAAGCTGCCGTTAGGTTGCTAGGGATATGACAGATCTCTATGTTTCAATAAAAATGATAACAGATATTAGTTTGTGCTTCGTCCGATAGATGGACAGCTTACAACACATATATGAATGGTATTTCTTTTTACAGATAAATGCATTTTAAATTAACAGCTTACACAAGGAAAAACTCACTATTATATAAAAGAATCACTAAAGCCGACCGACAACCCTGTAAGAATGTCTTTGTGATTTTCTTTGCTTTCATTCACATAGGAATAAGGACTCACTTAAATGTTGCGCATTGATTGTTCTAGCTTTTAATTTCCTAGGAT
Source organism: Molanna angustata (assembly GCA_963576475.1). NCBI lineage: Eukaryota > Metazoa > Arthropoda > Insecta > Trichoptera > Molannidae > Molanna > Molanna angustata. The sequence goes on along the minus strand of OY754985.1, from coordinate 2,188,303 downwards.
TTGGGTTCATTATACTCTTCCGAAGAAATGCACTACGTAGCGTTAGGGAGGGTTTGCAATATGCTCAGGAAAATATTAATTCTGATCTTAAAAAGACCCGGGCTATAAAAAGGTGGAAACACAGAATTCGGAAGATCGTGCCACAGCCGAGCTGATATGTTAATAAAAGAGTTCGAGAAGTGACTGGTTAATGTTTGTTGAAGGTTTACTGTGAACGGGTGTTGAGATTATGAATGGGTGGAAGAGAGCCCAGAGATGCAAGTTCTTGTGAGCATCCCACGTGGTAGTGTCTATAGCATTATGACCTTGCGTGTATAGTCTAGTTATGAATGTTGTTAATTGTGTTTAAATATATTTCCAGTGCTTAAACCGTGGACATTTTTGCGGACAATTCATTGTTTATATTCATATTTGATTATAAAGTTGTCATTGTCCCGAAAAAAATAAAATAAGGTTATAATGGCTATCTGTAATATCCTCAAAAAATTAAACACGTTCATATAATTATAATATAAATACAAACATACCATAACATCATGTCCCTCACGGGGTAGGCAGAGAGAGCCGAACGCCATATTTTATTATCTTGTTACAAATTCGTCACCTCGTCAACATTCATGAATCGTCTCATACATGTTCGTCTGTTGTTCAAGCTTCTTTCATTTCCGTCTTTCAGAATATCATTCACATGGTCGTGCCATCCTTTTCTTGGGCGCCCTCGATCTCATATTCCGTTCCTGTCAGCTTTGTATATTTTCTTCGTCAGGCGTTCTTCATTAATTCTATCCAAGTACCCAAACCATATTAATGGGTTCACTTTGTCAATTATATTTAATATCAAGTATCAAATTATTGACTTTGTTATTCATAACATTAAAATGAATATTTTGAAATATATATTTTTGATTTGGGATTTTTACATTATAGAAAATAAACTTCAAACATCATATTGTAATACGAAATTCCTCTCCCTTTCGTTTCTTTTGAATTTATTTTGTTGTGTACACCGAAAAAACAGTAAAACAACATAAAAAACACAAGGCGCTAATATTGTGTTATTGCTGAAACGAAATACCAATACTATTTGCTCTTTGTATATTCCGAGTTCCAACCCTTCAACAAAAATCAATATATGGAAAGCAATATATCTTGGTTTTTTTTTCTGACGGTATCTCAATGTATGTAAGTCAAGTTTTGTCTTCTCATTTCTCTTTTCCAGTCTGCTTGTTCGTCTTTTGAAAAGATATTGTGTCTTGAATCAATAAACTGACAAAACCCCTCGTTATTCGGATTCCTCTTCCCACGTAGACACAGCGTTCGTACACATTGGTTTTGTTCAAAATACATACTTCATCAAAAATACATTTCGTGTTATGTATCTGAAAACCGACTTCATACTTACTTTAAAATAGAGTTCACAAGTTATATTAATGTGTTTTGGTCGAGGGGCTTATATCCGATTTCTTTAGTCCAATATTCGGCATTCCACAAGGGTCTCATTTAAGTCCCCTAATGTTTAAAATGAACGCCAAAATATTTTTGAGTGATCTTATTATGTTTGCATTAGTCTTCGGAGACTTGTTCTCGTTCTACCCAGGGGAGCAAGTCCCGTCTAACGGTGGAATCAAAACCCTCATGATTGTCCATATCATGGATATAATTATCATAATATATGGAGTTCTTTAATATCTTAACATAATATTATAGAACTCAATAAGTTATATGAAAAAAACTGTTTTTTTTAATATATTTTTTTCATACATAAATCAGATAGGTATTATAATTATAAATTTTCATCGTGTAAACGATAATATTTTTTTCGTGATAACCTCAAATACCTCTGAATGTTTGAATAAATTATTCAACCAGAAAGCTCACAACTGTTAATTTTGGTTATAACAAATGTACAATTTTGACAAGACAAGGCCGACCAAAACCGCTTTTTAACTCGGTTTGTATGAATGTTAGGTTTGATGTACCTTATTTCATTACAAAATGGAGAAATCATTACAAAATATTTAATTAAAACAGCGAGGCCTCCTATAAACGGTTCCATTATATTGGAAGTATAAAAGGTAGACCCTTGTAGAAACACCCGTGCAAAAAACGGCTAAAAAATAAATGAGAAATTCGAAATATGTACTTGTTACGCCCGTTCTAGGTCGCCATTCCATCACTATCTCTGTCCATCTGGAGTCTGTGGTTCGGGCGACATGCCCTGCCCAGCTCCACTTCTCCTTGGCAACCTTTTGGACAACATTCGTTATTTTTTCTTCTCCACAAGTTTCGAAATGCCCAGCATTCTCTTTTTTTCTTTTACTGTAAAAGGTGAATACATCATCATCACTGGCACTACAGTCCGCTACGGACCCTGGCCTCCTCCAGAAATCGTCTCCATCCCTCCCTATTGACCGTTAGTCTTCTCACGTACTACATAGTATAAAAAAACAATATTATTTCAAATAAAGAGAATAATTGAGTCCTACTAGCTCACCTTAGCACAGGCTATGCCTAGTGAGGGGGCTAGTAACAAAGATACAAACAAAAAGATATGGCTTAAACTATGTAAGCACCAGTGAAGTGGTAAATTGATATTTATTGAAATGAGATAACTTATATTTACATTGTATGTTAACTATGTATGAATAAGCTTATATTATCTTAAGATATTTTGTATCTCATATATACTGTATATTTTTGGATAGAAATAAATAAAAATAAAATAAATAAATAAATAAATAAGACCTCCTCAATCCTCATATTTATTCGAGAACGGGATACCGCACATGGAAGACACTGAATAGACTCCGTTTAGGTGTCACAAGTTGTAAAAAGAACTTGTAAATGTGGGGTAGAGGTCAAGGAGAAGATGTATCTTGCGATTGCGGAGAGGTCCAAGATGATAAGCTTCTTCTTATCTGCCGAAACATGGAACAGGGATGTAACGAGGAAGACTTGGTTGTGGCAAATCACGTAACAATTGTTGCTGCAATGTATTGGAGTGGAAAGGCCTAATATGTACATATGTCCGGGCACGTTAATTAAGTATATTTATTTGTTTCTTAATACGGAAGTTAATACTTTTTCACCTGTTGCGGAACAGTGAATGTTGTAAAACCGAGCGGAGCGGTGGAAGAAATGGATCGCTTTTCTGCTTAACCTTCCCCAAGATTGAACCCAATATGTCTTATTTTGATTCGTTTCAGAGTACGAAAACGTCCATAACCAACGGGCGACTTGTGTAAAATGATTTCATCCGCGCGGTGTGTCGTAATGAGATCCGTATAAATGCAGTCAACTTTTTGACGTTTCTCATATAGTAAAATTCAGACGGAAAAAAATTTAGACGAATCAGAATAGGAAATAATGAAGAAGAACAATCAAGTTCAGAACTTTGACTTTCCGAGTGATTTTTAGCAATTTTATCTAAATATATGGTTCAAACGACTGTACCTACTCTTGTATCACTGTAAAAGGCTTCTTACATTACATCTTTAAAATTATCATATTTTCAAAATAAAAAAACTTGTATATAAATACCATCATAGCACATCCCACAATATAGGGTAACCAACGACTGGTGTGTATCACATTATAAAAGGAAGCAAGACACGCGCGTGCACGCCCACACACCAACCTTGTCTCACCTAAAAAGACACCTAAAAATTCAGAATGGTTGGTGAAACTCATAGCTGAACTTTGTCAGATATTAATATGTTTATTTGTCTCTTGTATTTTCGAATACCCGGCTCTGATAATAAAAAGTAATGGAAGCACTATTCTAAGCCGGTGCATCACAGCATTTAATTTAGTCTCACAACCTTTTTTTAAATAAGTAAATACCGAATAAATAATACCGAATAAACGCTGCCGAGGATGTCCTGCGATGGGGTAGAAACAGAAGACATTACTGGAGAGATCTCGTCGAAAGAGCGGATTCAGTGAGAGTGGTGAAAATAGCGGCAGACGAGATACCGTCAACCAGCAGACCCCCTGGACGACCGTCAAAGAGATGGAATGACAGCTGGACATCCGCGTCCCAGGAGTGAATCCGATAATAAACAGTACCCAGTACTAGAACAAGCAGAAGAAGAAGAAGAAAAGAGACCCATCAATTTACATAATAGCATGTCATTGTCATAGCCCATTTTTTTACACTTTAAAGAATTACCTTTTCAACTTATCGTCATATTTTCATATTTTCAATGTAATTATTAAATATATAACTGGCAATGACAATCATTCTTTCTTCACCATAGACAATCTTTATATCTTTACCGTAGACATGTTAACTCAAATAAATTCAATTCGGTTCGGGCTATGTTTTAAACGTTCCGGACAGATAAGGAATTTTGTTTGTATTGCCAAAATTAGCCGACAGGAGTTACCAAATGAAACATTTTACATTGTTTCAAGATAAGCCCGCGGTTTAAATAAGATTAAAATACAATAAAACTATCATACCCGTCATGTTAAGCTCTGGAAGATAGGAAATATTCAAAATTCAATTAAATTTTGAAATTATTTCTACTATGACTCGCCCTTTCAACGAACGGAAAATGTAACCATTGAACTAAATTATTAAATAACAAATAAGCCCCATATTATATTTTACTTTGTTGGTATATGTAACTTCTCGGGCAGCAAATAGGTGCCTAATAATTAATTTAAAATGCACCTAATAACTATTTTCCGATAGAACATTTGGTTTCGACAAAAAATAAGCCGAAGGTCAATAGAAAAATAAGCCGAAGGTCAATAGAAAAACAGTTAAACTGGCTATATTTTATTGTTTAAACAGTCAAACCTAGTCTTTTTGTTACGTATAATATATATTTTTTACTAAGTTTAGTTTGTCGATCGACAATTCTTCGTAGAACTCCATTGAATGTACATATGTTACAAATATAAAAAAAAATACTTGGTGTTAATTCTATTGTAATTTATTTGATTATCGACGCATTTCGTGCAAGGCACATCGTCAGAATAATACTCTACAAAACTGAGACTAATGGTTACATACAAAATTTACATGACAGGTGTATAAAAATGTTGGTTTTTGATCGGTTGAAAAATCTATATATATATATATAAAAATGGATGTGCGTATATTTGTTTGTTTGTTTGTTTGTATGTGGCCGATGGACTCCCAAACCAACCATCCGATTGCGATGAAACATTGGTAATTTGTTCAGCTCATTCCGAAGAAGGTTTATGCATAATAATTTATTTATTTATTTATTCAATATCTCACAAAAATAAAATTGAAAAAAAAAGTTGGTATTGAATTGATACTAAGTGGGTTTGTTCAGCGCGCACACGAGAAGGTTTAAAAATTAAACTTCCGGCAAAAAAGTAATTGAAAAATTATCTATTTGGTATTGCAAAATTTTTTTAAATAAAAATAAATAACATTTAAATAAATCAAGGAACGAATAAATAAATAAAGAAAAATAAAAAAAATACCATATAAATAATATTGAATAAGTAAGCAAATGAATAAATAAATAAATAAATAAAATTAAAAAATGATAAGAAAAAATCCTATATACCCATATACAAAATGGTATATTATATAAAACTGGTATAATGCTAATGGTTCAAGTACCTATATTTGTTTGAATATTTCAATAAAATTAGAAATTAATGAATGAATAGGGACGGAAGGGACTGTAGGGATGGAAGGGAAAAAAATACGTAATTATAATTAGCGGATCTAGATAAGAATGTTAAGTAATAAAAATGAAAAATACCGATCAACTATTTTTATATATTTGGAGGTAAATAATTAAACAGGCAGGACAACGTCTGCCGGGTTTTACTAGTAAGTTATATAATGCAAATCAATACAAATCTATTAGTCGATAATCAAATCAATTACATTAGAACTAGAAAAGTATTTTTTTTTTATATTTGTTATATATCTACATATATTTTATTCATTTAAAATAAAAACGAAGTTGATATCTCGTTCAAATCTCTCATTTTATTATTACTACTTTCTAAATTGTTCCTCTACAAGTTGACTTTTTCTTTTTAAGCGACTTCCAAAAGAGGAAAACAAACTTTTCTTATGTATGTTCAGCGATTTCTTTTTACCATGTTGACCGATTTCGATGATTCTTTTTTCATTAGAAAGGGAATGTCTTCCGATTGGTCCCATTTCAATTTGGTCAAGATCTGATCATGGGATCCATAAGAATTTCATCAAACTCTTCAATTTGTACTTCAGCGATAAAAAATACTATACAACATTATCCGATTTTAATAATTAATTTATAATAGCAAGGGTGTGTTTCAGACATGATCACACATATACAGTGCTTTATTTTATATAGTACCTACTTTACATATAATAGTGCTAATTGTTATCCTTACTAATTTTTGCTTTCTTCACATGTATATTTTTATTTAACTAGTTGCATGTAACACATGAGATCCAACTGTCGATAGCGATAGTATGTATAGTTGAAGAATATGTACCAAACTATAAACCCATAAATACAAATTATTGAATATTTTCAGATATTTTGTTTTCTATACAACATATGTAGGTATGTATGTCAAGATAGGATAGTATGGAGGAAGATCCTTTTTTCCTACCCAGAATATGAAAATAGCATGATGGTATGTATGTATGTTTGGAGATGAAGTATCAAACTATTAAGTCTTCTTACATATTGTGTATAGGCGACTGCCATACAAAATGTATGAAGCGATGTCGTCACTAAATTCAATTTTTAAAAAAAAGGTTAAAAAAAAATTGAGATCTTCTGCTACAATTAAAATATTTTTTATAGAAAATTAAATTATCTAGTTGGGGTGTTTCGGCTTTTTTCGATAATTGTAAAAGTTTTGGAAATATAGGCAGTTAAACTCATAAATTTATCATTAGCGTTCTAGCTACTATGGTTTCTGAGATATATGGAAAAATAAAGTAAAAATTCAAAAGTTGATAACCCCTGATTAAAACAAAAATTCGAAATTCTGAGTATAAAAGTTTTGTAAGCCTATAACTGTTTATATATTCTTAAATTTTGGGCGCTGTAAATTGAGCGAATCAAAAGTTATAAGGGGGGGGACACACACACAGACACACGAAATGTTCTACTCCGAATTCTGAGTAAATCCGTGTATGGAACATATAGGCTGCGAAGCCTCTAAGTTGGTGTTTTTTTACTTCAAAGTTGGAAAAGCCGTGAAAAAAGTAGACCTCTCCATACAATTCTCGCGTATCCTGGCTTGATACATTGTCGATATGTTAAGAGAACAAAGTTCTCCTGAACAAATCGACAGTTGGATTATCTGGTTTTTATATTTTTATTTAATTATCTAGATATTATATTTTTGTTTTTTATTTTTATTTTATTTCTAATTTGTATTACTTTTATATATTTTAAATCATACAATGTAATCACTATATTTATTTATTAATAAAAAATAAATTAATTAATAAATAAGTAAATAAATTAAAAAAAAAATTATTAATAATATTATTTTATAGGTGATTCACATTTGCCACTGGTAACTCCACATTGTTGGATATGAATGAATGAATATTTCAAAACAGTTGCTCATGTTGAGATTTTGATAACAAGTTGATATTTGTGTTACTGTTCAACTTCCAAAGTATCTTCTAATCAGTCACAAACTTGTTCCCTGTTGGGGTTCACACAACACAATCTTATATCTATTTTAATCCCTAAAGGAATCCCTCACTCAATCTTATCCTAACCTAACCTACCTATCTTGTTTCAAGTCAAATAATCAACCAGATTCATTAATATTATTATTATAATTTGTCAGTTCGTGTATGAATAAACAGATACTCTGATAATTACTCGGAATGTTTGGATTACGTATGGTACAATAATGAATTATCGTAGGGAAAATGAACTTTGAAATAGTGGTGTACAGTGTAAAAGTCTCGGTCGAGTTAAAGACTGCATGCGTAATTGCTAGGTCAAATATAGTTATTATTCATTCATTCATTCATACCATCACGGCATATCCCACAATGTGGGGTAACCAGCGAAAGGTGTGCGGGTGTGCATTGCCTTATAAAAGGGAGAACAACACATCTATGTATACCCACACACACCAGACTCGTTTCACCAAAAAAGGCACTACATTCAGAATGTGTGATGGTGAACCTCATTGCTGAACTATGTGAGATGTTATTGTTGCCTGTTGTATTTTCGATTACCCGGCTCTTACGGGACACTCGAAAACAATGATTTAAAAGAATGGAAGAACTATTATAAGCCGGTGCCTCACAGCTAGATATATTTTGATAATTATTATGAAAAAAATAATATATAAGTCTTCACCACTATTGTTCACCATTCCGACGATGCTCAGCATGGAAAGACAACGGTCAATGGAAGTCGCGTTTGCGAACTATATTACATAGAACGATTTTTTTTTTACCATAATTATATGTGATTATGGAATTTTATGATGAAGTGACAGTTTCAAACATTCAAAAAAATAATAATCGCTAGATATTCGGATCGAGTGGTGAGGATAGCAGCGGATGTGGAGATAACCACAACAACTTTAACATGCTCCACCAAATACCCACAGTGGTATACCAAATCATTAATTAAAATCATCAAAGAGAAAACGAAATATCATAAAAGATGGAAAAAATATGGAAACCAATTAGATTACCTAACCTTTAGTCTTTTAAGATCCCGTCAGAAATCATCAGCGAAATGTTGTTACAATGACTTCATTAACAAAACGGAAGAAAATATTCATAAAGATCCTGCGCACATTTGGACATTTATCAAATCCAAAAAACAAAGCACAAATATCCCAAACAATATGTTCTATGGGAGTGTTGTTGGTACTAACGCTCAGTCAGTCTGTGAAATGTTCAGTGACTATTTTCAATCTGTGTTTATTGACAGATCAATAGATTTACCAAAAGTGGAATTTAACAGCAGAGTAGATGTGAACTCAATAAAATTTGATAAGACAACTATTTTAAACCATTTAAAAAAATTAGACAAAAATAAAAGCTCGGGTCCAGACGACTTACCTCCCATTTTTATTGTAAACTGTGCCGACCAACTGGCTTATCCTCTAGGATATCTTTTTGATTTGTCAATGAATTCAGGTGTTTTCCCCGAAGTTTGGAAGATGTCATACGTTACTCCCATACATAAAAGCGGCGATAAACGAAATATTGAGAACTACCGACCCATATCAAAATTATCAATATTTAGTAAATTGATGGAAAAGATTGTCGTTGATCAATTGTTTCCGATAGTCAAAGACATTATAGATGTAAATCAACACGGATTTTTTAAAAATAGAACAGTCGAATCAAACTTACTAGAGTTTACCAATTTCATTTTGGACACGATGAATGAGAGACAACAGGTAGACGCCATATACACCGATTTTTCTAAGGCATTTGACAAAATCAGTCACAATATTCTAACTCACAAACTTGCCCTCTTCGGTGTACATGGTGATCTGCTGCGGTGGATCTCATCCTATATAACTGGTCGACTGCAATCAGTAGCGATCTTGGGTTCAAAATCGAAATTTAATACTTGCCATTCTGGTATTCCGCAAGGGTCCCATCTCGGTCCTTTGCTTTTTATCCTATATATCAACGATATTGGCAGTTGCTTTAAGCACACAAATTATAAAATATTCGCTGATGACACGAAAATATATAAGAAAATCAATTCCTTTCAAGACTGTGCAGATTTTCAAGCTGATCTTGATAGATTAACTTCTTATTGTAATAGTAATCAATTACTTCTAAACTCATCAAAATGCTTAACAATTACCTTCACGAGAAATAAAACACCCATCAACTACATATATTTAATTGACAATAATCCCCTACAAAAAGTCAAAGAAACAAAGGATCTTGGTATCACCTTAGATGAAAAGATGTCATTTGCACCACATATGGATAAGGCAATAGGGAAAGCATATAAAATGCTGGGGTTTATTTTGAGAATCTCAAAACCCTTTAAATTAGAAAAAACACTTATAACTTTGTATTATGCATATGTCAGGAGTGTACTAGAATTTTCATCAGTTGTATGGAATCCTTTTCTAATAACATACATCAATAGACTAGAAGCAGTACAGAATAAATTCCTGAAACATTTGGACTATCGTGGTAAATTATATTTCTCCAACTATCGGAAATCTGCAAAACACCATAATATTTATAATCTTGAAAACAGACGAACAATTATAGACATGATGTACCTTCACAAAATTATGCATAACCGTGTAGACTCGCCTTACTTACTTTCTAAATTAAATTTTTACTGTCCATCACGCAATTTCAGATCTCAGTTTTTGTTCTATGTCGACCGATCTAACACTAACTACTCACAAAATAATTACATTAGACGAAGTTGCTCCAACTACAATTCATATTTTAAACATTTCGATATAGTACATAAATCACAGGCGGATTTCAGAACATACATATTACAACAATTCGATAAATAGTCACATTCATTCACAATCTATCTCGCATAAATATATACACAATATTGTTATAATATATAATACATATGTATACATCAAATATAACACATATCCACTTACTTAATACTAACTACATACAAGTATTATATTAATTACTTTTAAACTTACTAAATAAGTCAAAAACAAGTTCACCCTATATCTTATGTGAAAACATATTATTGGGGTACAATGAACTTTCCTTACTGTTAAGTCTTCATATTGTATTTATCCTTATAACATTGTATCCTGTTTGTTTTCTAAATAATAAATAAATAAAAATAAAAAAAAAATAACAAATAGCAGACCCCCTGGAAGACCACCCAAACCATGGGGGATAGTTGGACGTCCACCTCACAAGAGCAGGCTCCGAGAATAACAGGACACAGTCCTAACTAAAGCGGAAGAAGAAGAAGATATTTACTGACCTTTTCCTTTTCCCTCTAATAATTTGTAGGAACCTATCTACTTTGTTATTCAGAATTGTTTAAAAAAGTTTGAAATGTACTTAAAAATGTGTATTTTTAATTTATATAAAAAAATACAGACAAAAATATAAAAATATATTTTGTGCTACAGACAGACGCATGGATAAAGTTCACTGGTCAGAACACATTAGCAACGACGAGGTACTAAGTAGGGTTGGAGAGACAAGGCAAATTATGAAAATAATTGCCCAACAGAGAATAACTTGGATAGGCCTCAATATCCGGCACCCAGGCCTGCTTTTTACCATCGTCGAAGAATGATTGATGGGGGTAACTGTAGAGGTCGCCCCAGAAACAACTATATAGACCAGATAATCGGTGACGTGTAGCAGTTACAAAGAGATGAAGAGACTGGCGGACGATAGAGTTAAGTGGAAAGATCGTGTGTTTGGTGCAGACCAATCCTAGGATTGTGACCCAGAAGAAGAAGAAGAATATTAAATTATATATTTAGAGTATTTCGGTATATTTCGATATTTTAATTTTACTTTGTATAAAATGCAGTTAAACGTATAAATTTGTCATAAATAAGTCATAGTAAAAAATTGTTTACGAGACTTATCCAACTGTCGATTTGTTCAGGAGAACTTTGTTCTCTTAACATATCGACAATGTTTCAAGCCAGAATACGCGAGAATTGTATGGAGAGGTTTTTCACAGCTTTTCCAAGTTTGAAGTCAAAAAACACCAACTTAGAGGTTTCGCAGCATATATGTTCCATAGACGGATTTACTCAGAATTCGGAGTAGAACATTTCGTGTGTCTGTGTGTGTGTGTGTGTGTCCGTCCCCCCCTTATAACTTTTGAACCGCTCAATTTACAGAGCCCAAAATTTCAGAATATATACACAGTTATAGGCCTACAAAACTTTTTTACTCAAAATTTTGAATTTTTGTTTCAGTCAGGGGTTATCAACTTTTGAATTTTTATTTTATTTTTCCATATATCTCAGAAACCATAAAAGTTAGAACGCTGAAAATTGGTACAAACATAGACAAATACAAAATCTCAAATTAGTTTTTTCAAAAAAATTCCAGGGTTTCTCAAACATTTTTTATTAAGAAAAGTATTTTTTTTATCATAAATTTATGAGTTTAACTGCCTATTTTTCCAAAACTTTTACAATTATTTAAGCCGAAACACCCCAACTAGATAATTTAATTTTCTATAAAAAATATTAGCATTGTAGTAGAAGATCTCAATTTTTTTTAACAATTTTTTTAAAAATTGAATTTAGTGGCGACATTGCTTCATACATTTTGTATGGCAGTCGCCTATACACAATATGTAAGAAGACTTAATAGTTTAATACTTCATCTTCAAACATACATACAAACCATCATGCTATTTTCATATTCTGGGTAGGAAAAAAGGACCTTCCTCCATACTATCCTATCTTGACATACATACAGACCTACATATGTTGTATAGAAAACAAAATATCTGACAATATTCAATAATTTGTATTTATGGGTTTATAGTTTGGTACATATTCTTCAACTATACATACTATCGCTATCGACAGTTGGATCTCATGTGTTACATGTAACTAGTATATAATATTTGTTTATATTTAGATAAAATTTCAGCTCTCATGTCAATCTTGCATTGATTTTTTTTTTTCAAAAATGAATTTGTCCTTGTTAATCAAGTACATATTATACATCTTCTTACGTTCCCTAAAATAAATGCTTGTGCTATATGTGAACGAAATCGGTCGAGGCAGGATTCGAACTCGCGACCACTGGATTACTAATTATTTTACTTCATGCACAAAAAGGGTAGTGGTAGGTACCTACATTCAATTTATAACAAAAAACTAACAGAAAGATAAACACGTAAAATTATAATATGTAAAATCACAAAATCAAAGAAAGGAAGTAGAAAAAGTTTGTGGTAGAAGAGAGAGACGATAGAAAAGGAGTGTCAATTAAGATTAATGATTTAGATATGTACTTAAGAGCATGTCCAGATAAGTACGTACATAGTTTTTTCTTTTCTTCGGAACTACCAGCTTCACAAAAATTATCGACTAATTCTTCCCAGTTCCTACGTTTTATTGGTCTATTGGAATAGTCTGTTGATTCCATATCCCATATGGCTACTCTTTTTTCAACTTCATCAATAAAAAGTTCCGTATCAAAGTTATCACGCTCCATTTCAAACCAAATACGTCCACTCGCCACAGATTCGCGCGTAGTACTGGACGCAGCAATGGCGCCCGAGTATCTCGACTCGCGCGTCAAACGGGCGAGTCGAGAGTCGCGCTCATTGCAAGCGTTTTACGCGCGAGTGAGGAAACGCGCGGCAGCATCTGGACGGGATGTCCGATGAACGCGCGAGTGGGCTCGCGAGCAAAACGCCTTATCTGAACAGGCTCTAAAAGTATGAAATATGCTTGGTAATAATGTCCTCTAACATTAAAAAATGGAGCGAAGTGGAAGATGTATGTAGGTCGAGAAAGATCCATGGAGATTGCTTGGTTTACAATGTGTTCTGAAAAAGCTCCGATTTAAATATGCCGTAAATAAAATTTAATTTAATTATTTTTTTTAAATTGCAACTTATCAAGAATTGTTCATAAATCTTTATTTTCCTTCCCGGTTAAGAAAACATTATGATGTTACAGAGTAATGTTCTTGAATACTAAGAATGTAGGTACCTACATATAACAATAGCGGTGTCGTAAATTAAGTTGAAAGCAATAAATTCAAAACGCCATTTTCCATTCATGAATCTCGAAATGATATAATTATTTCTGTTTTAGTGTTGCCATAAAATCCCAAAAAATTAATATCCAAATCTGGCGCGGGCAATAAAGATTACACACAAAAGGTAATATAAAATGGCGGCCGGCGGGAAATAAGAAAACTCATAAAATATTTTCATTTTATTATTTATTTTTTAACTTCCCTCGCCATCTTGATCTTTTGACGGTAAAATGATATACATTATTGGAAAGCAAGACAAGTAATTCGTTATACAAAGGAAGGATTCCTATTTTAAATATATTGGTTTATATCATAGATTTTTACTCTCCACACTATGGAATAGGGGAGAGTCATGATTTCACAATTTTTAAGCGTATTTTTTTACATCAATTTCTCAACGGGTGAGTTTCGTCATGATGTGTTTGTATGTATGGCGTACGGCGTACAGCGTACAGAAAATCCTTTTTTTGTCTTGTCTACACCCCAAACTATAATTCCGATCGACTTCATATTAGCATCTTATGTGTAAAGTGCATAGACCCAGAGCTGATTAGTTTTCCATAGACAACGGTTCATTTTTTCTCAATGTTTCTTTATGATTTCATCTATTAAAACTGAAAAAATGCTCATATATTTTAATTTAGTTTCAACTATTTATACACCACCAAGAATCTTCATAAAATTGTATTCAAAGTTGGTCAATGTTAAAAGAAAAATATTCAACGGTTTGGAAAATTATATTTTATTTAATGATTTTTTGTATGAAACTTATATGTAACAAGAGAATTTTTTTATGTTTGGCAATGTTCAGTTCTTTGATTTCATATTGATATAAGAATATTAATCGCTTGAACTTAGAACTGATTAGCTTTCAATAAATAACAAAAAATTGTCTTCATATGATATCACGTGTCAAAATATTCAAAATGCTCTCACGTTCCTTAAAACAAAATTTAACTGCTTTTATTAAAATATTTCATACAACATAAGCATTCTTCACCATACGGCATTAATAGTTTGTCTATCTTTATATAAAAATATTCTATCGTTAGAAAATTTATATTCCTGGTAGTAAAATTTAGAATGAATAAAATATTTCATACAACATAAGAATTCTTTACTATATTGAGATTGTCAACATTTCAAGAAGAAAAAATGAACGCTTACTATGGTGTGGAGAGTTTAGTGTTGGGCACAACCCACTCGTTTTTATAATACACTAGATGTAGTACTCCGTGCAAAAAGTGAGTCATGGAATATCGCGCGTTTGACGTTTTAGTTGGCAACATATTTCAGTTTTCCTTACATTTCAACACATCCTAGTTTACTATTCTCTAAACCTAAATAATTAAAATGTTTTTTAGACAAATAAATCCGAAAACAATTCACATGTAAGAGAAAGCATGAACAAATAAATAAATAAATATTTGATTTCTATATCCTATACACTATGTGATGGGTTTTGTGATGAGATTGACTAAAGAATTCAAAAAAACCAGCTCATATTTAATATTATATAATACGTTAATCCGCTCACAACTCGAATACTGCTCTCAAATATGGAATCCACATTACAACATATACGCCGAAAAAATTGAAACAATTCAGAAAAAATACCTCAAGACTATGCAATACAGAACACAGAATCCCCGACTACCATACACTGACCTACTTAATAATTACAATCTATGCACACTAAAAGAGAAACGTACCCTATTTGACATGACAACACTACACAAAATAATCAATAGCACGTTTGACCGTCCAGCACTCGTTAGCTCAATTAACATACATGCACCACTCAGATGCCTAAGAAACAACTTGCTCTTCCTCCCGTCAACTTCAAACACAAATGCAGGATTTAGGAAACCAACCAACAGAATGTGCAATGAATACAACAAAACCTTTCCAGACACACACATCTTCTCCAAATCATACACAGCATTCAAACACGAAATAAAACACATTCAAAAATCATCACCACAACACGCGATGACATAATAATACACATACTCTATTGAGATATTAATCATCTGTCATAACATACTACACCATCTCTTTTATTGAATTATGGCTCCTTAATTTTAATTTTATTTTATGTATTTTTGTTTTTTTTTTTCTCTTTTTTATCATTATGTTAATGTATAACTCTTGTTTCTCTATTTCTCGCCTCAATATTTATTTCTCGCCTCAATACTTATTTCTGTATAATTATTTTCTTATCTATTTCATTTCGTTTATGTTAATTTAAATTGATTTTTTGATTTTTTTTTTCTTCTTTACTTGTTTTGTCTTTTATTATTATTGTATTACTTTGCAAATTTTCACTTTCATATGTTTTATATTGTGAATACTGTAAGGTTGCAGATAAACTTTGAATTCTATGATACTATTAGTTATATGCATATTTTCTGTAACTGTTTGTATTCCTAAATGAATAAATAAATAAATAAATAAACTACATAGGCAAGTATCTACATATATAGGTACCTACATATTATTTGTATTATTAATATTGTATATCTTGTAGCTTAGCTTATAAAGACGACATTATTTAATCTGGTATTTTGTTCACGTTCTGTATTAGTTTCATACTATACGAGGTGTAAATGAAGATGACACATTAATAGGTACATCCCACATACAATGTTCTCACTGAATTGTAGATGTATGCAGGTACCTAACTAGTTGCATGTAACACATGAGATCCAACTGTCAATGGCGATAGTACCTATAGTTGAAGAATACATACCAAACCATAAACACTTAAATCGAAAATAATTAAATATTTTCAGAGATTTCGTTTTCTACACAAAAAATGTATGTCAAGATAAGATAGTGTGGATGTCAGTCCTTTTTTCCTACCTTGAAAATGTAAACAACTCGATGGTATATATGTATGTTGGGAAATTATGTATATATGTAACTATTGAGTCACCGAAGACGGTGTGTAGTGTATACTGCCATACAAATTGTATGAAACGATGTAGTCACTATGTATAAACCTTATATAGAAAATTAAATTATCAAATTAGGGTGTTCGGCGTTTTACGATATTTTAAAAAAAATGAAAATATACGCAGTAACACATAAATTTTAATAAAAAAAAATGATTTAGGTACTTTGAGAAATAGTATTTACCATATTTAAACAAATGGTTTGTAGAAAACATCAGGTGATGGGTATTAGATGGTAGGTAGTGGACTGTATTTTTAAACTATCTCACCGATGCTTCTTTGGTTCACTGATTATTTGTTCTGTGCACACATCCACACGCAGTGGTCTTCAAACTTGTACTAGTTAATTTCACTTGACACTTATTGTCACCCAAATTTATTTTGACAAGTGACAATTCTCATACATCGGTGAGGGGACAATGGCATGGAAGGGATTTAAAGGAAATATGCTTCTACATAACCGCCCACTCAAATTTTAAACAAAATTTGACGAATTGTACATATCACGGTGGCCACAAACAAAATTAACCTTTAACAAACTCATATCACTAATGCAGCCATCACAAAATAAAACTCCACATTGTCCAATTCATGAAATTACAAACACACAAAAAAAATTCAATAACATACTATCCACAACAAATTCACATTTAAAAAAAAATTCAAAAAGATAGTTCACAGACTATATCAATGAAAACAATAGACAGACCTTTCTGTCATAACGAAAACACATTTAACTTAATTGTTATAATAACCAACTAAAACTATAAGACTAACATTATTCTTAACTATTTCTATTAAACATCTAAGGGACATATTTTCACAACAGGTCGAACAAATATTCCCTCTTTTGTCTTAACTTTTACCACCCGTACAATATTATCCTTTCCTGGCATGGTAGCCACAATTCTTCCCAATTTCCATTGTAAAGGATGTAGCCTTTCTTGTTTCACTAACACTAAATCTCCCACCTGTATATTAGGCACTGAAGTGAACCACTTTTTACGCTGTTGAAGTGAAGTGAGGTATTCCACACTCCAACGTTTCCAAAAATCCTGATACATTCTTGTGATCATCTGCCATCTATCTAACCTATTCAATTTAATATCTGTGACGTCATACTCTGGAATACCAACCAATACCTCACTTATAATAAAGTGAGCTGGCGTTAAGGCATCTACGCTGTCAATATCATTACACATTGGAACAAGTGGTCTAGAATTCACTACCGCCTCGATCTTAATCAATACTGTATTAAACTCCTCATAAGTCATCACTTGGTTGCCAACAACTCGCTTTAAGTGATACTTTATAGATCTTACGTTGATCTCATGTAGGCCACCAAAATGTGGACCTTTAGGAGGATTCAAATGCCAATCGATGCATTTTTCGAGACAAAAATTTCGAAAATCTGTATCCTGGATACAGTCACTATAAAATTTAAAAACTCCAGTCAAATATTTACGTGTGCCAACCAAATTTGTTCCGCAATCGCTATATACTGTAGTACATAAACCACGTCGAGATACAAATCTCTCTAAGCAAGCAATAAATGCACTAGTAGATAATTCATTGACAATTTCAATATGTATGGCCTTTGTAGTCATACATACGAAAACACAAAAGTATGCCTTATACGTTTTCGAATTGCGACGTTTATTTTCCTTCAAAATAAACGGCCCGCCTAAGTCAATTGATACGTTTATGAATGGTCGATGACGAGTAACCCGAATAGCTGGCAAGTCAGCCATTATTGGCTGCACTGGTGAAATACTAAATCGCTTACACACAAGACACTTTGACAAAACAGACTTAATTCTATTTCTCGCTGAAACAATCCAATATTTCCGTTGTATTAAATGTTGCAGTGATCTGGGACCCACATGCAAATATGATATATGAAAATAATTTATCAATAATTTTCCAAACTCACTATGCTTATGCAACAATATTGGAAATTTCATCTTATCGGGTAGTGCAGAATATCTAATTCTTCCGCCCACTCTGACAAGTCCCTGTTTATCTATAAAACAATTCAACTTCTGCAGTTGAGGATTATCGCATTGATTTTTGTATTTTAACATATTAATATCCTTCATAAAATGTAAACTCTGATCATATTTTATAATTGCTTGTAAACTAATTTCCATTTCCCTATTACACAAATCTCCTTTAGTGCGATTATTAACATTCAACAGACAATTATTTTTAAACCTTAAAATCCAAGCTACTACACGTGTTAACTTTGTATATTTATTAGTTATGTTATACAATCCTAATCTATCTTTATCTTCAGAAATTAAAGCATTAGATTGATTAACTAACCCTTTATATTCTGGCAATTGCGCAGGTACAATATAATCATCGCACCGTGGCCATATGTCAACAGGTTCTAACAGCCACTCTGGACCGTTTATCCACAACGTGTGACCAACTAATTCTTCTGGATATAATCCTCTAGATGCACAATCTGCTGGATTACATTGAGATCTCACATGAAACCATTTTCCATGAGGCACGTTTTCCCAAATACGTTCTATTCGATTTGCAACAAATAATTTTAATAGATATGATGGTGTTTTAAGCCACGACAAAACAATACTAGAATCTGTGTACATATATACATCCTTTATAATAATTGCATCTTGAAATATAGATAAAGTATATTTAATTAATTTTGATAATAATAATGCACCACAGAGCTCCAAGCGTGGTATCGTTTGCATCTTAATTGGAGCAACCTTAGACTTGGCAGTCACCAGAGATATTTGTTTACTATCCTCAGTAACCAAATAACAAACAGCGCTATATCCGTCATTAGAGGCGTCAGAAAAGCCAACTAAATAACACTGACTATCAACGCTAGTTCCAAAAAACCTACTCAATTTAAATTCCTCTAATAAAGACATTTGATCAACTATTTTATTCCACTGCACTTTCGTGGATTCTGGAATAATATCATCCCATCCCAATTTCATTTTCCACAAATTTTGAATGAAACTTTTCAATAAAAATGTAAACGGAGTGATCCACCCTACAGGGTCATATATAGATGAAACGACCGATAGAATCATACGCTTTGTATATTTAATATCAATTTTCTTAACCTGATAACTAAAAACATCATTCACAAAATCCCATTTAATTCCTAATAATTTAATATGATTACTGTCTTCAGCAAAACAGATCACACTGCTATCAGATTTATTAAAATCTTGAATAAATTCAGGACAGTTAGTTGCCCATTTTGACAATTCAAAACAACCACTTCGTAAAATAGAAATCAACTGATCTCGTAAAATAATAGCATCTTCAATATTATGATCACCGCATATAATATCATCTACATATGTACTATTATGAAGAGCTTTAGCACCTAATGGGTATTTATCACTTTCATCCAAAGCTAACTGATTTATTGTTTGAATTGCATTATAGGGTGAGCTTCCTAAACCATATGTCACAGTGCATAACTCATATTCTTTGACAGGTTGTGACGGATCTTCTCGCCACAATACATGCTGATATCTTCTATCTTCTTGCCTGATAGATATTTGTCTATACATTTTAGTTATGTCAGCAGAAAACCCGATTTTATAGATTCTAAACTTTAACAATAATTCGATTATATCCTTTTGCAACTTTGGACCTACATGTAAATAT
Organism: Molanna angustata; assembly: GCA_963576475.1. Taxonomy (NCBI): domain Eukaryota; kingdom Metazoa; phylum Arthropoda; class Insecta; order Trichoptera; family Molannidae; genus Molanna; species Molanna angustata. The sequence continues at coordinate 2,167,978 of OY754985.1, read as the reverse complement.
TTGTTTAATGCACCAGTTGCGTTCGTATTAGAACTGCCATCAAAAACAACTCTCAATTTAGTAGATAAACTATCAGGTTTCAGAACACAGTGATGAGGAATATAATATACATTTGGATCGCCTTGTAAAGGAACTTCTTTCATGTGTCCTAACATCTCATATTCCTTCATGAACTTTGTATATTCAAGTTTAATTTCCAAATTATTACAAAATTTTCTTTCCATATTAGTTAATCTTTTAAGAGCAAAACCAAAAGTACCAACACATGGTACGTGAATATCTTTTTTTAATAAGAGCGGTACTACAAATCTACCATCGTCATTACGATAATGTAAATCATTGTATAACTGAACACATTCCTCATCCGAATGTGACATTTTCCTACTACTTGATACTGTGTTTACCTCTTCTATTTCCCAAAACCCTTTTAATTTTTCATCTAACACATCAGATGATACAAAACATGTTAACTACTCATTGTTATCATGTACAAAATCTTGACCTAAAATTACAAACCCAAATATGGTCTCAAATGCATATAAATCTTCTGATAATTTTTTACAATTTCCTGTAAACAATTTTCCATACATGTCAGCACCTAATAATATATCAATATTACTGCTTTTCCAAAATTCATTATCTGCCAATTCTAAATCTTGAGTCAAAACTCTACACTGATGAGATAAATCTCTCCTAGGCAAATTTGATGGAAGCGCATCCACCACTACACTCTTTACAAATAGCGACTTGTTATATTTATTATTAAATAAACAAAATTGCATAGAACCCTTTACATTAATATTAGTAGAAGACAGCGTTGTCAATGATACAGAATGCCCTTTTGTATAGAATCCTATATTCTTACAAAACTTCCCAGACATCAAAGTAACCTGACTTCCAGAATCAACTAAACACTTGGCCTTATAAAATTGCCCATCTTTTCCCTGGACATATCCTATAATTGTTCCTAATATCACTTGACCAATAGATTCATTACCCCGAATCCCTTTATGGCAGATACCTACTACCGATGAATTATCAGTATGCAATAAAACATTATGTTTCCTATCACAAGTTTGACACTTTTTGTTAGACTTACAATCCTTTATCAGATGTTTTCCAAAACAACAAAAACATAATTTCAATTTAGAGACAATATCCTTTCTCTCTGATACAGTTTTATTAATAAATGTGTCACAATTGTGTATCGTATGACTACCCTTACACATATAGCATTCAAGTTGGCGAATATTACCTACAAACCCTTTGTCTGATTTATGATTATAATTATTACGCTTTACTTGTGAATTACTCTGACGTGAAAATTTTAATACTTGCAATTGACTTCGAATTATTTCAAATATTCTATTTATTGAAGGAATTTCCTGAATATCTAATCTACTTTCCACTATTCGACGTGTAGATTCATCTAATTTATTAATAAATATAAATCCCCATACCTGATCTAACATTTTTTCACATTTCATATTTGACAGAGCTAATATATTTTCATTAAATGTATGATATAATTCGCTTAATTGCCCTACATTTTCACCAACTAAAGATTTGCATTGAAACATTTTATTCATGTAATATTCAAATTGTAATCTTGTATTAGTATAATGTCCACACAATGTACTCCAAGCAATATTATAATTATCACTAATCAGTGGTAAATTAACAAATGTTGATGCAAATCCCTTTATGGACGTTCGCAAATAATGAAATTTTTCTATGTCTGCATATCCAATATTATCATGAATCAATGACACAAACATGTCATGAAACGAATTCCAATTTTCGACGTTGGAATCAAAAACAGGTAAATTTATTATAGGAGCTCTCTGAATTTTATTACATACATCAGTTGTATTTATTTTCACACCATTAGATAAACGATTTTTAATTCTCATTATTTCAAAATACATAATGTCACATTTCTGAATTATTTCACTCAATTCCTTTAATGCTGTATCACATTTGGTATCAATATATATTCCAATCAAGCTGTCACTTAATTCATTGACCAATTTATACCATTCGTCAACTCGCTGACATCTAGCTAAAAATATTTCATCTTGTTCAATATTTCCTTTTTCACACAGATCTCTTAATTCATGTGTATTCCTAATTCTAGAAATAGCATTTAACATCCTTGCTTTAATGTTATCAGCCATTTTAAAACTTTAAACTTATACTTATAAACTATAATTGCATGCAAACACAAATTCACTGTATCAATAATAATGTGGTATTTTATTCTACCCGACTGCATTCACAATAATGCTATTAACATTAATATGGTACCTTATTATACCTCACAATAATCACAAAATAATATTATGTGATAATTAATCACCACAATATTGTAACAAAATTGAGTACCTACAAATTACTATTTGAAACCACCGCAACATGCAGAATTCGCAACAAATAACACAAAAAATCACTTCAAATTCGGTTAGAAGGGCCAAAATATTATGTAGAAAACATCAGGTGATGGGTATTAGATGGTAGGTAGTGGACTGTATTTTTAAACTATCTCACCGATGCTTCTTTGGTTCACTGATTATTTGTTCTGTGCACACATCCACACGCAGTGGTCTTCAAACTTGTACTAGTTAATTTCACTTGACACTTATTGTCACCCAAATTTATTTTGACAAGTGACAATTCTCATACATCGGTGAGGGGACAATGGCATGGAAGGGATTTAAAGGAAATATGCTTCTACATGGTTTTTGAGATATATGGAAAAATGCAATCAAGATTTAAGTATTGATAACCCCTGCCTGGAATAAAATAAAAAATTCTGAATACTAAAGTTTTGTAAGTATATAATTTTCTATATTTTCTGAATTTTTTTGGCTTATGCATTAAGCGGATCAAAAGTTATATTTTTGGATTATTCATTGAAAAAATAATAGATTATTTAGCAGTTGGATAATTCATTGAAAAAATAACATACATAATATCATGCCATGTCCCTCGCGGGATAGGTCGAGAGAACCGAACGCTATATTTTTCTTTATTAACACACATTCTTCGCCTCGTCAACATTCATGCATCGTCCCATATGTGCTCGTCTTTTATTTCACACTCCTAACATTTAAGTTTTTCAGATGTAAATATTAATATAAATTTGTATATTTTTATTATATTTGTCAGGCGCTCCTCATTCATTCTTCCCATATGGCCAAACCATCTCAATGTTTTAACTTTCATTCTATCGATTACATCATTTTTCATCCTACGTTCTTTGCTTATGTCCTCGTTTCTTACCCTGTCATAATATATCGTTCTATTACAAATTCTTCTTTGCGATCCCAAAATTGAAAAAAAAAACTCAAATCTATTTTTACTAAAGGTAGTTAAAACACTAAAATATTTAACGTAAAAACATATCATCACTGCATATTCTAAATTGTGAGGTAACCAGCGACAGGTGTACGGGTGTCGTTTACCTTATGGAAGAAAGCACGAAACATGCGTGTATCCATGCAGTCTCATTCAGAATGAGTGGCAAACTTTGTTGCTGAACTATGTGAGATTAAATAAACTAGTTGCATGTAACACATGAGATCCAACTGTCGATAGGGTTAGTATGTATAGTTGAAGAAAAGAATCAAACTATAAACCCATAAATCCAAATTATTGAAAATTTTAACACATGTTGGTATGTATGTCAAGATAGGACAGTATGGAGGTCAGTCCTATTTTCCTACCCGGAATATGAAAACAGCATGATGGTTCTGTATGTATGTTTGCATATTAAGTACCTATCAAACTATTAAGTCTTCTAACATATTGTGTATAGGCGACAGCCATACAAATTGTATGAAGCAATGTCATCACTAATTCAATTTTTATAAAAATTGTTAAGAAATGAGATGTACTTCTACAATAGTAATTATAGAAATATTTTTTATAGAAAATTTAATTATCTAGTTGAGGTATTTCGGCTGTTTTCGATATTTTTAAAAGATTTGGAAATATAGGCAGTTAAACTCATAAATTTATCTTAAAAAAAATATTTTTCTTAATAAAAAATGTTTGAGAAACCCTGGAATTTTTTGAAAAAACCAATTTGAGATTTTGTATTTGTTTATGTTTGTACCAATTTTCAGCGTTCTAGCTTTTATGGTTTTTGAGATATATGGAAAAATACACCAAAAATTCAAAATTGATAACCCCTGACTGAAACAAAAATTCACCATTCTGAGTATAAAAGTTTTGTAGGCCTATAACTTTTTATATATTTTTGATATTTTGGACCCTGTAAATTGAGCGGATCAAAATTCATAAGGGAGGGGACAGACAGACACACAAAACTCACATAAAATGTTCTACTCCGAATTCTGAGTAAATCCATGTATGGGAAATGGGAACATATATGCTGCGAGGCCTCTAGTTGGTGTTATTAGCATGCAAAAAGTCCACTACACCATACAAAATTTTCCTTCGTACACGCATCTTGGCTTAATAATGTCGATTCATTCAGAGAATTGAATTCTCATGAACGAATCGACAGTTGGATTACCTTTCGTGATTTTAAATCTCCACTTGGATCGAAAAGGCTGAATTCGTTCAAATATATATCTTCTTTTGCTATCTTAAGAAGATGAAGACATAAGTCAATCGTTTAAAGATATATTTCTACATAATGAAACATTTTTCGAGACATCTTTGGTAAACTGGCTTAGCAGAATACAGACAAGGGAGGTATTCTCTAGACCCATACAGCAAGGAAAAAGGACGATTAAGTTTAGATAAGGAATAAGGGTAGAATAGGGTTGAGGGATGAATCTAACTTTGATTTACTGTATCAATAAGTGTTTGAAATGATCTTTTTTTCTTTTGTTCAATCGATATGTAATCGTATAGTTTGGGCTAAATATAATACGCTACACATACATAATCATCAGGACGAAACTCATAGAAGGCACTCTTTATAGCAACATGATACCCGCTGAGATATAGTGAAATCATATGTCTCCACTATTCCATAGTTGTGGAGACGAAAAATGCATGTGACGAATGTTCTTGTAAAATGTAGGTATATACATTTGCTTATATAATATTATGTAAATTTTGGTAGATGTAATAAAAAAATAAAAAAAATATTCCCTAAACTAGACAGTAATGCTTGTGCTATCTTCTTCTTCAGCCAGTTTTCATCCATTCTTGGACATAGGCCTCCCCTTTGATCCTCCACAACTCCCTGTCTTGGGCACACTGCATCCATCTCCCTCCGGCACATTTCTTGATGTCATCAGACCACCTTGCCTGGGGTCTGCCAACACCTCTTCGGCTTGTTCTTGGTCGCCATTCTAAGATCTTTTTGGTCCATCGTGAATCCTGGCATCTGGCAATATGCCCAGCCCAGCTCCACTTAAGGCCAGCGACCCTTTTCGCTACATCGGCTACTTTGGTTCTTTGTCTTATCATGACATTCTGAATTCTGTCCCTTATTGAAATACCCAGCAACTTTCTCTCCATAGCTCTCTGTGTCACTAACAGCTTGTGCATTATTCTTTTTGTTAGGACCGATGTTTCCATTCCATAAGTAAGCACTGGGAGTATACATGCATCAAATAGCTTCTTTTTCAAATAATGGGAGTATTTACGGGATTTCAGAATGTATGATAATTTTCCAAAAGCTGCCCAGGCAAGGCCACGTCTTCTCTCTATTTCTGCCTCTTGATTTTCTTTGGCAAGCATCACGGTATGGCCTAGATATATGTATCTGTCTACTCTTTCAATTTGCACTCCATCTATTATGATGGGGAAGGACTCTTCTGCGTTACTCATCATTTTGGTCTTGGAGATGTTCATCTTCAATCCAAAGTTCACACAGGCTGAATTTATTTCTGTCAGCATAGTTTTCAATTCCTCCTCATCCTTGGCAAATATGACAATATCATCTGCGAACCGTAGATTGCTGAGATACTCGCCGTTTATATTTATACCTTTTTTAGACCAATCCTGAGTTTTGAAGACATCTTCGAGGGCCAATGTAAATAGTTTGGGAGAAATAGTGTCACCCTGTCGGACACCTCTTCTAATGTAAAATTTCTTGGATGGTTCATGAAGTTGTATATTGGATGTGGCCTTCTCATAAATATTATTCAAAATTTGGGAATATCTATAGTCAATTCTGCAATTATCTAGACCCTTCATCACCGCCCATGTCTCGACTGAGTCAAAGGCCTTTTCAAAATCTGTAAATGCCAATACTATGGGGATATTATACTCATTATATTTCTGGATTACATTCTTTAGAGTTTGTAGATGGTCATTTGTTCCAAAGCCTTTTCTGAATCCTGCCTGTTCTACTGGTTGGTATGAATCTAGTTTGTTTGAAAGTCTGCTGGTGAGGATTTTTGTAAATAGTTTATATAGGTGTGATAATAAGCTGATGGGTCTATAGTTCTCGAGGCGTTTTTGATTTCCTTTTTTATGTAATAATGTAATATTCGCATTGTTCCATTCCTCTGGTATATTACATTCTTCCAGACATCTATTTAGAAGTTGCAGTACCACTTTCTGAAGTGCATCTCCTCCATACTTAATGGTCTCTATTATAATATTATCAGGACCAGGGGCTTTTGAGTTTTTCATCTGTTTAATAGCATGCTTCATTTCTTCCATAGATATGTCAGGAATGTCCTCTGAGCCAACATTAATTATTCTGCGATTATTTTCTATGGTTTTATCATGTGTAGGTTTTACTCGTGAGCTGTACAATGATTCATAGAATTTTTTTGCTATATCTAATATTTCGTCTTTGTTATTGCTCTCGGTGCCATCTTCTTTGTACAAAGTTAAGATTTGTTTTTCACCATTTGATAATTTCTTTTGCAAAATTTTTGTTCCTCCGTTTTCGGAGATAATTTGGTTGACTATTGTTTCTTTGTACCTTGCATTGTCTTTCCTGATAGCTTTGCGAACCTGTTTGTTTAGTGCCTTGTACTCTGGTGTGTTCCATTCTTTCTTCTCTCTCATTCGATTTCTCTTATTCATTAGGTCTTTAGTGTTAGTAGTAAGTTTATCTTGTTTAGTTCTGTTAGAGGGGATAATTTGCTTTAAGGCATTATTGACTGTATCATGAATAAACTGATTTATCTCTGCAGAGGTACAAGTGTTTGGTAATGGTTTTTTCGTGAGTTCCGATGATATTGTTGATTGGTATTCTGGAATTTTATTTAGAAGAATTTGTGATATGTTTGTTTTGGGTTTTTTAATGAGTTTTAGCCTCTCCAGTTTGGTGTTTACAGTTATAGTAGCTCTAATCAATCTGTGATCACTATCTACCGCAAATTTATTTAAAACTGTAACATCTTTCACTATATATTTATGTGTACAGTGGATGTAGTCAATTTCATTTTTAGTTCTGTTGTCTGGGCTCCTCCATGTCCATTTATTTTGTGCCTTTTTTCTAAAAAAGGTGTTCATAGCAAAAAGGTTGTTTTCCTTTAGGAAGTCCATGAGTAGTTTTCCTCCATGAGTAATGCTATAGGTAAACGCAATCGGTTGTGGCTTTTGAATTTTTTTTCTATTATGGCTATAAGCTTTATCTTTATTCAATCTTTGTGCATTTCTTTTTTTTTATTTTCTTGTGTAATTTTATATTTTTATTTTATTCATGTGACTATGTTATAGCCATAGTACACGGATATTTAAAAATAACTCTGGTTGGTTAGAATCGCCGTTGGGCAATAAGGCCGCCAGTTTGAAAATTATTTGAACTAGAAGATACAAATAAATAAAATAATAATCGTTATAAACCATACACAAAAACATGAGAAAAATCTTGATGGAATGTTTATGTGTACTTCATAAAAACGTGTTCAATTATTATCAATATTTCAGACCCGGACTTATTCGGAAAATCAGAATTACTACGAAAATATACGCGCGAGGTACATGAAGTGATCAATTCTACATTTCAACCATTTACTAGAAAAGGACTCGCGTAAGCGTGTTGCATTATAAATTTATGGTGAATAAATTTACTGGCATGCGCATATACGCACAATAAAGACCATCCATGCTCAATTAAATAATCGAGTCACAATACGAATAAATAAACTCAACCTTTACTTTTTAGGAGTGGGTTGTGGCCAACGCTATACTCCTCACTAACAAGTCACTCCGTAAAATATTCAAATTTAGTATGGGAAATATTCAATATTTTCATGAAATGAGTTTGTTTAATTATTTTTTATTTAAATATTTTATTATAAAACTTGTTAATTATTCAATGACATTTTATGAAAGTGATATGCCTTTTAAAAAAATTGCAAATAAAATTATGAAATCTTAATTTTTACTGAGTTTGGGGTCACTTTGAAATATTTGACAGTTTAAAAAATTGTGAAGCACTGGTCATATATTCCTTCAAAAACTAATCGAGTTTTAGGTATACATACAAACTTATAAAATTCGAAAAGAATGGAATCAGTACCTACCTACTTTAGTCTATAATCGATAAAATATAATAAACACGATGTGCATAGCACATAGTGCATAGCACATAGTGCATAGCACATAGTACATAGTACATAGCACATAGTACATAGTACATAGTACACAACACACACACACAGATACATTGTTATCAGTAATGTACAATTTCGTTCAAAGTAACGAATCGTTCATTCTGATACGACTTATAAAAAGTTCATCTATACAATGCAATGCAATCGTAACGAATTCCATGTTTCAATATTGAATTATAACAGACTAAGGCATATTTCGTAATAAAACATACCATATTCAAACAATTGATTACAGAAATAATATATTCATAGTGGCAAACAATAATTGTAATCCTTTGAAATTTTCTCTTTTATCTCCTTAATTCCTAAGAGGGTGACTGCTGCCAACGTACCTATTTTTTTCAATTTGATATACCATCATTATTACTAAACGAATCATTTTGAAAAAAATAACCTAGTTAGTTTGGATATTAATAAAGAGAAATATAACTTAACTTTTTGATTATGTTCTGTATATATTCTTGTAGGAAAATAATAAGCATACCCCGATTTTAGACATTTATCTTAAATTTCTAAAAAAATATGAGGTATAGAGCAATATTTTATTTTATAAATTAAAGAAGTAGAAAATACCTGGAAAAATATGATATGACGTTGCATTAACGTATCAGCTTAAGTAAATAAACCAAAAAAACTTTTATTACGCAATGGCGCTGAATGGAAAATAAATGTTTTTTAGGTTTATTTACAAAAACCTGAAGCATTAATGCAACGTCACATCATATTTTTCTAGATATTTTTGTCTTCTTTAATTAAAAAAATATATATAACTCTACGCCTTATAGTTTATTAAAAATATATGATAAACGTTGAAAATCGGGGTGTGCCATTATTTTTCTACATGAATTTATACAAAACATTATCAAAAAGTTAAGGTATATTTTTGTTTATTAATATCCAAACTATCTAAATTATTTTTTTCAAAACGATTTGATAAGAAATAATGATGGTATATCAAATTGAAAAATAGGTACGTTGGCAGCAGTCCCCCCTTAATTGTTATTAAATTTTCCGAATAAATTCTCAGCATGATACTTGTTGATAATCTGCAGTAAAAAATAACCTTAACAATTGCGAATTCGTAACTTCCCACTATATCTCCGTAGAGTAGAGAGGAGTAAAACGATTTTTATTCTGAATAAAAAAATCCGCAAAGGCTAATATTAACAAGTTGTTTCAGCAGAAATTGGAGAGACAGGTTCTTATTTATATGCCAAAGTCTTCCGGTAGTTTCAAAACGAATAATAAAAGTATACACGAAATACTTATTTGGTAAGGGAAGTAATTTTGTCCAATTCGGGCGCTGAGAGTATTTTTAAAAAATAAATTTCACGATTCATTGGGTTGCCAGAATGAAACGGCTGAACCGATAAGGGAAAAAAAGGCTCCGGGTCTACCTCTCCCCATACCCCGACACCTTGGAAATATTCTGTCTTGCCAGCGCAACAAAAAATATATTCCCCACGCGACAGACAGAGAGTGGATACATATTAAATTGTTTTTTAACTTGCAAGACCTGTGTGCTCGCTGAGATTAGACTTTCATTTTATTTTGCCTAACGCTAAGCAAATTTTATTTTAGTGAGTTGTAATTTTTTTCCTGTTTACAAAAGGTCCCTTTTTTATATTTTTTCGCTTGGCTGAAAAACAAAGTTTGATGAAGCTTGTAGGCACGTTTTTACTGACGTCATTCGGCAAAATAATAATACTAATTCGAGTATTGTTTTGAGCGATTCTCAATTTTCATTGTTTATTTATATGTAATATGATATATTTTTATGGACAGATAATGATTTTATTTAGCCTAGGGCGTATGAAAACTCTCTCTCTCTCATCTTTAGATTTCATCCCACATGGTGACGGGATAAGCTCTCCTTACTGAGTACCTCCACTTCGATCCTCCGCCACCAATCTCTTCCGTCGTCTATTGGGACGCCCTTTCGGTCTTTTGCCGAGATCTCAATAGTCCAGTGCTGTGTTGCATACGTTCTCTTCGAATATATCCGAACCACCTCAGCCTACTTTCCATCAGCTTTTCGCAGACAATGCGTACGCTCATGCTACCTCTCACAGAGGTAGCCTGCACCTCTCCCGAAGCGTATGAAAACAAAAAAAAAATTAAGACTTTACTTCTTCTTCTTTCCGTGTCCAAGATCATCAACCTATATTGTGTCCCTCCAGTGATTTGCAGCCATAATAGCATTCTCATTCGCTTGCCACAGATCCTCATTCCATAAGCGGGCAGTTCAGCAGGTGTGACATGTTTTGTGTCTCCCCTCACTCGCTTGCCATGTCCTGGTCAGCCTCTAGCATTCTCCAAGTGTCCTGACTTTTTACTGTTATTTATACTAGTTATTTATTGGGTGTAAATTCTTTAAATTTTAAAAAAATCGCTATAATTAATACTCGGTATTTACATTGAGTGAAATAATAATAAAAAATATTGATTGGAAAAAAACAAAAACCCATTAAAATAATTCATAGAAAAAATACCAAAATTATTCAAATAATTATATAGACTGAGTCTAATAATAATTCTAAAGATTTTGTGTTATCAGCGAGAATATCCATTTTAAAATTAATTACTATACATATTATAAATTTACTTTTTTCCACTAATTTAAAATGTTGAACACTGACGCATTTCGCTCAAAGAGCATCTACTGAATGGTACTTTTGAATTAGTGGACAATTTATTCATATACATATATTCATTGCTAGCAAACCTTAAAAGTTTAAAATTTATGTTGTTACTTATTTTTTTTCAGAATACAATCTCAGCATGATACTAGTTAATAATTTGTAATAAGAAACTAGTTTATGAAAAAAAAACTTATATTTAATTTGAAGTTCTATTAAAATTTTTCGCAAACGCGACTCCCATTCAACGGTATCGCTCTATGCTGAGCATCGTCAGAATGGTGAACAATAGTGATGAAGACCATCTATATATATACAATATACATGCAAAGCGAGGATTCGAATGATAGAAAAGGAAGGACAATAAATTCCAAGAAAAATAAAATACCCGAAAGACATTAAGGTAAATATGTATTTAGATATAATAAAAATACAAATGAAGTAAAGGAATGAATATATAAATATTGTATTGAAAGGACAGCACTTATATTGAATAATGGCCAACAGAAAAATCCAACATTAACTATTCTAATGGTAATAATAATGGAGAAGTATTAAAATCTATTTGTGCATTAATCAAAGGAACGTTGCTGTTACATTTTACTCTATTTATCTCTAATATTTCAAGTTTATCTAATTTTTTACCTTTTCTTAAACTATGCATGAGATTGGTCCCGGTAGGAATTCTCACTCTCAAGTTAGTGCGTCGCAAAGTTCGAAGTGTCTTTTTTCAAACGGAAACACGCAAGAAGTTCTTTAAGACATGTATTTAAAGATCTAGCCGTTTGACCTAAATATATACCTACCTGAACATGTATTGCATGTAAGAGAGTAAACACCACTACGGTTTAATTTATCAATTTTATCTTTACTGTTATTTAAGAATTTACCTGTATTGTGTATTGCCATTATAAAATTCAATGTTTTTATTGTTTTTTTCTAAAAAAAAATACCAAAGTTTTCCCAATATTGCAATTTAACCCAATGATTCTTATTATTTTTTTTAATGTTTGTAACCCCCGAGCTACAAGATGTAAAGCATATCAACCATCTTTGAAGTATACCCATAATTCTACATAACCTTTCATCTTTGTATAATATCTAAGTATACCCTTTGAAGAATTCCCAAAAAATGCGGATAAAGACCCCCCCCCCCATTATATCCCGTCTGGGTAGTGAGGAGTAATGAATCGGAACATCTAAGCGACAATACAAAAAAAAATAATGCAAAAATAGTCATTGAAGAACGTCATGTAGGTACGTTAAACTTCGTCTCATGTTATGCTTTTAGTAAGAAGTTATTAATGTTTCGTCTTTCTCAGGTTGCAAGGAAGTGTTTATTATGAATGTTGTCTAAAGAAAGATAATGTTTATAAAACTCATCCTGGAACGTTATTTTGTTTTTATTTTTAAATACCCAATTTGCATTAATTTTTAATAGCTTCCCAGTTCTGTCTGTGTTCATTTATTACAAAAAATTTTAATCCGGAATCGTTTTTAAAATCCGGAAGGATAATGCCCACAAGACCAAGAATGACTTCCGAAGCCAAAAGATCCGGAAATAAGTAATGGTTCTTTGTTAATGGGTTATTGAAAATATCAAAATAACCTAGAGCAGCAATATTGTCTAGTGTTCATTTTGTCGACTAAAATAGATCCTCGTATATTTTAGGAAGAATAGTTATCATTTTGGGTAGGTTGGTTACTATTTTTAGAATTTGATCAATTCTTTACGTCAATTGCACTAAAACTCCCTAACTCATTACCAATGACATTTTCATTTATTTTCATTTTGTATGTTTGGAAAACAAACAGGACACAACGTTATATGTAAGTAAAGAATATTATGATATAAAAATATATGATTTGTTCATTGTATCCCGATAACATGTTTTCAGATAAGAATATCAATCAAATATAATTTTTAAATAAACATGACAAATATAATACTATATACCTTTACCAAATATTATGTTAGTACTACGAATATGATATATATCCCAACTTAAAAGTCCCTCTACCAGTGATTATGTCGCATCTCTTATTGCTTAACTCTCTTACTATTTATTCCGCAATATCTAAATTCATATAAATCAATGATATTAATCTGTAAGTCGTACATTATATTCACTGATATATTTTTTTATTTTTTCTTCCATTTGGCACAATCCACTCTTCTTAGGGTGGGTTGCCTTATATTATAAAAAAAATGTGACATTAATATCCAATTTTTATTTAAAAATTGAAGATGTTTGGGATACATTTAATCCCACTTTGTGTCCAATTCGTTAGCCTTGAGTCGTAACTCATTTCAGCTCTGTATGTATATTTCCATACTCTGTGATCCTTTATCAATTTTATTCTTTGCCTCATCAATATAGGACAGTAAAAAATACTTACGTCTCAAACGCAACTCTTTCTATATATTTTTTGCTGGTCCTTCTTCTTCTGGGTCACAATCCTAGGATTGGTCTGCGCCAAACACTTGATCTTTCCACTTATCTCTATCGTCCGCCAGTCTCTTCATCTCTTTTTAACTGCTACAGCGCACGTCACCGATTATCTGGTCTATATAGTTGTTTCTGGGGCGACCTCTACAGTTACCCCCATCAATCATTCCTTCGACGATGGTAAAAAGCAGGCCTGGGTGCCGGATGTTGTGGCCTATCCAAGTTCTTCTCTGTTGGGAAATTCTTTTCATAAGTTGTCTTGTCTCTCCAACCCTACGTAGAACCTCTGCGTTGCCGATGTGTTCTAACCAGTGAACTTTAGTCATGTGTCTGTTGCACCACATCTCAAACGCAGACAGACGTCCCGTTTCACGTAAGCTGGTTATTTTCTAGATAAGTACCAATCGATACTAATAATATAATACCCAGTAAGCATCTAACTTGTTTGAAGAATTTTGACAAGAAACTTTTCTATTATCGAACGATCTTCCGAAAGAGTTTCTCAGCTAATGACATAAGGAAAGTTTAGAATGTTTGTTTGCTTGCCGTTGGAGAATGCGCCTTTCAATCTTTGGTCTTAATTTATTGGATAGACCCTTGTAATACAATTTTATCTTTAAATCGACTTCTTTCTTTAAGTAATAAAATATAGATTTTCTTCTCTGTCAAATACAGAGAGGTTGTACATGAATATGGCCTTCAACGTATAAAAAAATAGACAATAGAGTCAACTCGTGAATTTACAAAAAATTCAGACAAAATTAATTAAATGTTTCATTATTTTTTTCACTGAGTAAATTATATGTTTTCAATCCAAATGTTATAGGGCCTTACTTACTATTTGCAATTCGTGTTTAAGCTGATACTTACCCAGTTTTTTGTATGGCCGAAACTGACTTAGCATTGGATTAAACTCCTATTTTAAATAGTAAGGCCCTATGGAAACTATTAAATGTAATTCTCTCAAAAAAACATTGTAGCTTCGATACAAATTTATATTGACGTGTTTTTACTAGAAATAAATACTGTAAAAATGAAATCACTAAGACGAGTATATAATAGAACTATATATGATAAAAAATGAGGATAGCATGACCGTAATAATGATTTTTTGATAGAAAGAAACATAAAAAGTTTGAACAATCGACAAGAATGTATGAGACGATCCATGGATGTAAAGGAAGCCAGGAATATTTGAAAAAATAGAGGAGTATGGCGCTTGACTTGACTTAAAAAAAACAGTTATACCCTGTGATGGTATAACTGTTTTTTTTTTATCTGTGAATTTCACACTCAAAAGGGCGCATTTATTTATTTATTTATATATTTATTTATCTATTTATTTATTTATTTATTTATTTATTTATTTATTTATTTATTTATTTATTTATTTATTTATTTATTTATTTATTTATTTATTTATTTATTTATTTATTTATTTATTTATTTATTTATTTATTTATTTATTTATTTATTTATTTATTTATTTATTTATTTATTTATTTATTTATTTATTTATTTATTTATTTATTTATTTATTTATTTATTTATTTATTTATTTATTTATTTATTTATTTATTTATTTATTTATTTATTTATTAATTTATTTATTTATTTATTTATTTATTTATTTATTTATTTATTTATATATTTATTTATTTATTTATTTATTTAATTATTTATTTATTTATTTATTTATATATTTATTTATTTATTTATTTATTTATTCATATTTATTTATTTATTTATTAATTAATTAATTTATTTATTTATTTAAAACTTCTTGAGCACATGTGCACAATGGCGGGCTTATTGCCAAATGGCAATATCTTCCAACCAACCATATTCACTTGGTGAAAACTTTTTTATTTATGATATGACTACAACATATAATAATAATATTATTTAATTAAAAACAAAAACAATAAAGAAACGGAGGGGACAAGAGAGAGGGGGGGGGCAAGGATATGATAAGGAGACAAATTTAAGTGTTACGTGTAAGGAAATGAAGGGCGCTTTTGTATTTAGCTGTTAACAAACTTTTACTGTGTAGTTGCTAAGAATAAATATATTTAAAAATTAAGAAATAAAATTATTTTGAAATAATTTCTCCCGAGATTCAATTTACTGCGACTAACATTTTCAATACAAAATTTGAAATTTTTGTGGGGTATAGCGTTGGCACTCGTTTTAATTAATGTAAGCTTTCATCTTTATTATTTTCTAGCATATTTCATCAATTTTATTGTACGGATTAGGTTTTTATACAAATCAATATACTATTATTTCATTTCTGTAGCGATTTTTGATATATGCAGATTAAAGCAAAAAAAAAATGCTCTTAGTTTGATATATGCAGATTTTTCGAGTGGGTGTAAGATGTGTAAAATAAAAAAAAATTGAATCAATAACAGGTTTAGGGGTCAAATGCCAGAAACATCTGCCTTTTCATACGTGACCTTTCAGATTCGTAGACCCAAATTAAAATCACAATACCCTTCATGTATATCTCTATATTTTTTCACAAAGAAAGAGATTTCTTTTATTTTTTTTAACGTTATCACGGTCTTTTCGTTTATTATTTTGCTCAAGGCTATATATTAAACGATAAAGAACGTTCACAAATAAGACAGAAATCAAAGACTATGTTTACCTTGACAACTATATCCATCGACCCTTAAGATGTGACCAGGTCGACATCCACACTCGTAAGTACCATCATGGAGTTCCCTGCAGAGCTGGGCACAGGGACTTCCTTTGCCGCATTTTCCTGAAAAATTAAAAAAAAACAAAAACGTTAACCAAAATAATACATATATCAAGGATTCTTTTTAATAACATTTTAACACTGTCTATCTATATTGTACTGACATTCGATGCCTATAGTGATTTCTGGAAATAAACTTATACTTCATTAGACATAAGTAATTGAGGATAGTTTAATTAATTTATAGAATTCCATTTCGAATTTAAATTATAAAATATAACAGTATGTTTTAGATTCTTACCACTCTGCCACAACCCATCTAACATTATATCCATATCAATAAAGGCTTCGGCTAGGCTATGGAATAGCCTAAGTTCTGATATTACGTCGTCTATCTCATTAAACATCTTCAAGAAAAGGCTAAAGCAAAAATATTTATCTGACAACACCTGATTACATCTTCCTCTCCTCTTCCTTTCCACATCCTTTAGTTTTCCTATCATTGCTATGAATTGTTCTTTTATGCTATCTTATTTATTTATTTATTTATTTATTTATTTATTATATATATACGCCCTTAATAGGGCATTTACAAAAAAATACAGGATAAATAGAACAATGTAGTCACAACAAAACAACAATAAGTGTAAATACATCGATTATATAGGTACATGATAAAAAAAAACGTAAGTAGTTAAAGGAAGAACAATATAAAACAAAAAAATTGTATAAAATTTGTTTTTTTTACTTTTATTGTGCTGTATTTATTTATTTTTTTAATGTGATTATGTAACTGATTGCCATAATACACATTGTTTTGTATACAAAACATTAATTCTGGTTGGTTGGAAGAAATTGACATTAGGCAATAAGCCCGCCAGTGTACAAATTGTATGTACAAGAAAATTCAAATAAATAAATAAATAAATATATATGTATTTGACAGAAGTTGTGTATCAGTTTCTGTAAAAATTATGATAAATTGAATCATGAAAACAATATTAATTGGAATGTTGCTGAACTATGCGATATATTTTTAAAGCAGTAGTATTTTTATTTTAAACTTCAGTAATCTTCATCTTTTTCATCTTATTTTTCAGCCTGTTTTTTCCATTCTTGGACATAGGTCTCCCCCTTGATCCTCCACAACTCCCTGTCTTGGGCACACTGCATCCATCTCCCTCCGGCGCATTTCTTGTTGTCATCAGACCACCTTGCCTGGGGTCTACCGACGCCTCTTCAGCTTGTTTTCGGTCGCCATTCTACGATCTTTTTGGTCCATCGTGAATCCTGGCATCTGGCAATATGCCCAGCCCAGCTCCACTTAAGACCAGCGACCCTTTCCGCTACATCGGCTACTTTGGTTCTTTCTCATATCATGACATTCTGAATTCTGTCCCTTATTGAAATACCCAATAATCCTTACGTGAGAACTGAACGTCTGATTCCTCTCTCTTGACATATGTTTCTCGCTTCATTCACTTCCATGCATCGTCTCATACACGCTATTCTGTTATTCTCACTTCTACCGTCTCCATCTTTTAAAATTCCATCTATGTGATCGTGCCAACTTTTCGTTTCGATCGTTATTTACTTTTTTTGACAAAATTATAAACATCTCAATAGAGACGAAGTTGAAATATTATGGAAGAACCAGGAACTCAAGGCACCTACAGGGCTTACGACCTATCATCGGCTGGTTTACGTGATCACTTTATGCGCTTGTGCAACGTTCACCAATTATGCCTTCTTAATGAATTCCCTTATCAATGCAAATTTTGAAAGTTCTATATATTTGAATGACGAGTAACTAATTACCTGAAAATAATACATTATTACTATTGCCATCTATATAGTAATGAAGAAACCTTTTATGAACGTCATCTATTGAGGGATTGATTTATTTGTAAATGAGCCTTATTTATATATTTTTTGTTCTCATCCTTTATATGTGGCCAAACCACCTTATTTTCATCTTACTTACGATATCTCTTTCAATCAAACATTCTCGTCTTATATCCTCATTTATTAAACTATCATACATCGTTTTACTAGACATTTGTCTTAGTGACCTCATTTAGATAAAGCTAATTTTCCTTTCAAGCGTCTTCTGCTATGTCCATGTCTCACTAGCATACATTAGACTCAGGACGATGAAATCGTTGTGTACCGCAAGCTTTGATGCCTCGAAATAATTGGGTCAGCAATAATTCATATTTAGAAATATCAAACTAATTTTTTAACTCCTCACTACCCCGAGGGGATATTGTGGAGAGTTATGAATTCACAATTTTCAAGACAATTTTTAATACAGATTAACAACTAGTATCATGCTGAGATTGTATTCTGAAAGCTTCATCACAATGTATCTGTGTGTGTTATGTACTATGTATGTGCTGTGTGCTATGTATGGCGTGTTTATTCTACTTTCTCGATAATAGACTAAAGTACTCATTAGATTATTTTCAAATTTTACAAATTTGTGTTATCTTATAATCGCTTAGAGCCTATTAAATATTGAAGAATATCTGAATGCTGCTCCTCATTTTTTTAACTGTCAAATATTTCAAAGTGACTCCAAGCTCGGGAAACATGATATTTGATATTTTTATTTTTAAATTGGTAAGGGGAGACATCACTTTCATAAAATGGCATTGAAGAAGTATCAAGTTTTTGTAATAAAAAATTTAAATAAAAAACATTTCAACAAAACTGAAAATGCTGAATATTTTCGGTAGTGAGAGTTTAGCCTTGGCCACAAACCACTCGTTTTATTAAGTTACTGTAATTTGGTTTCATTAAAGCCTAATATTAGAATATAATATATATTAAAGGTAGATATGTTCAAAATATTATTATATCAAGTTATGTTATTTGCTCTTTAAGCCTATTAAGTAAACTAATTAGTGATGCTTAAGTGTACTTAATTTGTTTTAAATAGGCCAAATCTCACATGTAATTATGCTATTAGGGTTTAATTTAAATGTATTAACACTTTAATAATGAAAATTATCATATATTAAAATGAGCTCGTGTACAACAAAAAAGTAATAATAATAATAATGAACACTTCCTTGCACCCTGCGCATGTGGCGAGATTATGGCGATTTCTTCCAACTAAGTAGTGTTTCCAGCCCAGAAAAATAATATTTGCGTGAGAAATGAATTTAAATAAATTCCTCCTCTGCTGGGAATCGAACCCAGGACATCCGCACAGAAAACGAACGGTTTACCAACTGTGCCACGGCGGTCGACAAAAAAAGTCTATTTCATAATATAGTATTTTACTCCTCACTAACCCATGGGGATATAGTGTGGAACTATGATTTCGCAATTTTTAAGGCTATTTTTTTTTTGTAGATTATCAACTAGTATTATACTGTGATTGTATTCTGAAAGTTTCATCACAATGTATCTGTGTGTGTGTGTGCTATGTGCTGAGTGCTATGTGGTGTGTTCTGTGTGCTACATATGGACGGCGTGTTTATTTTACTTTATCGATTATAGACTAAAGTAATCAATCGATTCTTTTCAAATTTTGCCAATTTGTATATCTGATACTCACTTTGACTCCATTAGATTTCGAAGGATATCTTAATAGTGCTTCTCATTTTTTTATATATCAAATATTTCAATGTGACCCCAAGCTCAGGAAACTTTAAATTAAAAAAAAATATTTTCAAATTGGTAAAAGGCACATTACTTTCATAAAATTGCATTGAAAAATTATCATTTTTCCATAATAAAATATTTAAATAAAAAAAAATTACAAACTCATTTCATGAAAATGCTGAATATTTTCCATACAAAATTGGAATATTTTATAGAATGACTTGTTAGTGAGGAGTTTAGCGTTGGCCACAACCCACTCGTTTTATTTCTATATTTACATAATACATCAAATTAATACAATATAACTTAATTGTAATATTACAATGAAATCTAAATTACCATATGGCAATAATTTGCGCAGGGTGCAAGGAAGTGTTTATTATTATTAAATTTATATCTAACTAGGCGAAGCCTGTTCTGAGGTAATACTAACAATAATAATTACGGAATACATTTTTGCTACTGTTAACTATAATAGCGTTTTATGTTTATAATATTTTTTTTATTCTATCTTACTTCAATGTTTATCTTTCCTGTATTTTGTAATGTTCTTTCAAATTTAGGTTATTTAAAAAAAGTTTCAAAAATCTGACGTCGAAATTGATAATATTACTATAACTGACGTAAAAATATTCGATTACTTACACATTGGTACAAGTAGGTAAATAAGACAAAAATGACGTTATAAGTCTGGCGCAATTCAGGGGTGACTTATATGCGAAAAATGCATTTGTCCCCTCAGGTATAAGAATTGTTGCTCTCATTATTTACAAAAAACCAATTCTCTCAATAGATGGCGTTACAACAAAAATAAATAAAAATAATAAGAATGTTGTTCATAATTTCACACATATATGGCTGTAGTAAAGAATCCTTATTTTCACGCGAAAAGAATTTCAGTATTACAATATATAGAACTTTCAAAATTGAATTGATAGGGATCTCATTAAAAAGGCATAATTGGTGAACGTTGCACAAGCGCATAAAGTGATCACGTAAACCAACCGATGACAGGTCGTAAGCCCTGTAGGTGCCTTGATTTCCCGGTTCTCCTACAGTAAATATTCCAACTTCTTCTCTATTGAGATAATTAAAAATCTGTTAAAAAATAACTGACGTGTTTGTATAGCGATTTTCTACGTTTTTCCTACGTGTTATCTGTCGAAGCCACTGCGGCTCAGAGCTCATAGAAGCTTACAGATTTTACCTACTGTGGTGTACTTACGCAGCAAAAAAAAACAGCCTTAATACGATGACGTAAGTCTGGCGATCACAATTTCTTAACGGTGAAAAAAGTTGAAGAAGGCCTTGATCCAACAGTGCAGAGATGGCTAAGAAGAAGTGCTTATACAATAAGAATAATATTGTAATAAAAATGTCATAATTATTCCCAATGATGATGATGATGCGTTTGTTTCATTTTATTTTGTTACATTAAATAATTTACAATTTACGCATTAATCTGCTAATTCTTTTGAGGAAGTGTATAATGGTAGTAATAATAATTGAGTGTTATTATTTGTAGTGCTTAATTGTTTTTAATATCATTATTAAATCGGCCAGCGCCGTATAAATGTTATAATAATGCAAGAAGTGATGGCTAAGAGCAATCATCTATGTATGTATGTGTTTTTTAAATAAAAAAAATGATATGAAATACAAAATAAATTTGTTTTATTACTCACTAAAGAAATCGTCTGAAACATTAAGACATGGCTGTAAAATTTTGTTTGAAAATACTGGGAAATACGAACATTAAAGAACACAAGTTAATCCTTTTCAATTAGCCTTGAGTCCCACTGAAATGTACCACAAATAATGAGTAGACAGAGCGCAAATAACATCAAAGGTATGTCAATGTTGTCATATCTTATAACCCGCGAGAAACAATAAGTTTTTCACTTTGATAACATTTTTAATAGCTTCCGACGATCAATGTGTTTCCGTTAGTTTAATTGTTTCCGCCTCCGTGAAACCCCCCCCCACCCCTCCCCCCTTCCAACGTTCAGCACTGTACAGTACATTTCTATACAGAGTCATCTGTCCTGCAATAAAGGAACGATCGCAACTGAACCGTCCATTTAATGAAAATGGTTAATTGACATTTTCATTGAACAGCTCAACGAACATTTCTCAATTGATACCTAGTAAATCTAACGATAGAAATTACAGACTATATTCAATCTCTTTAAAATCACAGTCTATTTTATGAGAGTCATAGATTTATTTGAAACAGGCTTGCCCTATTTGAAATAACTAAATAATTAACATTGATCTTTGAAAAATACATTTGTGTTGTGACAAATGCAGCAAAACTAGTAGAGATCTTTGAAAAATACATTTGTGATTGTGACAAAAGCAATAAATTTAGTAAAGATCTTTGAAAAACATATTCTTGGTAGTGAGTAAAGCAGCAAAAATTGTACAGATCTTTGAAAAACTTATTCATGGAACTGACAACAGCATGAAATTCGGGAAAATCAATGCTAATATTAATAAATATAGTGCATCACTTTATAGTAAAAGTAAAAAATGTACTAATAATTTCATTCATTCTCTGTAAAATCATGTTTTCAAGCATTGTTTTTTAAATAGTTGTGAGTGAAAAAAAATAATGATAATCGCCTTATCCGTATATTATTGGTTGTTGGGTATTCTGAACCTATGTATTATTATTATATACCACGGTGGAGAGTTGTAACGTTATCAGAAAATGCTATTTTCCGCCCTTAAAGTTTATTCCTGCTTCCTAAGGCCAAAGCGGAAAACTTTCACGAAGATTTTGTTAAACTTTCCAACCCTATTGTTCTGTATCCATACCAACCCCCCGTAAAAACTTCATACTATCCATTGCCACCATTCTATAGATGTATTTTACAAATAACTCGTTTCAACCCAGATATGATATAATGTTAAAAACCATCGAAAACCTTCTATATCGATGTATTTGTTCTGTATAGTATATAAACGTAAAAAAATTTAATATTGGTAAAAAATTGTGTCAAAAATTGCACACAGCCAAATCTTTCAGTTATAATTGTTAAGCTTTTCTTACTGTGAAAATATAAAACAGTATGATATCTTATTTTTTCGTTGCAAATTCATTTAATTTACTAAAATTTTTTTTTTTTTTTTATTTATTTATTTGGAAATTAAACAGGATACTTTGTACCTACCTAAAGAATATAATTTGATAGTATAAAAGCATAATTAATTCATTGCATCCTAATAATATTTTTTTCACATAAGAGTAACGAATATCTTATAATCCTCTCCTCTTCCTTTCCTTATCCTTTAGTTTTCCTATCATTGCTATGAATTGTGCTTATTGTTTTTTTTTACTTTTCTTCTGCGGTATTAATTGATTTTGTAATATGATTAACTGATTGCCATAGTACACATTGTTTTGAATACTTAACATTTACTCTGGTTGGTTGGAAGAAATTGCCATTAGGCAAAAAGCCCGCCAGTGTACTAATTATATGTACAAAAAAAATAAAATAAATAAATAAAATAAAAAATATAAATTTCACATAAAAATGACAAATATAATACTATTAATTTTTACCATATATTATGTTAGTGTGACCATAATGTATGTTGTATGTATGCGAGATAGATTATGGATGAATGTAATTGTGGTAGGTATGTACTAGCTATCGAATAATTGTTATATGTATGTTTGTTTGTTAAAGTTTGTATTTTAGTTTGAGAAACTCCGACAGATGTCATTGTTTTGTGAGTAGTCTGTGTAACATCGGTCGACATAGAACAAAAACTGAGATGGAAAAGCTTTTCTAAGCAGGTATCTCACAGCATACAGCATACACTTTTGGTAATAAATGGATTATTCCTGATAACTGGACCACGCAATTCCTTACTGATTACGGATGTTTTAAATTACCTTCATACCGCGAATAACAACTACTTATATAGCTCGAATATGTTTATAATTGCAGATATGCAAATTTAATATTGAATTTTTTCCATTTCGGGAGTCAATGATATTTTGAAGTAATTTTTTTAATATCTAAATAAAGACGAAGTTGGAATTTCAATGGTGAACCAGGAAATCAAGGCATATAGGGCTAACAACCTGACATGGGCTGGTTAACGTGATCACTTTATGCGCTTTCGCAAAGTTCGCCTATAATGCCATTTCATTGAGTTCCCTATCAACCCAATTTAGTGAAACTTCTATATATTTTAATCGTGAAAATCTGTTTCGTGAAAATCTTGAAGTGACGAAGAATTTTTTATTGTAACGCCATCTATAGAGAAATTGGTTTGTAGACAATTAAAGCAATAGTCCTTATAAATATACATGAGATGATAATGCTTTCACACAGATGTCACCTTGAACCGCGCCAGATAATCATAAGTTGGCTTGGTTAGTTGTTAGACTATTCGGATATATATGGTTGCTGCTTATATGAAAGCAAAGTCCGAATATATAAAACATTTGTAAGACCCATTGCCACCTAAGGAGTAGAGACCAGAGCAGACACAACGAGAACAAAATCTCTTCATTGAACATTGAGATGTATAACCGGAAACACACTAAGAGACCGAATTCGGAATACGGAAATAAGAAAAAAGTGTAGTACGGAAGACATCGTCAGATGGGGAAGACAGCGGAGGCGATATTGGAGCTCACATGTAAACAGAATGGATGAAAATAGACTCCCACGTATCGCTCTCCAGGAGAACCCAGCTGGAAGAAGACCACCAAGAATTCCTCCAAAGAGATGCCGAGACAGTTGGCAGTTCACATCGCAGGAGACAGAATAGCGGTAGAAACAGATCTTCGGATCTATGAAAAGCAAGAAAAAGCTTTTTTTTTAACATGTCTACGTAGGAGACACCAGCTATTAGGATTTGGGTCCATTTTGCTCTTCCGAAGAAGCGCACTACGTAGCGTTGGGAGGGGTTTGCAGTCTAGAAAAGAGTTTATTAATTCGGATTTTAAAAGACCCGGGTTGTACGAAGGTGGAAACAAGAATTCGGAAGATCGTTCCACAGTCGGGCTGCTGTATTAATAAAGGAGTTCGAGAAGCGACTTGTTCGTATATGTTGAAGGTCCACTGTGAATGGGTGCTGCGATTGAGTAAAGCGAGTGACTCTGTTGCGAGTGGGTGGAGGAGAGACCAAAGATGCAAGTTCTTGTGAGCAATTCCCGTGGTACTATCTATAAAATAAACTTAAAATACCGACTTGACGTCTGTGTTCTAGTGATTGCAATCCATCAGTCAGTGATGGATCATCAATCAGACGTATAGCACGCCTTTGGACAGCGTCGAGGGTATTCAGTAGGTATTGGGGGGCGCCACTCCAGAGGTGACTACCATATTCAATAATTGGACGTATTTGCGCTTTGTAGAGTATACAGATCTGGGTCTTAGTAAAATATCTACGCGCTCTATATAGTACGCTCAATTTTTTGGAGGCGAGTTTCACCTTAGCTTCGATGGAACCCCTGTAGTGTAATTGATTCGTTATAAATACTCCAAGCAGGTCGATAGAGCTGTTGTTAGGTAGGGTGCTTCCGTTGAAAGACACTTGCAATTCATTGGGGTTTCTCTTCGCAGAAATAAGACATACAGCTTAAAATATATGGCCATTAGTCAATAAACCCACGGTTGTATGGTTGTACACGAATTGTTTAGAATGAATAAATAAATAAATAAAACAACTGAAAGCAGTAATAATATTATATATTTTAGTCTCCAATTCGGATAATTCGGGTTGTAGGGTGTTTAATGGGTCATCGCGCGCTTTGGGGGATGAAGGGTTTAATTATTTCACTCGGGGGTTGGAAAATACAAAATTTTAGCTACTCGTAATAAATAATTAATTGCGACTCCGGCTAAATTCTTGTATCAGCCACCAGCTAAAGACACGCATGATATTATCTGATATGGCTTGAAACAAACGAAATTTTTGCTAAAAAAAAACATAAATAATATAAAACTGAGTTATGAGAATTGTTTTAAATTGTAATTGAAGAAGAATAATGCATAAAATTTTAAACTATCCAAACCTTGTGTCTATCAAAGAAAAAAATCGTGTTTTAATTTTTATACATAAAATGCTTCGTGGCATATCTATATACTTTACCATGGTTCAACCAATACTCGTATATGCATCCCCAACCTGGTCCCCAAGATATACGATATACAAACAACGCTTTGAGAGGATACAATTTTTTTTTGCTTTATATGGCAATTCACCCTATTTAGAGTGCTATATGCCTTGGATGAAAATGTAAATAAACGAGTGGGTTGTGGCCAACACTAAACTCTCCACACCACAAATATTGACAATGAAATATTTTATTCATTCTAAATTTTCTACCAGGAATATAAATTTTCTAACGATAGTATATTTTTATGTTAAGATAGACAAACTATTAATGCAGTATAGTGAAGAATGCTTATGTTGTATGAAATATTTTAAAAAAAGCAGATAAATTTTGATTTAAAGAACGCGAGAGCATTTTCAAAATTTTGACACGTGATATCATATGAAGATTTTTTTGTTATTTATGGAAAGCTAATCAGTTCTATGTTCAAGCTCTTTACATTATAACATGAAATCAAATTACTGAACGTTTCCATACATAGAAATTTATCTAATTACATTTTTATTCATACTAAATGTTACTATCAGGAATATAAATTTTCTTCCGATAGTATATTTTTATGTTAAGATAGACAAACTATTAATGCAGTATAGTGTAGAATGCTTATGTTGTATGAAATATTTTAAAAAAAGCAGATAAATTTTGTTTTAAAGAACGCAAGAGCATTTTCCAAATTTTGACAGGTGATATCATATGAAGATTTTTTTTGTTATTTATGGAAAGCTAATCAGTTCTATGTTCAAGCTCTTTACATTATAACATGATATCAAATTACTGAACTTTTCCATACATAGAAATTTATCTAATTACATTTTTATTCATACTAAATGTTACTATCAGGAATATAAATTTTCTTCCGATAGTATATTTTTATGTTAAGATAGACAAACTATTAATGCAGTATAGGGAAGAATGCTTATGTTGTATGAAATATTTTAAAAAAAGCAGATAAATTTTGTTCTAAAGAACGCGAGAGCATTTTCCAAATTTTGACAGGTGATATCATATGAAGATTTTTTTTGTTATTTATGGAAAGCTAATCAGTTCTATGTTCAAGCTCTTTACATTATAACATGAAATCAAATTACTGAACTTTTCCATACATAGAAATTTATCTAATTACATTTTTATTCATACTAAATGTTACTATCAGGAATATAAATTTTCTTCCGATAGTATATTTTTATGTTAAGATAGACAAACTATTAATGGAGTATAGGGAAGAATGCTTATGTTGTATGAAATATTTTAAAAAAAGCAGATAAATTTTGTTCTAAAGAACGCGAGAGCATTTTCCAAATTTTGACAGGTGATATCATATGAAGAATTTTTTTGTTATTTATGGAAAGCTAATCAGTTCTATGTTCAAGCTCTTTACATTATAACATGAAATCAAATTACTGAACTTTTCCATACATAGAAATTTATCTAATTACATTTTTATTCATACTAAATGTTACTACCAGGAATATAAATTTACTTCCGATAGTATATTTTTATGTTAAGATAAACAAACTATTAATGCAATATAGTGAAGAATGCTTATGTTGTATGAAATATTTTAAAAAAAGCAGATAAATTTTGATTTAAAGAACGCGAGAGCATTTTCAAAATTTTGACACGTGATATCATATGAAGATTTTTTTGTTATTTATGGAAAGCTAATCAGTTCTATGTTCAAGCTCTTTACATTATAACATGAAATCAAATTACTGAACTTTTCCATACATAGAAATTTATCTTATTACATTTTTATTCATACTAAATGTTACTATCAGGAATATAAATTTTTCTTCCGATAGTATATTTTTATGTTAAGATAAACAAACTATTAATGCAGTATAGTGAAGAATGCTTATGTTGTATGAAATATTTTAAAAAGAGCAGATAAATTTTGTTTTAAAGAACGCGAAGGCATTTTCAAAATTTTGACACGTGATATTATATGAAGATTTTTTTTTGATTTATGGAAAGCTAATCAGTTCTATGTTCAAGTTCTTTACATTATAACATGAAATCAAATTACTGAACGTTTCCATACATAGAAATTTATCTAATTACATTTTTATTCATACTAAATGTTACTATCAGGAATATAAATTTTCTTCCGATAGTATATTTTTATGATAAGATAGACAAACTTTTAATGCAGTATGGTGTAGAATGCTTATGTTGTATGAAATATTTTAAAAAAAGCAGATAAATTTTGTTTTAAAGAACGCAAGAGCATTTTCCAAATTTTGACAGGTGATATCATATGAAGATTTTTTTTGTTATTTATGGAAAGCTAATCAGTTCTATGTTCAAGCTCTTTACATTATAACATGATATCAAATTACTGAACTTTTCCATACATAGAAATTTATCTAATTACATTTTTATTCATACTAAATGTTACTATCAGGAATGTAAATTTTCTTCCGATAGTATATTTTTATGTTAAGATAAACAAACTATTAATGCAGTATAGTGAAGAATGCTTATGTTGTATGAAATATTTTAAAAAAAGCAGATAAATTTTGTTCTAAAGAACGCGAGAGCATTTTCCAAATTTTGACAGGTGATATCATATGAAGATTTTTTTTGTTGTTTATGGAAAGCTAATCAGTTCTATGTTCAAGCTTTTTACATTATAACATGAAATCAAATTACTGAACTTTTCCATACATAGAAATTTATCTAATTACATTTTTATTCATACTAAATGTTACTATCAAGAATGTAAATTTTCTTCCGATAGTATATTTTTATGTTAAGATAAACAAACTATTAATGCAGTATAGTGAAGAATGCTTATGTTGTATGAAATATTTTAAAAAAAGCAGATAAATTTTGTTCTAAAGAACGCGAGAGCATTTTCCAAATTTTGACAGGTGATATCATATGAAGATTTTTTTTGTTATTTATGGAAAGCTAATCAGTTCTATGTTCAAGCTCTTTACATTATAACATGAAATCAAATTACTGAACTTTTCCATACATAGAAATTTATCTAATTACATTTTTATTCATACTAAATGTTACTATCAGGAATGTAAATTTTCTTCCGATAGTATATTTTTATGTTAAGATAAACAAACTATTAATGCAGTATAGGGAAGAATGCTTATGTTGTATGAAATATTTTAAAAAAAGCAGATAAATTTTGTTCTAAAGAACGCGAGAGCATTTTCCAAATTTTGACAGGTGATATCATATGAAGATTTTTTTTGTTATTTATGGAAAGCTAATCAGTTCTATGTTCAAGCTCTTTACATTATAACATGAAATCAAATTACTGAACTTTTCCATACATAGAAATTTATCTAATTACATTTTTATTCATACTAAATGTTACTATCAGGAATGTAAATTTTCTTCCGATAGTATATTTTTATGTTAAGATAAACAAACTATTAATGCAGTATAGTGAAGAATGCTTATGTTGTATGAAATATTTTAAAAAAAGCAGATAAATTTTGTTCTAAAGAACGCGAGAGCATTTTCCAAATTTTGACAGGTGATATCATATGAAGAATTTTTTTGTTATTTATGGAAAGCTAATCAGTTCTATGTTCAAGCTCTTTACATTATAACATGAAATCAAATTACTGAACTTTTCCATACATAGAAATTTATCTAATTACATTTTTATTCATACTAAATGTTACTACCAGGAATATAAATTTTCTTCCGATAGTATATTTTTATGTTAAGATAAACAAACTATTAATGCAGTATAGTGAAGAATGCTTATGTTGTATGAAATATTTTAAAAAAAGCAGATAAATTTTGATTTAAAGAACGCGAGAGCATTTTCAAAATTTTGACACGTGATATCATATGAAGATTTTTTTGTTATTTATGGAAAGCTAATCAGTTCTATGTTCAAGCTCTTTACATTATAACATGAAATCAAATTACTGAACGTTTCCATACATAGAAATTTATCTAATTACATTTTTATTCATACTAAATGTTACTATCAGGAATATAAATTTTCTTCCGATAGTATATTTTTATGTTAAGATAGACAAACTATTAATGCAGTATAGTGAAGAATGCTTATGTTGTATGAAATATTTTAAAAAAAGCAGATAAATTTTGTTCTAAAGAACGCGAGAGCATTTTCCAAATTTTGACAGGTGATATCATATGAAGATTTTTTTTGTTATTTATGGAAAGCTAATCAGTTCTATGTTCAAGCTCTTTACATTATAACATGATATCAAATTACTGAACTTTTCCATACATAGAAATTTATCTAATTACATTTTTATTCATACTAAATGTTACTATCAGGAAAGTAAATTTTCTTCCGATAGTATATTTTTATGTTAAGATAAACAAACTATTAATGCAGTATAGTGAAGAATGCTTATGTTGTATGAAATATTTTAAAAAAAGCAGATAAATTTTGTTCTAAAGAACGCGAGAGCATTTTCCAAATTTTGACAGGTGATATCATATGAAGATTTTTTTTGTTATTTATGGAAAGCTAATCAGTTCTATGTTCAAGCTCTTTACATTATAACATGAAATCAAATTACTGAACTTTTCCATACATAGAAATTTATCTAATTACATTTTTATTCATACTAAATGTTACTATCAGGAATGTAAATTTTCTTCCGATAGTATATTTTTATGTTAAGATAAACAAACTATTAATGCAGTATAGTGAAGAATGCTTATGTTGTATGAAATATTTTTAAAAAAGCAGATAAATTTTGTTCTAAAGAACGCGAGAGCATTTTCCAAATTTTGACAGGTGATATCATATGAAGATTTTTTTTGTTGTTTATGGAAAGCTAATCAGTTCTATGTTCAAGCTTTTTACATTATAACATGAAATCAAATTACTGAACTTTTCCATACATAGAAATTTATCTAATTACATTTTTATTCATACTAAATGTTACTATCAGGAATGTAAATTTTCTTCCGATAGTATATTTTTATGTTAAGATAAACAAACTATTAATGCAGTATAGGGAAGAATGCTTATGTTGTATGAAATATTTTAAAAAAAGCAGATAAATTTTGTTCTAAAGAACGCGAGAGCATTTTCCAAATTTTGACAGGTGATATCATATGAAGATTTTTTTTGTTATTTATGGAAAGCTAATCAGTTCTATGCTCAAGCTCTTTACATTATAACATGAAATCAAATTACTGAACTTTTCCATACATAGAAATTTATCTAATTACATTTTTATTCATACTAAATGTTACTATCAGGAATGTAAATTTTCTTCCGATAGTATATTTTTATGTTAAGATAAACAAACTATTAATGCAGTATAGTGAAGAATGCTTATGTTGTATGAAATATTTTAAAAAAAGCAGATAAATTTTGTTCTAAAGAACGCGAGAGCATTTTCCAAATTTTGACAGGTGATATCATATGAAGATTTTTTTTGTTATTTATGGAAAGCTAATCAGTTCTTTGTTCAAGCTCTTTACATTATAACATGAAATCAAATTACTGAACTTTTCCATACATAGA
This sequence comes from Molanna angustata, assembly GCA_963576475.1. Lineage (NCBI taxonomy): Eukaryota > Metazoa > Arthropoda > Insecta > Trichoptera > Molannidae > Molanna > Molanna angustata. The sequence goes on along the minus strand of OY754985.1, from coordinate 2,136,379 downwards.
AATTTATCTAATTACATTTTTATTCATACTAAATGTTACTATCAGGAATGTAAATTTTCTTCCGATAGTATATTTTTATGTTAAGATAAACAAACTATTAATGCAGTATAGTGAAGAATGCTTATGTTGTATGAAATATTTAAAAAAAAGCAGATAAATTTTGTTCTAAAGAACGCGAGAGCATTTTCCAAATTTTGACAGGTGATATCATATGAAGATTTTTTTTGTTGTTTATGGAAAGCTAATCAGTTCTATGTTCAAGCTTTTTACATTATAACATGAAATCAAATTACTGAACTTTTCCATACATAGAAATTTATCTAATTACATTTTTATTCATACTAAACGTTACTATCAGGAATATAAATTTTCTTCCGATAGTATATTTTTATGTTAAGATAAACAAACTATTAATGCAGTATAGTGAAGAATGCTTATGTTGTATGAAATATTTAAAAAAAAGCAGATAAATTTTGTTCTAAAGAACGCGAGAGCATTTTCCAAATTTTGACAGGTGATATCATATGAAGATTTTTTTTGTTATTTATGGAAAGCTAATCAGTTCTATGTTCAAGCTCTTTACATTATAACATGAAATCAAATTACTGAACTTTTCCATACATAGAAATTTATCTAATTACATTTTTATTCATACTAAATGTTACTATCAGGAATATAAATTTTCTTCCGATAGTATATTTTTATGTTAAGATAAACAAACTATTAATGCAGTATAGTGAAGAATGCTTATGTTGTATGAAATATTTTAAAAAAAGCAGATAAATTTTGTTTTAAAGAACGCGAAGGCATTTTCAAAATTTTGACACGTGATATTATATGAAGATTTTTTTTTGATTTATGGAAAGCTAATCAGATCTATGTTCAAGTTCTTTACATTATAACATGAAATCAAATTACTGAACGTTTCCATACATAGAAATTTATCTAATTACATTTTTATTCATACTAAATGTTACTATCAGGAATATAAATTTTCTTCCGATAGTATATTTTTATGTTAAGATAAACAAACTATTAATGCAGTATAGTGAAGAATGCTTATGTTGTATGAAATATTTTAAAAAAAGCAGATAAATTTTGTTCTAAAGAACGCGAGAGCATTTTCCAAATTTTGACAGGTGATATCATATGAAGATTTTTTTTGTTATTTATGGAAAGCTAATCAGTTCTATGTTCAAGCTCTTTACATTATAACATGAAATCAAATTACTGAACTTTTCCATACATAGAAATTTATCTAATTACATTTTTATTCATACTAAATGTTACTATCAGGAATATAAATTTTCTTCCGATAGTATATTTTTATGTTAAGATAGACAAACTATTAATGGAGTATAGGGAAGAATGCTTATGTTGTATGAAATATTTTAAAAAAAGCAGATAAATTTTGTTCTAAAGAACGCGAGAGCATTTTCCAAATTTTGACAGGTGATATCATATGAAGATTTTTTTTGTTATTTATGGAAAGCTAATCAGTTCTATGTTCAAGCTCTTTACATTATAACATGAAATCAAATTACTGAACGTTTCCATAAATAGAAATTTATCTAATTACATTTTTATTCATACTAAATGTTACTAACAGGAATATAAATTTTCTTCCGATAGTATATTTTTATGTTAAGATAGACAAACTATTAATGCAGTATAGTGAAGACTGCTTATGTTGTATGAAATATTTTAAAAAAAGCAGATAAATTTTGTTTCAAAGAGCGTTAGAGCATTTTGACAATGTTAACACGTGATATCATATGAAGAAATTTTATGATATCTATGAAAAGCTAATCAGTTCTAAGTTCAAGCTATTAATATTCTTATATCAATATGAAATCAATGAACTGAACATTGCCAAATATAAAAAAATTCTCTTGTTACATATAAGTTTCATACAAATATCCATTAAATAAAATATAATTTTTGAAACCGTTGAATATTTTTCTTTTAACATTGACCAACTTTGAATACAATTTTATGAAGATTCTTGGTGTTGTATAAATAGTTGAAACCAAATTAAAATATCTCTAATTTCCAGGTCGTGAGAGCATTTTTTCAGTTTTAATAGATGAAATCATAAAGAAACATTGGGAAAAAATGAACCGTTGTCTATGGAAAACTAATCAGCTCTAAGTTTATGGACTTAACACATGTGATATCAATATGAAGTCAATCGGACTTATAGTTTGGGCTGCAGAGAGGACACAAAAAAAAAACAACGTAAATGATGAATTCATAGAGAAGAAATCAAAAGTTGTCTATGGAAAACTAATCAGCTCTAGGTCTTTGCACTTTACACATATGATGTTAATATGAAGTCGATCAGACTTATAGTTTGGGCTGTAGAGAGGACACAAAAAAGATAAATGCTACGGCGTACGGCGTACGGCGTACGGCGTATACGCCATACACACAAACACATCACGACGAAACTCATAGTGTGCATTCTCTACATGATACCCATTGAGAAATTGATGTAAAAAAAATACGCTTAAATTTTGCGAAATCATGACTCTCCCCTATTCCATAGTGTGGAGAGTAAAAAGGAAGGTTAGGAGCAGTTTTAGGAGAATATTATAAAGTTCAAGATTAAGTTACAGTTCGATGTTGTGAGTTTTTAGAAATTTTAACAACAAGACATAATTTTTTGAATTATTAAGAGATAACAGGTAGTAGATATTAATTGGAGATGAATGAACAGTGTCGATAAAGATTGATACAAACCACTGATATTAGACAGGTTATAACAATTCAAAAACATATGGTCCAGAGTCTCCTCCTCTAAACCACACTCACAAATAGGGGTGCTAAATACATGAATTTTAAATAGGTGAGTAGCCACAATACGGTGAACAATTCTCATTCTCGTTAAACAGGAAATGTCTCTTCTGGAAAAGCCTCTTCCCTGAAACCAAGGTTTTGAAGGGATCGTGGGCTGGGAAACAAATATTTTCTTAAAATATTTAAAACGAAAAGCATACTTCGAGCTCCTCAGCTACGACTGCGCGAGAACCCATCATAAAATAATCGACAGTCTCGAGAATAGACGCACAATACATAAATTACATGATGCTTCTATACAACATTATAGGTAAATTAAAAGGTTTTTCACAAGTATAATAATTCAGATGTAGATACAATATAACTTGATAAAGTAGTAAATAAAATGTGCAATACTATAATTAAGTTAATGTTTAAGTCATCTTTGTATATATATTTATTTTTATTTATGGATTACGCTACTCTACTAGGCTATGCCTGTCCCAGAGTAACGTTATATAAATCAATTCTACATAGTTTTTTTTTATTCGCCATGGTGTATGTTAGTTCACTCAATCAATACCTGGGGTGAAAGTAATCTTGTTTCATTTAACGTCTCAAAAACCCGAGCCTGTCTAATTTCTGCGAAGAGAAACCCCAATGAATTGCAAGTGTCTTTCAACGGAAGCACCCTACCTAACAGCAGCTCTATCGACCTGCTTAGAGTATCTATAACGAACCAATTACACTACATGGGCTCCATTGAAGCTAAGGTGAAACTCGCCTCCAAAAAATTGAGCGTACTATATAGAGCGCGTAGATATTTTACTAAGACCCAGATCTGTATACTCTACAAAGCGCAAATACGTCCAATTATTGAATATGGTAGACACCTCTGGAATTGCGCCCCCCAATACCTACTGAATACCCTCGACGCTGTCCAAACGCGTGCTATACGTCTGATTGATGATCCATCACTGACTGATGGATTGCAATCACTAGAACACAGACGTAAAGTCGGTATTTTGTGTTTATTCTATAGATACTACAACGGGAATTGCTCAGAAGAACTTGCATCTTTGGTCCCTCCTCCACCCACCCGCAACAGAGTCACTCGCTTCACTCAATCGCAGCACCCATTCACAGTGGACCTTCAACATATACCAACAAGTCGCTTCTCGAACTCCTTTATTAATACAGCAGCCCGACTGTGGAACGATCTTCCGAATTCTGTGTTTCCACCTTCGTACAACCCGGGTCTTTTTAAAATCCGAATTAATAAACTCTTTTCTAGATTGCAAACCCCTCCCAACGCTACGTAGTGCGCTTCTTCGGAAGAGTAAAATGGACCCAAATCCTAATAGCTGGCGTCCCCTACGTGGACATGTTAAAATAAAAAGTTGATTTTTATAAGGTTTAATGGTACGTTGAAGTGAATCAGAGGTGCAAATATACGTTTTAGCGTAGTTATTTAATATTTCTTGATGTAAAAATGGTTAATGCTAATATAATTTTGTTTTGGGGAAAAAAATATGTAGTAATATTAAATAAATTTTCAGCTTCTTTTCTTACTTTAGTAATTAACCAGTTGTTTGTTTTAGCTTTTAATGTGATTAGGTTCTTATAATTGGAAAGTCAATTTTAAAGAGGTTAAATATTTTAGGACCTATGTACAGCCCATTCGAAACTTTAATAAACCTTGATATAAGTATTAGTGCATATCGGTGAAATCGAGTGTATGTACATATATACATTGTGATTGTATTAGTACATTCCCCATTGGCCGATCGCACACACATACTTAAATCAGTACCGCTTCAGACTTCGAGCGACGTGCACGTTTCTTTGTTTGCTGAAAGTATAGGGTGTTTTGCATAATAATATTGATTTTAATAAAAGTTCAGTTTTTAATTAAAATAACATTATAGTTTTTTTAGTGAAATATATAATAGTTTCTTTCAATATGTCACAAAATATAAAATTACAACGTGGCATACCTCTTTCCCGTCAATTCAAAGAACTCATTTTTAATATGTACGAGTGTTTCTGGGAACAATATAAAAACAATAATAATACAATATCTCAGTTAAAATATCAAAAGCGACTTAATTATCTATTGCGGCTGTAAAAATATAATAAGGGAAAAAAATAAATTTAATCCCGATTGTTCTACTTCTTTTACTTCTCCGAAAAAAAGGAAGTGCCTTAAAAAAATTAATGTCTACTCATTACCTACTCATTTTGAACACCAATCATTTTGAACACCAATGCAGATGACCAATATTTGATAAAAAAAGTCCTTTTATGGTTTTAATCTAACGCAACGTTCGAGATAATTTAATAACAATTATTGTATATTGGCTGAAATTATACTATGATCTTGTGGAATGCTTTGTTAGCTAAAGAAGATGAAGAACCAGTCGTTGAATATCGCGAAGAGTATAACGGGGAGAATATTTATGAATTTTACTGAGATGATGATTTATTTACCAAAGTACGAATTCTAAGAAATGGTCCCTTTATCAAGATCTCAAATAAGCGTCAAGTTTGTAATGTCAAATATAGTTAAATATGTGATATAAGATTGGTGATACTTAAAAGTAATTCCATATTCATGTGAGAATCGAGGTAGATAGAATACGTAGAGTCCTCACACATTAGTCTTAATCGGTGTTTCTCAACCGCTGGTACGTGAGAGAGACCGGTAATTTATTTTTTTTATATGCAATGCAGCCTACGTTCTGAAAATTACCCTTTGTAATACATATTGTTAATTATTGTAGCTGCGCTCCTGAATCATAAATGCAATGTGCATAGCCTCGATAGTTCTCAAAGATTAACGAACTCCAGCATATCGCCGTTCGAGCAAACTTCCATTCATGCGTCGACCATCACGTCACGTTTATCGTAGTTTTATTTATTCCAACTTATTATTATTATTGTGAATTATTATTTAATTATATTAATTGTCAGATGAATATTTTTTTTTAATTCATTAAAACATTTTGAGCACATGCGCACAATGGCCGGCTTATTACCAAATGGCAAAATCTTTCAACCAACCGTATTTATTTGGTGAAGTAAAATGTTTTTATGATTTATACGAAGAAAATTAATAATTATGTATTAAATTGTCTCCTTTACACACGAGTGCTTGTACTCTGGTAAAGGGAAATATGTTTTGTCTTACTGTGCATCTTTTCTATATTGTTTGATTGTTTTATATTTTGTATATTATGTATTGTAGAGTTAATAAAAATAAATAGTTATATAGAATGAAAATATAAATACGTATAAAACAAAAACAATAAAAACGGAGGAGACAGGAAAAGGGGGGACAAGGATATCCTTAAGGACACAAATTCAAGTGTTATGTGTAAGGAAATAATTCCTCAGATTATAATAATGTTGATCATGTAAGTTATCTTTTATTTGAAACCCTTAATCATTTTAAATTGTATATAAAATATTGTACTGACTTATCATACTTGGATTTAGATGTTTAAATTATATATTTTTTGAACACGCATATATAATATTATCCTTCTGATAAATAATCATTTTACTAATCAATAAGCATATAATATGCACCCCCAAATTATTATGTCGAATTAAATAAAAAATGAGGACAATCACTGGATACGTAAGACCAACTGCACTAGCGTGGCTCCCTGTGCTTTCGAATATTGCTCCTCCTGATTTGCGCAGGAGCCAGGATACAGCTATAGAACTCGTCAAGATTGAAAAAAATCCCGCGATTCCCGCATTTCTATCCACCAAGACAACTACTTAAGTCCAGAAAGCCTGTTCGGTCGAAGGAACTCGGCGAATCCAACTTGCCAAGAGCATCGAAAGAGAAGTGGAATGATGCACACCTGGAATTAAATAAACACATTATCCAAGACCCTAACGAAATGGCCCCAGGTTATAACCTTCCTCGAAAAGTTTGGATTCAGCAAAACAGAATTCGTACAAGTCAAGGACGATGTAACTACCAAATGTGGAATAGGGGAAAAAGGGATTCTCCGGAATGTGATTGTGGAGCAAGCAGCCAAACTATCCAGCATCTAGTAGAGGGAATGCCCGATACGGAGGTATGAAGGGGAATGGGTGGACATCCATAAGGTGAATCCAAAGGCTGCGAAGTGGCTGGCCGAACGGGAGCCAAGAGTGTAGAAGAACAATACTCGATGATGCGGCCAAAAGCGCAGGAAAAGCCTTAGCCCCACAGAGAGTAAATTAAGCATCAAAACAGTTTCTCAATAATAATAAATAATAGATTTAGTATGAATGTAATGGGCGGTCTGTGGTAATTCACCTTCATCTTGAGTGGACCGCAGACATCTGCGGGTTGGGAGCCACTGGTCTAAATATATGTAAATTATCACAGAGCTACAACATATTATTATTCACAAATATATACAGCGAAGGATAATATTCTGTTTGTCTTGCTGTGTTTAAGACAAGAATTATACAGCTTTGTTGCTACAAGATACCAAAATATACAAACAAACATAACCATATTAGCCAGACTACCCATGGGATGGTTCCCCGTCGATATTTCACCGCTAAATAGTTGAACCCTTCAATGTTATAAATTTATACGTTTAATATTGTTTCCCGGGCAACTAACATACACTTTAATAATTTCACACACACCCAACAACAAGTTGTCTCATTCTGGAAACGCTAATTGTCTCACAAATCCAGACTGAAAACACAATTGAAAACTGTGTCTACACCGGGAATCGAACCCGGGACCTTTGGATCAGCAGTCAGGTAGGTACCCAACCAACCTAAGCCAAGAAGGCTGATAGTTATAGAGGAGAAGTAACGATGTCGAAGTTTTTTACGATAATTTCTCAATTTAAATCGAGTTTTGTAGTATTATCTATGTATTATCAAATTTTGTACCTACTTCCCAAACTACAAATTATGTCAAATCGACTTCATTGCATTAAGACTTGGGCGATCCCCGTGGTTTAGTGATAAGCCATTTAGCTTCAGTACCTACCGATGTCCTGGAATCGATTCCCAGCAGAGCAGAAATTCATTTGAAATCATTTCTCACGCAAATCGTACATCTCTGGATTGGATACATTGGTAAGATGGAAAAAATGTTATTGAACAGAAAATTCATAAAAAAGGAATTAATATATCAATTCAAAATACATTTTTCTTATATTTATGAAACTTCTCAGCGGACATTTGTTCCATTGTTTTATCTAAGAGGGTGACTGCTGCCAACGTACCTATTTTTTCAATTTGATATACCATCATTATTACTAAACGAATCATTTTGAAAAAAATAACCTAGTTAGTTTGGATATTAATAAAGAGAAATATACCTTAACTTTTTGATAATGTTCTGTATATATTCTTGTAAGAAAATAATAAGCATACCCCGATTTTAGACATTTATCTTAAATTTCTAAAAAATATAAGGTATAGAGCAATATTTTTTTTATAAATTAAAGAAAAACAAAATACCTGGAAAAATATGATATGACGTTGCATTAATGCATCACGTTAAGTAAATAAACCAAAAAAACTTTTATTACGCAATGGCGCTGAATGGAAAATAAATGTTTTTTAGGTTTATTTACTAAACCTGAAGCTTTACTGCAACGTCACATCATATTTTCTAGATATTTTTGTCTTCTTTAATTTAAAAAAATATATATAATAATAATAATTACTTTATTCCAGTCCGTGAGCAGGGGGGGTGCAATGCTACACAGACCATATATTATACATACAAAAATAAGAACAATTAAAAAAAAAGAAAAACATAGTATGAACAGAATGAGAAACAATGGAAAAAAAAGATAAAAATAAAACGCATTAATATAAACATTAAAATAAAGATAAACACTAGAAAGCCGTAGGTATATCGTCATTCCACTAACACCCGCATCCACCTTTGCGACAATTTCGGACACTGGTGCTCCTGTACCTACTGCTTTTAAGATCAGACTTGGATTATTCCATAATCCCTCACGGTACGCGGCAATTCGATGTCTCAGCATACCATGAAAACCGTGACATCGTCCCTCCGCAAACATAGCTGAGGCGCCTTATATGACTTCGCCTTATAATTTATTAAAAATATAAGATAAACGTTGAAAATCGGTCTATGCCATTATTTTTCTACAAGAATTTATACACAACATTATCAAAAAGTTAAGGTATATTTTTGTTTATTAATACCCAAACTATCTAAATTTTTTTTTCAAAACGATTTGATAAGAAATAATGATGATATATCAAATTGAAAAATAGGTACGTTGGCAGCAGTCCCCCCCTTAAGGTTATAAGGTGTTTCCTCGTCCATATTCAAACACATGCATTCGTTAAATTTAGGTGATATCACAAGCGATAAATTCCTTCCAAAATATCATATTTCGATAGTAGGTACGTCCCAAAATCAAATACTGTATGTAGGTACACCTTTCTTCAAGCTATCAAGATTTACAACCGTCACGGTGATTTACATACACATAAGAAATTCAACAACACGTAGGAACTTACATATCCGACATTATCTTTATACGGGAAATAATGTATTATAATCATGTTACAGACTGTATTTTACGAATGTCGAGAGATAAACGTATTGTTAGCACAATATTACAAATATAAACCAATTTCAGCGCATTGTTAGTTTTAATTTCCAGTGTAATTTAATGAAGCTGATTAGTATCGGACACTCTGAAAATAGTCACTGAATGACCGATAGACACTCTGAAGATGGGCACTGAATGACCGATAGACATTGAAGATTGTCACTGAAATTGACCGGTAGACATTGAAGATGGTCACTGAATGACCGATACTCGGAAGATGGTCACTGAATGACCTATAGACACTCTGGAGATGGTCACTGAATGACCGATACTCGGAAGATGGTCACTGAATGACCTATAGACACTCTGGAGATGGTCACTGAATGACCGATAGACACTCTGAAGATTGATTGATTGAAGATTGAAATAAAAAACTTTCCACCTTTTTGTCCGTATTCTGGGATCTTGTCTTATTTGCCAATTTACAATTATTCTTTTCAGACAACCAAATAAAAGATAAATGACAAAGTATGTGTCCTTACAACAGCTAACAGTTAGGCTCAATAAATAGTAGTTGCGAATTGTACAAGGCAATCATTACAAACTAAAAAAAATATACTATCTTTCATACGATTCGCCTATACAATAATACGAAAATCTTCCGTAAATTCATGAGTTTCGTGATTCTCTCGAAATCAAATCTCTTGGCTTAGTTCAGAGCCACCACAGAAATAATCCCTTTCTAATGAAAAAAGAATCATCGAAATTCGACGTGGTAAAAATTTATTATTTATTGCAGACAGCTTTACAAATTGAAGAGCTTCTTCATTTTTTCTCATGAGTTTCGTGATCAGAACTCGATAAAATTTGTATGTGTGATCACTTTTGAAGTACTCCCTTCCTACTTAAAAAAGAATCATAAAAATCAGATAATATGGTAAAGAATTACTATCGCTGAAGTGAAAATTGAAGCGTTTGATGATTTTCTCACCTATCCCATGATCAGATTTTGACCAAATTGAAATGGCACTAATCGCTAGATACCCCCTTTCTAATGAAAAAAAGGATAATCGAAATCGGACAACATGGTAAAAAGTGAACGCTGAACACACATAAAAATATTACATCGAATCGATAATCTTCTCCGTTTTTGTAACTCAGTAAAAGATTGACAGAGAAAAAAATATTGTTTATTCAATTTCATTCCCCATAGGTTCTTTACAGAACACTTGGGTTCATCGTTACAGAAAAGGAACATAGTTCACAAGATTATGGTCACAAATAATCTATATTTTACAAGCGGACCCGAAAGACGTTTATAAAATATTTGTGAAACAAAAAAATATACGTTATATATATATTTTAATCGCGAGGATGTTATTATTCGCTTAGCAAACTTACATTTTCTTGTTCGATGAGCCGCTAAACTCTTTGAGGTTAGATTGATTGTCAGTTCGTAAATAATACAGCAAAGATGGTCTGGACACGAAAACGAACGAATTGAAATATTAATAATAACGAAACAGTAAACGGAAATTAAAATTCCATGCACATGTATATAATTGAAATATGAATAATACCGAAACAGAGCGAAAAGAACATTAAATGTCAAAAAAAATCCAAACTACGACGCAAATGACAGATTTCTTAATTTTGATAGATGGAAAAAACTAAAGATTGCAAATTCTACATTAGCGCCACCTATTGTAATTTATAGTTTTAAAAAATATTTTTTTTATTTTTCCTTTCATTCAAGGACTCACACAAACACACAAAAAATTTCATCAAAATCGGTTATACACAAATATAATAGCTAGTTAATTAGTCTGTTAGTATTCACAAATATCAAAGATGAGTTGGATTGATTTTAAGCATCTCGTCAGTATTAAATAAATCGATAAAAATAAAAAAAATAAAAATTGGCTATATCCCAAGAAATAGTAAAAATTTGGAAACAAGAATTTACACTTTTGCTTTGGTCTTTTTGTATGAAGTGAGTTTGATGAAGTATGTAATGCTAAGACTGTTAGAGTTTTGCCGAATGTACTTCGGATAATAAAGTGAGTTTGACGAAGTTCTATAAGCAATTAATAATACGGAAAGCAGGAAAAGAGAAAGAAAAATTAACGTGTAGTCAAGATGACAACGTCGGATTTCGTTCCTCAATTATTTAGATATCTGACTACTACGCTCCTAAGATCAGGGATAGATTTTCAGCAGAAAAAGTTTTGTACTTTTTTCATGGTATGGATTTGCGAGATGATAAACATGTCTCTAGAATATCACAACTTGTTATCGGATATATGTCAAACTTTCCTACATAGAAACCATATACAAAATTAATAAAAAACATAAACGCGGATTAAAAACATGACTTGAACGAGTAATAAATGAACATTTATATGTAACTGTTATGCCACTTCAAAGGATTTAAACACAAATCCCTTTTTGATTAATCGCAAACGAGATTTATGTCACTCAAATTCGCAATTTAGATTCTATCTGGAATCATAATTATTATCATTTATACAATATTGTATTGCCTATAAGATCGAGTTATGTATATGTTTTACATAACATCCGTCTTGTTTGAAATTTACAAAAGCGAAATGTGTTGATAATATCATACAAATCATTTTCTTTAATGACAAATAATACAAAATTTACAAAAGGATAAGTTTCCCAAAATAAACAGGATCAATTTGAACCGCAAAGCTCAGAGTATTTCGAAATTTATCTTTGTTAATATTTAGATTTGTGCAAATAAATTTTGATTCAAAAGGGTTCCGAATGATATTGCCGGTTGATTTCTTGAATAAACAGGGACCTAATAAAGATACAGCAATATTAAACCAATCCTAAAAGTATTATAAACTATGGTTCGTTTAATTGCCTTTTCTATGAAAATTTGGATCCTATTGAAGACTTGGAAACAAATTCACAGTTAATTTCCTAATTTTGTATTTCTTTCCGTCTTATTTTGGAACAATTTTGCTGGCGCAGACGACTGATACTTTCCATTTATACCTAGAATCATCTTTCTGACATACAAAACTTCATTCCAACCTACATAAAAGGATTTTCGCAATCTCCTACACCGTTTCATCGGGAACGTTATAGGAGTCCAGTCCCCCTAGACAACGTGTCATTTAGCTCAAGAAAAAAAAACAAGAAAATATAACTCAATGTATGGAAGTGACAGTGATAACTGTCACTTCCATACAGTCGCCAGTCACGTGACAACTGTCACTTCCATACGTTGAGTTATCTTTACTTGAGCTAAATAAGACGTTGTTTATGGGGGCTGTTGATACCTGGAGCGACTGCTTTTCAGACAACACAAGGACTACCATCAAGCATATTTTCATACCTCTGCCACTTAAAGACCAACCTCAAACGTGCCGGCCAGCCAAATGGATATCAAACTTAGATCAAGTACCGACAAGCCGCTCGGCGGGATCTCTGGCAATCAAAATTGGATCAAGTACCGACAAGCTACTCGGCGGGACCTCCGCCAATCAACCTTAGATCAAATACCGACAAGCTACTCGGCGGGACCTCCGCCAATCAACCTTAGATCAAATACCGACAAGCTACTCGGCGGGACCTCCGCCAATCAACCTTAGATCAAATACCGACAAGCTACTCAGCGGGACCTCCGGCATTCAAACTTAGATCAAGTACCAACAAGGCGCTCGGCGGGACCTCCTACAATCAGCAATTTCAAGCCCGCTTTCATTCATAAAACAATTGTTTCAATACATAAAACAATGTACGGCCCAGACTCATGTTCATATTTAATTATAAAAGCTGTGACTGTCCCGAATAAAATAAAATTGTAAGAGTGCGAAAAAGTGTTCATTGTTCATAAAACAAGTACTTACATAGATGTCACCTAGAAGTACTTTTTTAATTTTTATTTGAATTTATTCTATATTTAAGTTTTAGTTTTATATTTGTTTTAAAGTGACAGTTAAGATTCTTAAAAGGAGAAACTAAAAGCATTTAATGTCGTTTCTCTTTTTACAGGTAAAATTATAGGTATCTTACATATTATATTTGTTTGCATTATTATTTTTTAGAGGTTTGTTAATTACTAAGATTTCAAATGCTAATTGTCTATATGAAGGTTATTAAATGCATGTTTAAAATGAATTCGAGATTTCAACTAACAACTCCCTCTAATCTAAATATAATTTCATCTATAATACATATGGATACTTTGGTATAATTGAATTAAAGAATGTACTTACTCAAATAATCACTTTAATTAACAAAATACCAACTGTTTAATTAATTATAATACTTTTATGTATTTTCACACGGCTGATAAACAAGGATTGACGCATACGTTGACAAGTCGGGAGAGTAATGGCGGACGCGGGTAAAAATTTGTATACCTATTGTGATGGGCTCCACCCTCACCTGAACTAAATATCGTCCTAAACTATTTTTCTGTGGATCCATAACCTCCTAAACTAGCTAGCTAAACTACCTATTAAAATCTAACGTCTATTTCCTAGTACTATAGCTAATTTCCCTAACTAGTTTATTCTCTACCTGCAAGGTAAATCTAGAATTTGTTACATCTATTTGAATATCCATTATTCTAATGATTCTATCATGAAAGAACATCGTATTCTTCTATCTTATTTCGCTAATTTTATATGTTTTTCAACGGAATTTGGCCAATGATCGTCTAGTGAGTATTATTATTATTCACGTTAAAAAGGACCCTCTACGTTGTGTTTTATTTACGAGTTATAAACAGACGAATATTTATAATAAAATTTATATATAAAATATATTAATAATTAATAGATTAATAGGCTCCACGACTGTTGAAAGATAATTAATCTTTATATACAGAATTATAACTACAGAATTATTAAATTCGTATAATGTAATGATAAAACTTCGATTCTCAACCCAAATTATGTAACTTAATTGTTACTCAATTTGATCGATATATGTATATTAATATACCTACAGAATTAATAGGATGACGAAAAATTATCATAAAACAAATTCATATGATTCTCATAAAAAAACATAAATAAAATTCAATAGAAAACACGATATATGCTTCTTAACGCTTTTTCACACTCATGGAGGTTAGTAAATAACTAACTTCGATTTTCCTACCTTTTCGTATATCCTGCTGTAATGAAAACATATCAAAACAATACCAAAATACATTATATAACAAAAGACAATATTTATATGCAATCGACGATCTTTCCATGAGTGTGACGTAAATAGTTTTATATCAAATTTTGTTAGATGTCCAATATATCTTTATAATGTTAGTTTTCAGGACACGAATTTTCCTTCTACAGTAACAGATTGAAACATGAATATTTTGATTACTTTAGATAAAATGGTTATTTCAAGACACATAGGGTGATACTTTGATTTCCATTAGCAATGTCTAAGCGACATTTTAAGGCTCCTACAAAATGGGCTAATAAAGTTTTGTGTTTTTCACTCGATTTTCATACTTCATCTGACATTTTAAGGTTAGGGAAATTCAGATTTTCAAGAAGATCATGCTAATTTTTCATGCTTCATGCAGTTTGAAAGGCCCCAGTACACGCCTTTCTACGTCTCAAAACACCGACAATCAATACTTTTTGAGTCCGAGTGCACTAGACTACGAATTAATAGACTATCTGTAAAACATGCATTACTATATCTATATATATATATATATATATATATATATATATATATATATATATATATATATATATATATATATATATATATATATATATATATATATATATATATATATATATATATATATATATATATATATATATATATATATATATATATATATATATATATATATATATATATATATATATATATATATATATATATATATATATATATATATATATATATATATATATTTGTCGGGCTTGGCGTCCGCATGTTGATAGAGGTACTTATCTATATATGTACATATATATATATATATATATATATATATATATATATATATATATATATATATATATATATATATATATATATATATATATATATATATATATATATATATATATATATATATATATATATATATATATATATATATATATATATATATATATATATATATATATATATATATATATATATATATATATATATATATATATATATATATCTCCAACATACTTCAGCTGCGATAGGGACATTTCGACCCTTGAAATGTCGCTAACCCCACAACTCTAGTGTTCACTTATTCATTTATTTATCTATATGACAAATAAACAAATAAATAAACGATATATGAAGTAATTCGAAGAAAGGAACCAATGGTCAGTTGGTTATGTCTTTTGAGACATCAAAGGTAGAAGGACTTGGTAAATTAGATTAGTATTATATTAGATTAGTGAAGTATTTTACCACGATAGTCGATAAATAAAATACTGGTATTAAGGACAGGAAATAATACTTATTAATTTTCTACGAGATAGGATAACTTATCAATTTAACATGCATTTATAGGAAAGGAGTTATTGAGTTTGGTTAGTATTATAATGCTATTAGTAATTTAAATAAAGAAATAATTTATGAATCACTAAATTCTACATGCAAGCAATTTATATGGAAATAGGATTATACACGTTTACTTCATTTCACTCTGTCAGTTATAAAACACATTACTTCAAATATAAAATTAATAAAATTATAGAAAATTTTCAAATAGGTTATAATGTTTAAAATAAGATTATGTTTATTCAAATTGTACTTGAAAGAAAATTCAAAATAGTTTAAAAATTATTATATTTTCCAATTTATATTCAATTTTTCATGTATTCTCATCTTATTACGTCAAAAGAAAATAATTAAATTGTTAGTAAATAATAAAAAAAGGACTCATCGATCTCCAACATAATTCTTCTCGTACTGCACTGAATTTAATTTACGATAGCGAATAAGTAACTGATTATTGTTAATAGAGAATAAAAAAAGGAAAATATCACTTTACTTCACGATATGAATACACAATCAAATAATATTATTTTAAAAAAAAAACAAATTCTTTCGCGTGTCGCGAGCAAACGACCGCCCCCCTTCTCCCTCCAAATGCTATCTTAACGAGTGCATTTAACACCTTTCAAAATAAGACCGCGATAACCGACAACTAATTCCCGATTGCCCCTTATTTAACTCTCTTCGAAAACCGCCCGTCTCTGTTCGCGAGTAGAGACCAATTCCAACACAAATCCCTTCTCCACCCCGTCTCATAGTTCCAGAGACAAACAAAAAACCTTCCCCCCACTCAGTGCTAAGCAATCACCGAGAACATATCTACACACACATATATATATATATATATATATATATATATATATATATATATATATATATATATATATATATATATATATATATATATATATATATATATATATATATATATATATATATATATATATATATATATATATATATATATATATATATATATATATATATATATATATATATATATATATATATATATATATATATATATATATATATATATATATATATATATATATATATATATATATATATATATATATATATATATATATATATATATATATATATATATATATATATATATATATATATATATATATATATATATATATATATATATATATATATATATATATATATATATATATATATATATATATATATATATATATATATATATATATATATATATATATATATATATATATATATATATATATATATATATATATATATATATATATATATATATATATATATATATATATATATATATATATATATATATATATATATATATATATATATATATATATATATATATATATATATATATATATATATATATATATATATATATATATATATATATATATGTACATATATAGATAAGTACCTCTATCAACATGCGGACGCCAAGCCCGACAAATTATATAAACACAGATTATATGCACCATATAAGAAAACAAATAATAAATCGAACCAAATAGAGTCATCACACTATGTATATATTTTTACGAACGATCTAGAAGTTTCCATCGGTGAGTGTTACCGCTTGTTGAATATTTCTCGCTATTTATTTGAATCTTACCACAATTTATTTATGTTATTATCACTTTTATTTTACTTTATAATTTCTTCATACGTTGCTATAACTTTGTGGCACATTTTAAATATTTTCGCAAATTGAAATTTGGTACAAATATATTTTTTGTTTTAACCACTGTGAAACACAGTGGTTACAGTGGTTAAAACAAAAAATATATTTGTACCAAATTTCAATTTGCGAAAATACTTTATAATTATTTAAATAATAAATTTCTCTTTTTACAGAGCAACGATTTAATTTTTTTAATACATTAATACACACCATTATATATAAATAAATTTAATTTATTGCCCAAATACTGTTGAACAATATAAATGTATTTTTGTGTATGTTTGTATTTACCGTCGACTGACAAACTTTCGCGTGTCGCGAGCAAACGACCGCCCCCCTTCTCCCTCCAAATGCTATCTTAACGAGTGCATTTAACACCTTTCAAAATAAGACCGCGATAACCGACAACTAATTCCCGATTGCCCCTTATTTAACTCTCTTCGAAAACCGCCCGTCTCTGTTCGCGAGTAGAGACCAATTCCAACACAAATCCCTTCTCCACCCCGTCTCATAGTTCCAGAGACAAACAAAAAACCTTCCCCCCACTCAGTGCTAAGCAATCACCGAGAACATATCTACACACACATATATATATATATATATATATATATATATATATATATATATATATATATATATATATATATATATATATATATATATATATATATATATATATATATATATATATATATATATATATATATATATATATATATATATATATATATATATATATATATATATATATATATATATATATATATATATATATATATATATATATATATATATATATATATATATATATATATATATATATATATGTACATATATAGATAAGTACCTCTATCAACATGCGGACGCCAAGCCCGACAAATTATATAAACACAGATTATATGCACCATATAAGAAAACAAATAATAAATCGAACCAAATAGAGTCATCACACTATGTATATATTTTTACGAACGATCTAGAAGTTTCCATCGGTGAGTGTTACCGCTTGTTGAATATTTCTCGCTATTTATTTGAATCTTACCACAATTTATTTATGTTATTATCACTTTTATTTTACTTTATAATTTCTTCATACGTTGCTATAACTTTGTGGCACATTTTAAATATTTTCGCAAATTGAAATTTGGTACAAATATATTTTTTGTTTTAACCACTGTGAAACACAGTGGTTACAGTGGTTAAAACAAAAAATATATTTGTACCAAATTTCAATTTGCGAAAATACTTTATAATTATTTAAATAATAAATTTCTCTTTTTACAGAGCAACGATTTAATTTTTTTAATACATTAATACACACCATTATATATAAATAAATTTAATTTATTGCCCAAATACTGTTGAACAATATAAATGTATTTTTGTGTATGTTTGTATTTACCGTCGACTGACAAACACGCAAAGCTAACAATTTAATAATATGCAACCGAGTTATTTGAACAATGCGCTAAATTTCTGATTTACGATCACAAAAGTACAGCAATAAACACGTATTTAATGGATATTCGCTTTATTGAAGGGAATTTGGAAACAATCTATTGAATGCAATAATGTTGTGAATAGTATCGTATTCATATGACAGGACAACGTAATTTATATTTGGAAACAATCTATTGAATGCAATAATGTTGTGAATAGTATCGTATTCATATGACAGGACAACGTAATTTATATTTGGAAACAATCTATTGAATGCAATAATGTTGTGAATAGTATCGTATTCATATGACAGGACAACGTAATTTATATTTGGAAACAATCTATTGAATGCAATAATGTTGTGAATAGTATCGTATTCATATGACAGGACAACGTTATTTATATTTGAAATTTATAAAAAATAATTTAAGAATTTAATGTGTCTCCAATCAACATGTTATTTAAATATTATTTATGAATTTGTATCGATTCACGGGCAACTTACAGGTACTAGATCACGTCAACGACTAGTATTTATACATACCATCACGCCATTTCCCTATTTGGGGTAGGCAGAGAGAACCGAACGCCAGACTCCTCTCTCTTGACATACATTCCTCGCTTCATTCACGTCCATACATCGTCTCATACACGCTCTTCTATTATTCTTACTTCTAACATCACCATCTTTCAAAATCCCATTTATATGATCGTGCCAACTTTTTCTTGGCCGACCTCTACTTTTCGTTCCTCTTTTATCAGCCTTTCATACTTTTTTGTCAGACGGTCATCACTCATTCTTTCTATGTGGCCGAACCATCTAAGGGCATTTATTTTCATCTTACTTACGATATTTCTTTCAATCATACATTCTCGTCTAATATCCTCATTTCATATTCTATCATACATCGTTTTATCACACATTCGTCTTAGTGACCTCATTTCAACCGCGTTAATTCTACTTTCATGCGTCTTCTGCCATGTCCAATGTCCATGTCTCACTAGCATACACTAGAGTCGGTGCGACGATACCATTGTGTACCGCGAGCTTTGCTTGCCTCGAAATAATTGGGTCAACCATTACCGGTCTTAATGCACCATTCACTCTATTACCTGCCGTTACTCACCTTTCAATATCTTTTTCCAATCTTCCATCACGCTGAAACATGCTTCCTAAGTATAAATATTCATATTATAAGTATTGGCCAAGTATTTATATGTCTCTGCAATGCAATTCTCATGCAAAAACTTCATAGCATCCTTAAGTTAGGAAGCCATGTGATCTCCTAACTTTAGTGAGCGACTGTGCAATGTTAACGTGGTTAGTATTTACAATTTAGTATTTAGGTCGAACTCTTGCATTCGGGTCTAAGACTGAAAACTCAAATAAAATCTTTGTGAGTAGTAAGCCCTGTAGGTGCCTTGAGTTCTTGGTTCTTCTATAATATCCCAACTTCGTCTCTATTGAGATGTTTAAAAGTATATCAATAAAAATATCATTTGACACCCGACGGGAGTACTAATTTAATAATAATTCAGCTTTTCGTGATGTTAAGGATCGTAACAAATGAAACTACGATAAACCCAACAATGTATTGAATAAAACTGTTGACGCATGAATGGAAGTATTTGATTCGTTTTTCCGAACAGTCGAGGCTATGCACTTTGCAGTTACTATTCAGGAGCGCAGCCATAACACTATCTGACAAATCGGAATGGGACACTTGACTGCGGCCACTTGGGTGCGGGACACTTGGGTGCGGGACACTTGGCTGCGAGACACTTGGCTGCGGGGGACATTTGGCTGCGGGACACTTGGGTGCGACGGACACTTGGGTGCGAGCCCACTTGGTTGCGAGTCCATTTGGTCGCGACGGACACTTGGGTGCGAGCCCACTTGGTCGCGAAATCAAAAATATTTTTTTCTGCTTAGGAATGAAATATTTCGTACTGATTTTTGTAATGCTCTTTATATTTATTTATTTATTTTTATTTAAAGAACCACTTACAGCTAAAAAGTTACTATACATCGTTGTTTCATCAAATAAGGGCAAGCTACTACAAAACTGGTCAGCCAATTACAAGTGCCACATTCTGCATTAAATATCGGCCTACAAATCTATAAGAAAAGGAATATCAAAAAAGAATCTATATGAAAATAAAAAGATACAACAGAAACTATAATGTTTATTATTTTTATAAAATATACAGTTTTGTTCTTCTCAGTAAATATATTTTTTGTAAATATATCAGTAAATATATTTATATCAGTAAATCAGTAAATATATATCAGTAAATATATTTTTATATTTTTTGTTTTGTCGCCTATACACAATATGTTAGAAGACTTAATAGTTTGATACTTAATCTCTAAACATACATACATACCATCATGCTGTTTTCATATTCCGGGTAGGAAAAAAGGGACTAACCTCCATACTATCCTATCTGGACATACACAATAATAATAAACACTTCCTTGCACCATGCGCAAGTGGCGAGTTAATTGCCGTATGGCAATATCTTCCACCTAACCAGTGTTTCCAGCCCAGAGAAGCAATATTTGCGTGAGAAATGAATTTAAATATATATCTCCTCTACTGGGTATCGAACCCAGGACGCCCGCACAGAAACCGAACGGCTTACCAACAGTGCCACGGCGGTCGGCATACATACCTACATGTTTTGTGTAGAAAACAAAATATCTTAAAAAAATTCAATAATTTCGATTTATTGGTTTATAGTTTGGTACTTACATACTTATTCTTCAACTATACAAGTATACATACTATCGCTATCGACAGTTGGATCTCATGTGTTACATGCAACTAGTGTGTATGAAAAATTCTCATATTTTTATAGTGTAAAAATAATTTGGCTTAATAACCTTGTTTTTACTTTACAATTTCAAACATAAGTACAAATTGCCACTAGGCAATAAGCCCGCCAGTGTACTAATTATAATTTCAAGAAGATTTAATAAATAAATAATTTTTTTATATTTTTAATGTCTGTATATAGGTACCTACTTGTATATCAACTACTTATATGATAAAGAGCATTACAAAAATCAGCACGAAAAACTTCAGCCCTAGGCAGAAAAAAAATATTTTTGAATTCGCGACCAAGTGGGCTCACACCCAAGTGTCCGTCGCGACCAAATGGACTCGCAACCAAGTGGGCTCGCACCCAAGTGTCCGTCGCACCCAAGTGTCCCGCAGCCAAATGTCCGCCGCAGCCAAGTGTCTCGCAGCCAAGTGTCCCGCACCCAAGTGTCCCGCACCCAAGTGCCCGCAGCCAAGTGTCCTAGACCGCTGACAAATAGCTTAACACAAATTAATTTATCAATGCATTGGTCAAATGGTTGTCAAAATTTTTAGCCTGTATAATTGGCGTGACATACATTGTCCAACAAGGAAACATAACATGATGTAGGCAGATACCTCTCTCAAATACTATGTAGATATAAATTACAATACAAATAATATTGGGTATACCTAATTATTACTCTGTGGGTATAATGATATGTAAACTGTATGGATATATTTCATGGAAATAATATTGGCATTGGTGATACGTACGTACAATATTGTATTAAGTCGTACCTGCGGTGTAAATACAAACCCCGTAATGCGCATAGAAAATACATTTTTATTAAATAGAAGCAGAAAAATAATAGTGTAGAATGTCTACACTGGGATGAAATTTCAAATTGTATAAAAATTTAGCCCATAAGTAGGAAAGGGATGTTTTCAAAGTTTTTCTCGAAATGAAATATAATAACAATTAATTGTATTACTTTTCTAATTTTCTTCTATTATTCTCGGTCTACGCCAAAAAAAATACAGTTTATATTACCTAATGTATTTATACTGTATATATATTTTTTAATCATATTCGTATTAAGCAACCATTTGTTTATCACCACATACCAGTTTTGTCTCATCTAATAAGAATAAATCTAATTTTTGATAGAATAAAGGCTAGAACGCAAACGTTGGGTCAAGGCTAGAACGCACAGTTCGGGTCAAGGCTTGAACACTCAGGTTGGGTCAAGGCTAGAACGCACAGGTTGGGTCATACGTGAGCAGTATTGTGAACGCACAATACTGCTCACGCATTGTTTCAAATTGTAAAACTTTTTTTGATTTTTTTAGAAACTGTGATTAAATATTTATTTATTTATTTATTTATTTATTTATTTAGTATTTATTTATTTATTTATTTATTTATTTATTTATTTATTTATTTATTTATTTATTTATTTATTTATTTATTTATATATTTATATATTTATTTATTTATTTATTTATTTATTTATTTATTTATTTATTTATTTATTTATTTATTTATTTATTTATTTATTTATTTATTTATTTATTTATTTATTTATTTATTTATTTATTTATTTATTTATTTATTTATTTATTTATTTATTTATTTATTTATTTATTTATTTATTTATTTATTTATTTATTTATTTATTTATTTATTTATTTATTTATTTATTTATTTATTTATTTATTTATTTATTTATTTATTTATTTATTTATTTATTTATTTATTTATTTATTTATTTATTTATTTATTTATTTATTTATTTATTTATTTATTTATTTATTGATTTACGGCTCAAAGCCCTTTACAAAATTAAATTAAATATTACATGACACAGCATAAACAAAAGAAAAACAATTTATAAACATCTAGACATAACAACGTTAGCAGAGGATATATAAAGAAAAATAAAAACATATAAGAGAGGTAAATTAAACAACAAAGTACATACATTAAAAACCAAAGAAAAAATAATTAAAAAAAAACTCAAATAAAAATACTACATAGCATGAACATAAGAATATACTGACTGTATAATATAAAAATGAATATATTGTTCATTATATTTGTTTATATTATGTACAAATAAATAATATTACTAATCACTTATCGCGTATACTTTCCAATAGAATGGCTAACACTATCGCGGAAACTATACTGTAATAGTACCAAGGGGGACTAACCTAACCTAACCTTACCTCACCTAACATAACCTTACCTTGTATTTATTTTTTATTTATTTATTCAGTACAACAATATTCTAAAGAAAATATACTAAAGATAACTGCTTCACTAGATAAAGTCTGTTCCGAAGCAACTAGTATGCGAAGCCTTACTAGTTTGTGTTACGAGTTCAAATCTTTAATCTATAGGTATAGTATCAGTACATATTGGCTTTAGCCTTGTATATTTTTCCAAATAATTCACTACATCAGCGTTTAAAATTATATGCGACTAGTACGCACAAATCGTGTATACTTTCTGGGAATTCATTTTATATTTTGTTCTGAAACTCTCCAATGTTGCGGTAATACACACATATTTCGTGCTTCCTTTTATAAGGTAATGCACACCCGCACACCTCTCGCTGGTTGCCACACATTGTTGTATACGCTGTGTCGCTGTTATAGTATAAATAAATATACAATAAACGTAAAACATTTTTTAATACCAAGTTAATAAATACGCGTTCCTTTACGTATGCCAAAATCCTTTGATTCACTTCATAATATAACATGTACGTATCTAATATCTGCTTTGCATTAATGGGCAGCATTGCATCAATATATATTTATATATGTAGGAATATAGATAGTTGTTTGGAATAGATTTACATATATGTTTGTCATCTATAATTTTACAACCATAATGTCGCTTTGTCACAAATCAACATTAGAAAATCGACATACCATTGCAGATATGACAGACTTGCTCCCCTCATTTTTATATTACTCTGGAAAAACAAATCCATCCACCAATGTGTGATTTGTAATAGTCTTTCGTAGTACCTAAATAGAAAAAAAATCACGCTTCAAACTACAGCTGACGTGTTTAAATATCAATTCTCAACACTTTGATGCCTGTCATCTCCGAAAGCCCCCTCTATACAGGGTTCCTATTATCCAATTCGCTGTAACCTGTTGTGGTATTTACAGAAAAAAATCAACGTTTATACTATGTCTCCAGTGCTAATAAGCACATTCACTGTGAGGCATCTATGTAAAAAATGAGTGGGTTGTAGCCAACACTAAACTCACCACACCATAGTATGTAAGTGTTCATTTTTTCTTCTTGGAAGGTTGACAATCTCTAAATGCATTTTTATGAAGTACATTTCTATTAGATTCTTAAACAAATATAAGATTCCAAACATTTATTTATTCAGCGTTTGGCCACATATATCACAAATAGAGTAAAAATATAAAATTTGCTATTCTTCAGGTAAGTTAATTTTGCGCAGGTTTATGTTTCCTGCTTGTCAAATGTGGATGTCCAGGTTCTTAATGTAATTTGTTGCTTTCCAAACATACAAACACATGACGACGACACTCATAGTGTGTACTATCTACATGATGCCCTTTGAGAAATTGATGTAAAAAAATACGCTTAAAAATTATGAAATCACAACTCTCCACTATTCCATAGTGTGGAGAGTAAAAATATATTGACGTTGCATTTTATTAAAGTTCAATTTAAATATGACCGCCATTTTACTTTTTACTCTCACGTCTGGCGGAAAATTCTGTCATCCGAATAATTTTGCACGGATTTCGTTTATGGTGACGGCAAAATATCATTCGGGAGAAAAAGAAATTTTTAGGGAATTTTTACCGTCACAAATTCGCCAACGCTAAGTTTGATGTACGGGACCAGATAGCGTAGTTAATATAATATTTGATTGACGGAATATTTTTTTCATTGAATACAAATTAGCAATACACGTACTTCGGAATGAAAATATGTCGACACTACGGTATTCAAATCTAATAAACTACATAATACATGGAAATGTTGTCAAACGTTGTGTTTTTAAACTGAAATATCTCGACATTACTATCTTAAATAATAAAAATGATATTTCTATCTTACATTTAAAAAAAAAGACGACATTGCTATCTAAAATTTAAAAAAAATTACGAAGTTTCTAAATAAAATTAAAAAAAATTATGACATTTCTATCTTGAATTTAAAAAAAATTGCGACATTTCTATATGTCTATATATTTCTAGAAACGTCACCTCAATCCATTAAAATATTAAAGGTAACTCTTTCTCTTTTTTTTCTTACTCCTCTATTTTATTTTTATCGATTTATTTCTTACTAAATACTAAGTATTGTACCAATTTAACTTCAGAGAATTGACGTTGCTCGGGTTGGTCGCAAGAAATTGCCTTGTGGCAATAAACCCGTCTTTGTACATTGTACATAAATTATGCAAATAAATAAATTAATTTAAAAAAATGACGATATTTCAATCTTAAATTTAAAAAAAATGACATGTTTTAAAAATGAAATTATTATTTTTTCCCTTATATTAGTGATGCAATAATATCATTATACACAATGCGATATTCAATGATGAGTCGAGATAAGTACTCGTTTTTGATAATGTATCATTGGTTTTTTTGTATGTATTGACTATTGTGTGTAAGTACTCACATTTGAAAATGAAATTTTTTTTTTACCAAAATAGGTACTTGACATGCGGTTTTATAAACATAACGTGTAACCATATAATATAATCTAAGCCTGTAAACTAGTTTAATGTTTTTCTGGTAAATTAGAGGAAGATACGTTAGCAAATATGAATCATTTAGCGCGTACCTAGGTATCCAATACCTAGTTGTCGCATTATGGAGCTAATTCAGATAATTGTTAATGAGGCGTGTGGAAAACCTTGTGGTGAGGCTCTACCTACACCACACTGTAAACGTCATTCGTCGGATAGTCTCGCATCTCATTCATATGAACGAAGATGGCCGAAGGAAATCAGTTCCTGAACCAAATACGCAGCGCGGTTGGGCATTCGCGCATCAACCGACGCGACGAGGCGATTGCAGTGTCAATTCTTTAACAATTAGTATAAAATTAATATCGACCAAAACATCGCGAACATCTGTAAATTTATCATGTATAATATTGTGACTTATTTGAACTGAAAATAGATACAAATATTGTGAGTCCTCTTTTACTATGAAACCCTTCATCACTGAATTACTATTTCTATTTCTACTAATTAACTGATCATCAAATTGCAATATCTTATAAAGTGATGTATGTTATTGGGAAGTAATTTGAACACGTACTTAAAATCGCAACCTTCTGATATATTATATTCTTAATTAAATAACCATCCCAGTAGCATTCACACTTCTATAACCTGTTCCGCACCGCAAAGTACAGGGAGAGTTTCTCTCAAGTGATCATCAACATCGGGAGACCCGACAGGACACTCCACCGGGAATTATCAATGAAATATCTTCCATTTCGATAACATAATTTTCTAACAATAGAATTTCAGCAAAAGTTCATCGCTAGTTTCAAATTGAAGCTATGTATTATCAAACATCTCGAGTTTCCTTTTGAACTATCCAAATCTTGATGAAGGTTTCAAATCAAAGTTATAAATAATATATACAATTAATAGTTATATTGGTTTCGAGTAGTGATGGTCAAAACTTAATCAAGATTGAGATTATGGATGTCATCCGTTCATATTTTAACAATCAATTCAAATAATAAACCACCCAAGGGGTGGACCTCATCATCTCAAGACCCCTAATTATCTTTATTGTGCAGATCGGAATATCTCTCAGGAGACAATTAAGAAGGAGAATTTAAATAAGCCTTTATTTGTTTTAAACTTTAAAACAAATCAAGTTTTTCAATAAGATTGATAGATTTGACGGTAACTTTGTGGTATTCCATGATTACACATATAAAAAGGAAGCAAATACTTTGCTATATACCACTTATTGAGTATAATTAAACACTACTAGTTTCGGGAGTGCACTCCTCCCACCGACAGGTGAATTATAACTAAATAATGTTAATGAGATTCTATGTCTACTAAGTGTGTTGTGTTGATTGGTGGGGTGTAGGGTGGGGTAGGGGTAAATTGTGCGTTGTTGTGATTGGTTGGACAGAAGAATGAGGGACGGATAACGGGAAAATTGACAACAATGGAGAAGAATTAGGGAATTTGGTGTTATTGATAAGCGGTTTACCTAAGTTGATGTTTCTTTGAATTCCTATTGTCTCTAAACTATTCATCAAATGACCTTTGTGTGTTACCTGATGTAAGCCTACACCAGCTTACGGGACACCTGAAAACAATCATAATAGAAAAAAGTGGAAGCACTATTCTTAGCCGGTGTCTCACAGCTTAGATAAATATACTTACATTAAAATAAAAATAAAGGAAATTATTTAGTTTACTTCTACTTTTAACTTTTAATTTCGTAAGTTATAACGTTTCCGAGATAATCTCATCTTCAGTAACTTCTTAATCTAAAGATGAGAGAAATTTCGAAAACTTTATAACTTACGAAAGTAAAAGTAAAAAATAGAAGTAAGTTTTTTGTATTTATATTTATCTGCATATAAATAAAGTAGACCTCGTATTCTAATACATAAGCAATAGGATCATGCTGAAAATCAGCTGCTGGAGGACTTGTCTTCCTGCAACATAGCTGAGCATGTCCTTTTTAGTCAGAAAGGTTGTTTTTCTTTTCATTTGTTGATATATGTCTATGTATTTGTATGTAAACATCTTTTCATTTGTTGATATATGTCTATGTATTTGTATGTAAACTTCTTTTCATTTGTTGATATATGTCTATGTATTTGTATGTAAACTTCTTTTCATTTGTTGATATATGTCTATGTATTTGTATGTAAACTTCTTTTCATTTGTTGATATATGTCTATGTATTTGTATGTAAACTTCTTTTCATTTGTTGATATATGTCTATGTATTTGTATGTAAACTTCTTTTCATTTGTTGATATGTCTATGTATTTGTATGTAAACTTCTTTTCATTTGTTGATATATGTCTATGTATTTGTATGTAAACATCTTTTCATTTGTTGATATATGTCTATGTATTTGTATGTAAACTTCTTTTCATTTGTTGATATATGTCTATGTATTTGTATGTAAACTTCTTTTCGTCTCAATAAATGTTTATTTATTTTTTTATTTTTAAACAAAATTGTTCTTCTACAAATTTTGTCACGAAAAAATTGAAGAAATATACATTCCTAATGTTGGTGGATGTACAATATTGGACTGTCAATTTACACAACTGGCCATTTTGGCTAATAAATATATTAAAGTCCCACATAATGAGGTCGGTTCCGTTTATATAATCCGACAATTTGTCACTGACGACCCACGTTAACTATTTATGTACATATTATATTCCCCCAAAACGAATTTATAATATATGTTTCCATTGACTGAATTCTATCAGATTCAGTCACAAGACCCTCACTTTCCACCCACACCTCATTTCACTAGAATACCTACGCCCTGTAGAAGAATCGGTCTTATCAACTAACTCATTCGAAATTTACTACAAATATTTTAGCTTGGAATAGTGTTTCCATTCTATTATAATCGTTTTCGGATGTCCCGTAAGAGCCGGGTAATAGAAAATACAACAGGCAACAATAACATCTCACATAGTTCAGCAATGAGGTTTACCATCACACATTCTGAATGTAATGTTTCGGGTGTCTCGTAAGAGCCGGGTTATAGAAATACAACTGGCAACAATAACATATCACATAGTTCAGCAATGAGGTTCACCACCCATTCTGTATGTAGTGCCTTTTTGGGTGATGAGGCAAGAATGGTGTGTGTGGAGGGATACATATAGGTGTCTTGCTTTATTTAAGATTTGGTACACAGTTAACATACAATATACATAAACATAATATCAATCACAATTAATCAACCGTGTACACAAAAATGCCAAGAGGCACAGCCTGTCTGTGGGTATACCAATTTAACAATAGTCAAATTGGGGACACGGAAGGAGCCTCCACGTAGATTGAGTTTCGGTTAACTTCGGAAAAGCAATCGGGCGTCCCTGGAAACGGCAGAATGCCGGCCAATCCTTCCACCACCGGAGCACCAACCAATATGATGGTGTTCCGGACACGGAAAGTAAGTAATAGTCAAATTTATTTTGTTAAAAACATTTGATATTTATAAAAAAAAGAAAATAAAACAAATTGCTAAGGCAAGAAACAAGTACGAAAAAATATAAAGAAGACAACTTAGATATAAAACATACATACACATATTATGTACAAAACATAGATAAGAATATTATATGAAATAGCAGACCGACAGCGGTTCTACCAAATATTATACCCGCAGTCGACAGCAATACTTGGCAAGTACAAAGACATTATGAATGTCGCATTCAATATATGTACATATTCCATATAAGATGCATACCTATCGCTTATTAACCCACATTTTGGAATATGCTGCGAAGGTATGATTGTTTTTTTTAACATGGCTACGAAAGGGACACCAGCTATTAGGACTTGGGTTCATTATACTTTGCTATCTGCTTAAATATCTGGTTTAAAAAAGACCCGGGTTGAAGGTGGAAACACAGAATTCGGAAGATCGTTCCACAGTCGGGCTGCTGTGTTAATAAAAGAGTTTGAGAAGCGACTGGTTCGTGTATATTGAAGGTTTACTGTGAACGGGTGTTGAGATTGAATAAAACGAGTGACTCTATTTTGAATGGGTGGAAGGGGTACCAGAGATACGCTTTAATCCAATTTTGAAGGTTACTAACGTTGGTGCAGTTCTAATGTCGACCTTGATAATACCGAGTCACCTCAGCGAAAACTTTATGTCATTTTTATCAAATTTTGTGGATAAATACTTCGGTATATTTGTTCATTAATTTTAAAATTGATTTCCACTCTAAAAACACAAAAACTTCAGAATCATTATAATAAGGTTAGTAACAGAAAACTATAAATGTTTCTTTCTTATGTGTTTAAATTTCCACTTCGCACACGAGAGCTTGAACTCTTGTGAGTGGAAATATGTATGTTTTTTGATTGTACATATTGAATATGTAAATTATTGTATCATAAATAAATTCAAACGTATGTATGTACAAGTTTGGATATAATGACTTTAATGTAGGCACATTATTCCGTTAGACTCCATTAGAATTGGTGTTGTCTTTATTTTTACGATTCAAGAAGTGTCAGCAGTAGTAGAAGGATCATCTTCAGCTACTGTTTACTCTAATTTACATATATTTGAATACACAAGACGTTATTCTTGGTAACGACTAACACAGATGGGAAGCGGTTTCTCTCTAACATATAAAGTAGGGCTATGCCATGCCAATTTTGTGACAAACAGACAGAAGAAAACATCGGGGTTAGTTTGATAGTACACATATAACAGTCACCACATGTTACAGTCACCACATATAACAGTCACCACATGTTAGTCTCCATAAATAACAGTCACCACATATAACAGTCATCACATGTTAGTCTCCATAAATAACAGTCACCACATATAACAGTCACCACATATAACAGTCACCACATATTGTTGTCACCACATAAAACAGTCACCAAATATAACAGTCACTACATATAACAGTCACCACATATTGTTGTCACCACATATAACCGTCACCACATATAACAGCGACCACATATAACAGCGACCATATATAACAGTGACCACATATAACAGTGACCACATAATATAACAGTCACCACATAATATTGTTGTCACCACATATAACACTCATCACATATTGTTGTCACTACATATTGTTGTCACCACATATAACAGTCTCCACATATAATAGTCACCACATATAACAGTCACCACATATTGTTGTCACCACATACAACCGTCACCACATATAACAGCGACCACATATAAAAGCGACCATATATAACAGTGACCACATGTAAGAGTCACCACATAATATTATTGTCACCACATATAAAAGTCAACAGGTAACCCAACGAAATCATTCTAGCAAATTTGTTTGTCATTGTTAGAATGCTCCGACGATTTGTAAGACGCAATTTTTTTTAAACGTTTCATAAAAGTGTGCTATTTACTACACACTAACAGTACACATACTTTATCGTTTCATAAAAGTGTGCTATTTACTACACACTAACAGTACACATACTTTAAACGTTTCATAAAAGTGTGCTATTTACTACACACTAACAGTACACATACTTTAAACGTTTCATAAAAGTGTGCTATTTACTACACACTAACAGTACACATACTTTAAACGTTTCATAAAAGTGTGCTATTTACTACACACTAACAGTACACATACTTTAAACGTTTCATAAAAGTGTGCTATTTACTACACACTAACAGTACACATACTTTAAACGTTTCATAAAAGTGTGCTATTTACTACACACTAACAGTTCACATACTTTAAACGTTTCATAAAAGTGTGCTATTTACTACACACTAACAGTACACATACTTTAAACGTTTCATAAAAGTGTGCTATTTACTACACACTAACAGTACACATACTTTAAACGTTTCATAAAAGTGTGCTATTTACTACAGACTAACCGTACACATACTTTAAACGTTTCATAATAGTGTGCTATTTACTACAGACTAACAGTACACATACTTTAAACGTTTCATAAAAGTGTGCTATTTACTACACACTAACAGTACACATACTTTAAACGTTTCATAAAAGTGTGCTATTTACTACACACTAACAGTACACATACTTTAAACGTTTCATAAAAGTGTGCTATTTACTACACACTAACAGTACACATACTTTAAAACCGACCAAAAAACAAGTACAACGATTTGTTCCAGCAGTTTGTGGCCAGCCTCTTCATCTCTTCAAAGATCACCTGGTCCATATAATAATAATAATAAAATTGTTAAAGATTTTTTAAACGTTAATATTCGGGAATCAGTAGGGTTGTTAGGTAGTATAGAGACCTCCTCAGAGCCTAATCCTTTGATATGTTAAGTATCTGAATGGGTGAACTATTCCCAATTGAAAGCTTGATGATGCGTTTGTTGCATTTTATTTTGCTCTTTTAAATAATTTACAATTTACGCATTGATCTGCTAATTCTTTTGAGGAAGTGTATAATGGTAATAATAATACTTGAGTGTTATTATTTGTAGTGCATAATTGTTATTAATATCATTAGTAAATCGGCCAGCGCCGCAAAAAAAAAATAAATGAAATGAATGAAAACAGAAACAAAAATAATGAAATCGTAACTACATAAACAGAAACAAAAATAATGAAATGGAAACAAAAAGCTCTACATGGAAAATACCCGCACCATCTAGACCAAGAGCACATAGACAAAACAGCATCCAATGCGTGGCTTATGAAGGGAAACATTTTTGCCGAAACCGAAGGATTCATGGTCGCCATTCAGGATCAAGTCATTAAAACACGTAACTATAGCAAATTCATCATCAAAGATAGTAATATTTACAATGACAAATGTAGACTTTACCATCAGGCCACGGAAACAATTGATCATATAACTAGTGGATGTCGAATACTTGCAAAGAAGGAATACATCAATAGACACGACAACGTGGCAAAACATATCCACCAAGATTTAGCACTAAAATACAAATTAATAGACAGTTCAACCCCATACTACCAATGCAAACCAACGAACGTCCTAGATAACAAAAACGCTTAACTATACTGGAACCGTGACATCATTACAAACAAAACTATACTAAGTAACAAAACAGACATTACTCTCACCGTTAAGACTACAAAAACCACCTACCTAATAGACATATCGATACCCAACACAGAAAACTTACAGAAGAAACATAACGAAAAGATTCAAAAATATATCCCTATTGTCGACGAGATCAAGGAGATGTGGCACCAAAACATAGTGACAATAGTACCAATAATAATATCCTCAATCGGAATAATCCCAAAATCGTTACACACTTCACTTTAATTACTTAATATCAATAAAAACACATACATCCATCTCCAAATATCAGTAATACTCGACACATGTTCAATAGTCAGACGGTTTCTAAGTCATAACACAATAGAACTTCAATAAATAATCAATAGCCCGCGTCTTGATGTAACCACCAGCTTCTGCTGAGATATCCCACAGATAATAATAATAATAATGAACCCTTCCTTGCACCCTGCGCAAGTGGCGAGTTTATTGCCGTATGGCAATTTCTTCCACCTAACCAGTGTTTCCAGCCCAGAGAAGCAATATTAGCGTGAGAAATAAATTTAAATAAATTTCTCCTCTGCTGGGAATCGAACCCAGGTCGCCCGCACAGAAACCGAACGGCTTACCAACTGTGCCACGGCGGCGGTCGGCACTATAATCTAGGGCGACCTCTATAATTTCAACCCTCCGCCATTTGATATTCTTATTTTTGAATTTCTGAAAAGGCACATCACTTTCATAAAATGGCATTAAAGAAATATAAAATTTACATAATAAAATATTTAATCAAAACTAAATTAGCATTCTCATTTCACGAAAATGCTGAAATTATTCCATACAAAATTTGAATACTTTGTGGAGTGACTTGGTAGTGAGGATTATGGCGTTGGCCACAACCCACTAGTTTTAATCATCATGACAAAACACCTCCACCACTGATCATATCACACTTACTTTTCAAGAGTAAGGTATTTTAAAATGCAAAAAACTATATTTAATGGTATTATTATTTACTATTGGCAACCCTGTTCTAAGTCCCTTAAGCGCAATATGATCCTCTATACTATACCTACCCCATAGTCTGACATAATGTCGTACGAGGGAATCTCAACATACGCCATAACCATTACCCTCTAAGTTCTATTAAGATATTGTACCTATTATTAAATTGAACATACATAAAAAGAAATATTACACATACACTTTTATAAAATATTGCGATTCGTGTATCACAGATTCCAATATCTTCATATTGTAATTTATTTATTTACGGTATATAACAACCATTTACATAGAAAAGAACAAAAATAATATAAAAACACATCATAAACAAATCATCTACATAAGTGTACAAAAAAAATAAAATAATAATCAAGTATAAAGAAAAAAAATCAACCAAGAATGTTCAAAATAATGACTAAAATACAAATACATAGTATAACAATAAAACGAAAAATAAAGTATTACAAAAAACAAAGTGTATGAAAAGAATAACACAAAAAATTAAAAAAAAAATCAATAAAGAAAGTTCACAATACATATACCTACATACAAAACATATCTATAGGTAATAAAAATTAAACATATTAAATACAATTTTATTAATGGGAAAACAAAAAAAAAGAGAGAATCGACCAGAAACACAATAGAAAACAATACCGATCTCAGTTTCATTTTATAGGTGTACAAGCTCACATTGAGAACGTCAGCAACAAAGGCATACTCATTACCCAGACGATGGATTCTGGGAAATGGAGAATGCCTATGAGCTTCGGTCCTCATTATATCGCTATGAAATATTGGTGACTGTCTGGTACACTTTGTGTGGAATGTCTGGGATGTACATTTTTAATGCTTACATCCTTTATTTTCTATTGGTCATTAGTCATTAATCTGCATATAAATAAAGTAGACCTGGTAAGATTGTCGTTCTGGATTTGCGAATGTTTGTGCACGACTATATTCATGTCAGTCTGCCCAAGGCTGCCTGTTCTTACATTCGTTTGAAATCTTTCTATGTGGATATCGGCAATTTTACAGTAGAGTAAAAAACTTACAATATTACATTTTTATAATATTACATTTGAAACAGTATAAAAACACAAAGCCTCACAAGCTGATATGTTTTTTTTATTATTTTCAAAAGAAAGTTAGTTTAAATGTTATATAATAAGAATTAAATAATGCTTTTATGCTTTACTCGCCGAGTCGCCAAAATTGATATATGTGAATTTACCCTGAAGATGACAAAAATACCAACATTCTGATATATGCGTCCCTATCGTAATTAGACCTCAAATGGCACGAAGTAATAAAATCCGACACAGGGAGAGTGAGCAATTCACGTTGAACAAATGGTCCCTTTTGCATTGTGGGTCAGATTTGCTTTCCTCGCGTTGTTCCACCATTCTTTCAGCTGTCAAATATTCGAAAGTTACCTACTTTATATTTTTATCGTAATTAATTTGTATTGATTTAGTTTATTTTCCAATATTTAATTTTCCAATATTTAATAACTTTATATTTTATTTTCTTTCAGAATCAAATTTTAGCCTATATAAATGAGTTGGTGATTATTGTATTTCGGTGTACAGGTTATGTCATTCTTCTAGGAGTAGGTTAAAGAGTGCAGAAGGAATGGCACATGAAAATAACATGTTGCGAATGGTTGCACTTAGGGCAAACGAATCTAAAGAACAGCAAGAAAGGAGATGTGAAGCCAGTAGATTACAAATGACGGCGTATAGGGTATTACAATTTCTGCAGCAAGAAAGAGGAAGTACAGATTTTCAGTCTTCAAGTAATTGGATAGAGGTAGGGAGTCGTGATAATTTAATGATAATAGATCAGATGAATATGCAAGACGTTGAAGTAATAGAAATTACTGCACTTGAATGCGCCATCTTAGCAGCATTAAAAGTATAAAACAGCCTCTAAGTCTTCAAGTCATAAGGCCCCTGAGTCAAATTGAAAACGCTTAACAATATCGCCAAACACTATTTTTTTTGTATGTAAAATAACAGATGTGGCATTGAAACATGAATCATGGAGACAAAAGGAAAATTCTGCTTGTTCCTATAGTTGCAATATAGATATTAACCTATAGTTGCAATTTATTTCTGAGCCAGAATCAACTTTTGGTAGAATGTCTATAATTTGTACATATTGTGGTGATTTGAAATGGAAGGGAGAAAACCCAGGAATGTGTTGTAACAATGGAATAGTACACATACCTGCAATAGATATCCTCCAGAGCCTCTTTATACATTATTAACAGGTGATTCTATAAATGCATGCCATTATAGAATTAAGTATTTTAAGAGTCATGTTAGAAGATATAATAGGACGATGTATGAGAGGGTCAGAAATGAGGACATAAGGAAAGTATGTAAGATAAAGAAAGATGTCATTAATAGAATTTAAGTGAACACATTGAGATGGTTTAGACACATGGGCAGAATGAATGAGGAACGCCTGACGAAGAAAATATACTTTGCGACAGGAATCGAATGAGAGGTCGGGGCCGCCCAAGTAAGGGATGGCATATCCATGGGAACGCTATTTTGAAAGGCGGAGATGTCAGAAGCATGAACAACAAATGAATATGTATAGGACAATGTATGAATGTCGACGAGGCGATGAATGTGTATCAAGATAGAAATAAGTAGCGTTTGGTTCTCTCTGCCTACCCCGCGAGGGACATGGCGTGATGGTATGTATGTAATGCTTGCTTTCAAATGAAATTTTTAGGAACCACTAAAGAATTATGAGTTATTATTATGAGTGATAGAGTTAGATGTGTTACAAAGGAGGATCGAATTAGAAATGAATACGAGGTAGTTTTGGAGTCGTCTCTATTCCGGAGAAACTAAAGGCCAGACACCGATGGTACGGACACATTACCAGACGAAATGAGGATCATATAGTTAAACTCACACAGGATATACGCACTCAGTCCAGAAATAGAGGCCGTACATAGGCCACCTGGTGGACAAATATTAAGGAGTTGAGGGAGGAGCAACTAACCAGAGAAATGACGCAGGATGGAAAGGTCTCCGAAGGGCAAGAAAGGAAAGGTCATACCAGAAGGGCCGCTCCAGATGAACTGGGAAGAGGCAAGGAAGAAGAAATCTATATTTTCAAAACATTTCTGTATGTTTCATTTAATTAACAAATTATTTTACTTTCAAATTTATGAAGACAAATTTAAGAAAATAAAATTAAATAATTGCCAACAATCAATTAATTTATTCACATAAAAATATCATCATCATTATTCTTAGCGTCACAACTCTTGATGGGTCCTATCTGTGTCCAAGAATCTTCTCCATACTGTTCTATCGTTGGCTGCCACCTTCGAGTTCTGCTGCCCCATGGCTCATGACTATGCTGATGTCCTGGTAAAGATCATAGAGCTCGGTGATCCAACTGTCGATTTGTTCAGGAGAACTTTGTTCTCTTAACATATCGACAATGTATCAAGCCAGAATACGCGAGAATTGTATGGAGAGGTCTACTTTTTTCACGGCTTTTCCAACTTTGAAGTCAAAAAACACCAACTTAGAGGCTTCGCAGCATATATGTTCCATACACGGATTTACTCAGAATTCGGAGTAGAACATTTCGTGTGTCTGTGTGTGTGTGTGTCTGTGTGTGTGTGTGTGTCTGTGTGTGTGTGTGTGTGTGTGTCTGTGTGTCTGTGTGTCCGTCCCCCCCTTATAACTTTTGATCCGCTCAATTCACAGAGCCTAAAATTTCAGAATATATAAACAGTTACAGGCCTACAAAACTTTTATACTCGGAATTTTGAATTTTTGTTTCAGTCAGGGGTTATCAACTTTTGAATTTTTATTTTATTTTTCCATATATCTCAGAAACCATAAACGCTAGAACGCTGAAAATTGGTACAAACATAGAAAAATACAAAATCTCAAATTAGTTTTTTCAAAAAAATTCCAGGGTTTCTCAAACATTTTTTATTAAGAAAAATATTTTTTTTATGATAAATTTATGAGTTTAACTGCCTATATTTCCAAAACTTTTACAATTATCGAAAAAAGCCGAAACACCCCAACTAGATAATTTAATTTTCTATAAAAAATATTAACATTGTAGTAGAAGATCTCAATTTTTTTTTAACAATTTTTTTAAAAATTGAATTTAGTGACGACATCGCTTCATACATTTTGTATGGCAGTCGCCTATACACAATATGTAAGAAGACTTAATAGTTTGATACGTCATCTCCAAACATACATACATACCATCATGCTATTTGCATATTCTGGGTAGGAAAAAGGATCTTCCTCCATACTATCCTATCTTGACATACATACCTACATATGTTGTATAGAAAACAAAATATCTGAAAATATTCAATAATTTGTATCTATGGGTTTATAGTTTGGTACATATTCTTCAACTATACATACTATCGCTATCGACAGTTGGATCTCATGTGTTACATGCAACTAGTATACTTATATCTTTTACGCCATGTTGTCAAACAGTCGTTAATAGGTACATAGGTATATTCTGCATAAGATTTTTCTTTCAAAGGCATCCACTCTGTTTTCATCGTGTTTTGTTAATATCCAGGTAGGTATCCGATAAAAATATATTACTATCAAATTCAACAAAACTTATTAACGTGGTAAGTTTTCTCCATATCTTTAACAATGTATATCTTTGTCAAAATATATGTCGTCTCGATACTCGACATACATACATCACCTAATAATAATAATAATTAAAGACTTTTATAGTATTAAAAATACAAAATATATAAAGGGAAAGAACACGGGAATCTCTTCGGTGACGGATCTTTAACCAGTTCAGTCGTTGCCTGCTCTCGGATACGTGGTCGAACTTCAGAGTCCAAACACGTATCGAATGCAGACATTTTGTAACCGTTCGAGTTTGTTAACTTGATCTTCAGTTGAATCTCAGCGTAGGCAACGTCAGCGTAGTCAAGTAATGGTAGCATGTGTTGTTGAGTTACGCGACATCCTACGTAGGCGATTCAAAGCGAATGCGAAGCGATCCGAACGGATACATGCGAATTCAAAGCGTTGCGGTGCGACGCTGCGGCTCTGTCCTACGGGCACGCGAATCGTGCTTCTGACATTATACTTTACCAAAAAAAACTATGGCACCGCTTCCAATTCGCGCGAAAATATCAAACCAATTGATCGCGTTCGCTTCGCATCGTGCCATGTCACACCGTACCCTACTCGCGGTCGGTAACGCAGGACACTTCAATAGTTACCGACTGATTGTTATTTTCGCGCCGCTTCGCGTTCGCCTTGAATCGCCTACGTAGACGTCGCGTTAGAGTGATTTTAGTCTTAACTGGTAAATAATTTTTAAGTCGGCCTCATACGTTCTCATTTGTTATTCAACAGACATACGACAAAGTTTAAGTATTAAATTTAGAATAAAATTATTATATTTATTTGTTTATAAATTTGTTTATATAAATTATAAATTTGTTTATAAATATATTACATCTAATATAAAAATTTAACAGCCAATTAGAAGTCTCCGCTGATTGGCTATACTGTCAGTTGCAAGTTGAAAAATATAATATAATAATATAATATGTTTCTGTAACAGATAAAGTTTCATCGTGAAACGGAGGTAAACTAAACAAGAAAAAAAAATTATCACCGAAGAGAACATACATGATTTTATATTTTAGTGGTTACAGTTGGCAAAATAAATTATAGTATTAAAAAAATTGCACTTAGAATACATTTCGCTACTGTAATGCTAATCTGAAATACATCAAATTCTGGTGAATTAAATATAAAATGTCCATAACCAAACTATAGTACCGCCATAGAATTATAATATATTATAATTCTATGAGTACCGCTTTAATGTCTGCAGTTAAAATAAGAGTCTGCGAATGCTTGCTAAATTAACTGAAAAGGCGAATATCCTTATTTAAGCATAAAAAATTATACAATCTAAATACACATAACACACAATAGTAAGTGTAAACATTTAAGTAATATCATTTAGTTTAGATTTAGACTACATGTTGAGTTTGCAAACATAATTTATCGGTAATTTGTCAAACGTCAAGTCAAATGTCAACCACGGTGTTGCCAGGATTTAAAGTACTAATTATTATTGGAGAGTTGCATGAAAAAATATTAATATTTATTACATGCTTATTTACTAGGAGTTTAAAATATCAATCTTTCTAAAGTTAAACAATTTATTATTTTGTAAATTAATATTTTATAAGAATAACGTTTTTGTGCGGAGGCGACAAACACAGCAGCGAAAAATAAAGCTTGCTCCGTGTCATGGTTTGTGAAACGCAAATTAAGAAACTAAAAGAGAAGTTTCGTTTGACTTCTACAATAGGGTTTGCAACCTTTTTAACCACTTTGCGGATTATATGCGTTTGATTTAGTTGAAACTCAGCAATCTTCGTATTGCCTGTATAATTAAAAATGGTCCCTCAGTGTCTCCCGTCCCTTCGGTGCCTCCCGTCCTTTTAATGTCTCCTGTCCCTCAGTGCCACCCGTCTCTTCAGTGTCTCCCGTCCCTTCAGGTCCTTCTGTACCTCCCGTTCCGTCAATGCCTCTTCATTTCCTCCCGAATCTTTCATCCCTTCAGACATTTTAGTAACTTCAGACCCCTCAGTACCTTCAATGCCTCTTCATTTCCTCCCGAATCTTTCATCCCTTCAGACATTTTAGTAACTTCAGACCCCTCAGTACCTTCAGATCGTTCAGTACCTTCAGACCGTTCAGTACCTTCAGATCCCTCAGTGCCATGGACCGCCGGAGGCAGTCATTTACCGCGCAGCGGTAAAAGCCGGCTGCAAGCCCTAGTAATAATAGTAGCTAGTAATAATAATAATTTTATTTTTATTTTTATTTTTATTTTTATTTTTTATTTTTTTTATTTTTTATTTTTTATTTTTTCAAATTGAAGCTAACAATGTACAAAGAATAGTAGGTATATATGTATAAAAATATCAAATATAACAATTATCATCTCCGTACATCAATTATTAGCTTACAATACTATCATGATTTATTACAAAATACAGTCATATATACAAGATACAAAATCATATGTGTGTGTGAGGGTGTATATGTGTGAAGGTGTGTGTGTGTATGTGTGTGTATGTGTAAGTGTACATATATGTGTATGTGCATGCGTGCTGTGCGTTAGTGATAATCTTATGAAATTCCTGTTTTTAATTTTTGAGCGAGTTTATGTTTTCTATCACTGAATAGGTCTATGTCAAGGGACTTCTCATATTTTATGTATGTGTTTATAATTCTGTTTATAGTTCAGTTTTTCGCGGCATTAGTTTTGTATAATTTAGGTCGGAAGAGAGTTGTGTGTCTGGAGCGTCTCAATGGTACGTTAAAGTCAATACTCGACAAAAGTTCCGGGCAGTCAATAATATTGTTCAATATGTTGTACATAAATTGTATATCTTGGCATTTGCGTCTTGATTCTAGTGACGGTGGAATAGGTGCAACAATACTTCGATATGCCAATCTCTTCAAATATTTACGCTGTATTTTTTCTATATTATTAATGTGCACTCGATATTGCGGGTTCCAAATAACAGAGCCAAACTCCAGTGTACTTCTGACTAGTGAATTAAGTAATATTTTAAATGTTTGTGGATTTTTGAAATCTTTACTTATCCTAAAAATAAAACCTAATTTTTTATAACCTGCTGTTGTAATTTTATCTATATGTTGTCTGTAATTTAATTTGCTGTCCAAGAATAATCCCAAATCCCGACACAAAGATTTCTTTACTATGTGTTCATCATTTAATGTGTAATCGAAAGTGTGTTTATTAATTTTTCTAGTGTAAGAAATTGAGAAACATTTAGAGGTGTTCAGTTTTAATAAATTTAATCTACAATAAGCTGCAAGTCAATCTAAATCTTCTTGAAGTTTTGCACAGTCAGATATAGTTTTCACACAATTGTAAATTTTCATGTCGTCTGCAAAGAGTGAATAATTAGAGTATTTAAAACAATTTCCAATGTCGTTGACATATACATTAAACAGTAGTGGTCCCAAGTGGGATCCTTGAGGAACTCCAGAACATATATGTGTTATATTTTCAGATGCATAACCCTTTACCACCGTAAGTTGAGTGCGATTAGAAATATAAGATTGAATCCATCTATGAAGATCTCCATGTATGCCAATTTGTAAAAGTTTTGTTATTAGTACATCATGGTTAACACGATCAAACGCTTTTGAATAATCAGTGTAAATTGTATCAATTTGATGTCCTTTATCCATATTATCATTGAGATAATGAGTGAAAACAGCGAGGTTAGATATCACTGAGCGCTTTTTCATAAAACCGTACACAATTTCCTTGCAACCTGTGCAAGTGGCGAGCTTACTGCCATATAACAATTTCTTCCAACTAACCAGTGTTTCTAGCCCAGAGAAACAATATTAGTGTGAAAAATTAATTTAACTAAAATTCTCCTCTGCTGGGAATCAAACCCAGGACACATTATATTTACATGAATAATTTATCATATTCTTAGTTGCTGTCCTTCCAATGCAATATTAATATTTTCAATCCTTTACTTCATTTATGTCATTGTACATATTTACATTATTTACCCTAATATCTTTTGGGTATTCTATTATATCTTGGTATTAGGTACCCCTTCCATCTCTATTATTCGTATCCTCATTTTGAATCTATATATAGATGGTCTTCCTCACTATTGTTCACCATTCTGACGATGTCGCATTTGTGAATTTATTAATAAACGTAATATTAGAAATGATTTTTTCATGCTAAAACGGTGTTTCCAGGCACAGAAGTAGTTTTAAATAAATTTCTTCTCTACTGAGGATCAAATCCAGGACGCTCGCACAGACGCCAAACGAATAACCACTAGTCTTAGGCGGTCGATCGGTACATAGATGTCGTTCAAATAGAATTGAAGTAGCGCCCTTGATGTTTGCAAGTGAGTGAAATACGTACCCTTAAAAATTAATTAAACATATTTATTAGATCAGGTTCTATAAACGGATTTACTCAGAATTTGGAGTAGAACATTTCTTATCTGTCTGTGTGTCTGTCCCCCCCCCCCCCTTAAAACTTTTGATCCGCTCAATTTACAAATCCCTAAATTTCAGATTATATAAATAGTTATAGGCCTACAAAACTTTTATACTCAGAATTTAGAATTTTTGTTTCAGTCAGGGGTATCAACTTTTGAAATTTTGCTTTATTTTTCCATATATCTCAGAAACCATAAAAGCTAGAATGCTGAAAATTGGAATGAACATAGACAAATACAATATCTCAAATTTGTTTTTTCAAAAAAATTCCAGAGAACATTTTTTATTAAGAAAAATATGTTTTTATGATAAATTTATGTGACTGCCTATATTTCCAAAGTTTTTAAAAATATCGAAAAAAACCGAAACACCCCAACTAGAAAATGTAATTTTCTATAAAAAATAGTAAGTACATCTTTACTTATTTTGTAACAATTTTTATAAAAATTGAATTTAGTGACGACATCGCTTCATACAATTTGTATGGCAGTCGCCTATACACAATATCTAAGAAGACTTAATAGTTTGATACTTCATCTCCAAACATACATACATACCATCATGCTGTTTTCATATTCTGGATAGGACAAAAAGACTGACTTCCATACTATCCTATCTTGACATACATACCTACATGTGTTGTATAGAAAACAAAATATCTTAAAATATTAAATAATTTGTATTAATGGGTTTATAGTTTTGTACTTATTCTTCAACTATACATACTATCGCTATCGACAGTTGGATGTCATGTGTTACATGCATCTAGTATAGA
Source organism: Molanna angustata (assembly GCA_963576475.1). Classification (NCBI taxonomy): domain Eukaryota; kingdom Metazoa; phylum Arthropoda; class Insecta; order Trichoptera; family Molannidae; genus Molanna; species Molanna angustata. The sequence continues at coordinate 2,091,931 of OY754985.1, read as the reverse complement.
AAACAAAATATCTAAAAATATTCAATAATTTTAAACTTTTAGACGTATTCTTCAACGATACATACTATCGCCATCAACACTTGGATCCCATATTGTGATATCTTTGATAGGTGGAACAACGACTACCTTACTGTCGTAAGAAAGTTGAGAATTGAGAAATGAATCCATATAAATCCACCAAAATATATCGAGGTTCTTCAATATTCCTATCTATAAACCAGCAACACGAGTTCATTTTAATTGCAAACGCTTCAAGACCTAAGGTTGAAATTCATAAATTTGCAGTTAAGTTTTTATTTACTACACGAATATTATAAAAGCCTTTTAAGGGTTTGAAGACTGTTGAGACGTAGTTCATTTGAGAGATTAGTCGTCCAAATTATTATTTATTTAACCGCTACATAGTAAATTTTCTTTAAACTTTAATATTATTTCTCGACTAAATATCCACGTTTCAAAGAAATCTTATATAAATTATTAAAGCTATACCCATTCGCTTTATCAAAACTTAACGAAGTATATTATGAATTATTGATAATCTTCAAAGATCAAAACGGTCACACTAACAACTTTTTTATAAAAAACATATATAATGTACTACCACAATTTATGTATCTACTATTACATGAGGGAGATCGCGATACCACCTCCACGCCGGCGACGCTATAGGACCCATTGGTCCTGTTCACCACCGGACGCGGCCGCAACGTCGGACAACACAAATATCCACTATCCATCGGGTTCAACCACTGCCCCCGAGAATCCAACCTCAAACGGCGGGGCAACCGCTCAAGATCGGCAGCCGGGGCAAGCCCCTAGCACAACCGATCGAACGGAAGAGCTTGCCCCCGCACCCCTCGGTCCTCGTGGTGGCGTCCGAAAGCTTGGCGGGCTAACACCGGGGGCATCCGACGCAATTATCACCTGTCAAATTTGACGTCACAGATGTCAACACAGGATGTCTGACCCGACGTCTGCGCCGGCGGTGTGCCCGGACCAAACAACATTCACCACAGTTGACGAGTCACTGCCGAGCGAGACTAGAGGCGTCCGTCCTGCTCTTCTCTAAGTACAGAATTGACGAGGGCACAACAGCGTCGGCCGCCCACCCCCGCCTTTACTGCCTAGGCCCTTAGAGCCGCAACCTAGGCCCACGTGATACACTATATTAATTTTCTGTAAGGCCCTTTGAATGCTGCTTCCATTATTTTCTATCATTTTTATTCGGTGTTCCGTAAGAGCCGTGTAATCAAGAAAGAACAAGAGGCAAAATAAAATTTCCCATAGCTTAACAATAATTGTGGTGGCAATTCGCTTATTAGTTTATTTTTAACAAAGGACAAACATAGTCTTAATATATAAACAAAAAATCACAATGAAATAAACAAAAAACAGAACAATTACGTTTGTCCACGGATTAACATCATTAAACAATCACATTACAACAAAAAAATAGTTAAGAGTTATTGTTTATTTAAAGGGAAGAAAAAAGGATTAAATTTCTTACAACTATAATGTAAGATAAAAATAAAAAAATATAATAGGTAAGTACACAAATTGAAAATATCAACAATACACAAGCTTACACCGCTGTGCATCAATATAGAGAGATTTTGTAGCAGTCATTACTAGCAGTGAATACATCAGAATGTGAGATACTGTCTGAGATATTGACATGATAGTACTATATAGAGAGTTTTTGTAGCAGTCATTACTAGCAGTGAATACATCAGAATGTGGGATACTGCCTGAGAGATTGACATTATAGTACTATATAGAGAGTTTTTGTAGCAGTCATTACTAGCAGTGAATACATCAGAATGTGGGATACTGCCTGAGAGATTGACATTATAGTACTATATAGAGAGTTTTTGTAGCAGTCATTACTAGCTGTGAATACATCAGAATGTGGGATACTGCCTGAGAGATTGACATTATAGTACTATATAGAGAGTTTTTGTAGCAGTTATAACTAGCAGTGAATACATCAGAATGTGGGATACTGCCTGAGAGATTGACATTATAGTACTATATAGAGAGATTTTGTAGCAGTCATTACTAGCAGTGAATACATCAGAATGTGGGATACTGTCTGAGATATTGACAGTATAGTACTATGTAGAGAGTTTTTGTAGCAGTCATTACTAGCAGTGAATACATCAGAATGTGAGATACTGTCTGAGATATTGACATTATAGTACTATATAGAGAGTTTTTGTAGCAGTCATTACTAGCAGTGAATACATCAGAATGTGGGATACTGCCTGAGAGATTGACATTATAGTACTACATATATAGAGAGTTTTTGTAGCAGTTATTACTAGCAGTGAATACATCAGAATGTGGGATACTGCCTGAGAGATTGACATTATAGTACTATATAGAGAGTTTTTGTAGCAGTCATTACTAGCAGTGAATACATCAGAATGTGGGATACTGCCTGAGATATTGACATTATAGTACTATATAGAGAGATTTTGTAGCATTTTTCCTTGATTCTCAACTCATATGATTGAATACAACAAACTTATTTTCCATACACGAAAGCAAATAATAATAAAACACAGTATTTTGTCTTACTCGCACGCATTATGTTTACATAGTCTGGCGCGACTGAGAGACAGATAGATCAACTTCGTGTGGGACGAAGTCTTTTGACGATCGTTCGTCTCCGAGTAGCTCCGATCTTTTCCGGGTTAGTCCGTAGCTTAGCTTCAGATCGTCACAAATGTAATTATTTTATGAAAATAATGTTTCTTTCAAGTAAATGTTCATCTAATACCATCATTATGCGAAGACGATGAGACAATATTTTATTACGAAAATATGTTTTTTTTATGTAAATGGTATCCGCTTTTATCTCAACGTCGACGATTCAAGGTTAAATAAATGTTCATTCTTTATCAAATTTTGTTTTTATAATTTCATTTAAACGTCGGTCGGAGACGGCACAAAAAAATTAACCCTCAATCATCGAGGCTTTGAAACAAAATGGTTAAAACGGTCAAAAGTTTGTTTTTTACGTCTATTTGTATGTTTGTTTTGTAAAATCATCTTTAAATAATGATATTTAATATACATATTTATCTATTTGTTACTTTTTTTTATTTTATTGTGTATTTTTTTATATACAGGAGCAAATTTTTTACACATGTATGTTTTGTAATTTTTTTTTGTAAAACATAGTTTGCGTAGCATTGCACTCTCCCTGCTTACAGACTGGTATTTTTTTTAATTTATTTATTTCTTCATGATTGCAAAATGGTTCAAATCGATATTCATTTACTTATCAATTCATTTTAAACCCAGAGTTCTGAGGCGGTGGCCGTATGAGGTAGAAGAAGCCCTCAAAAAATATAATAAGAAAAAGAAGTAAGTAACTCTTTTTACAAAAAACAGGTTTGAATCATAAATTCAGTGTAGAACATAATACTAATGATTATGTTTTTGTTTTTTTATTTAAACTTGTATAAAATATGTAGATTGACTGCGACATACATATCCTTTTACTTGCCAAGTATTATTGCTGTATATTTGGTAGGACCGCTCGCTGTCGGTCTGCTTTTTCGTATATACCCACCTATTAATCTATGTTTTTGTATGTTTTATATCTATAAGTTTTCTTTATATTCTTTATTTTCATTTTATATTAGTATCTAATGTTATTAACAAAATAATTTTGTCTATCTTTTAATTGGTATACCCAAAGACCTTATTATTTTATTTTTATTTTATTTTATTTTAAACAAAGTATACAAACAATAACTGGACAAAATATACAGGTGATACAAATATAAAAAAAAATTAGCATGCCCAGCATCACTTACATGTATACATTATTACCATTTATATATTTATGTGGTGTAGTAGAAAAAAAGAAAACAGTTATAATCAGATATGTGACATGTGAGTGGGGAGTGTGTGTGTGTGAGTATGTGTATGTGTATGTGTGGGTGTGTGTGGGAGTGTATGAGGATATGTGTGAACTTTTATGTGATGAACCCAACTTATCAGCATGAGTATCTAGGATAATATTAGAGTACTTAATAATCTATTCTTAACCATAATCAATGGGGAGTTAAAAAGGTCTGCATCACTAATGCTGGAGTTATAAAAATGGGAAGTGCGGTATATGAAAGAATTCTGTCTGGCATTAGTGTTACAAATGGGGAGGTAAAGTAGGTCAGTCAGTCTAGTCGGTCTTGTTGGCACTCTCAGAGTCAAGCGTTCTAGCAGATCAGGGCAGTCAACCGTTGAGTTTGCAATTTTGAATAAAAATATAACATCTGCTATAGTTCTGCGGATCTCGAGTGATGTAATTTTGTAATGCTTTAAGGAATCAGAGTAACTAATGTGGTCTCTGTGCGCACGAAAGTCAAGATATCTGAGAAATTTCTTTTGCAGCCTTTCAACTCTGATCTTGTTTGTGGCATATTACTTTAGTATATAAGGTCTTAGGGTATACCCAATACCCACAGACAGGCTGTGCCTTGTGAGATTTTTGTGTGCACGGTTTCATTTTTATGATTGATATTGTGTTAATGTGTATTGTGTTTTATCAGTGTACCAAATCTTAAATTAATCAATAAAAAATAAATTAATATGAACATATTTTTATGCCTTGTGTAAGTGGTGAATTTATTACCAAATGACACATTTCTTTCAAACAACGAGGACTTCCAGCCCTGAGAAGAAAAATTTTCATGAGGAATGACGTATGAATATATTCATCCCTGCTGGAAATCGAGCCATGACGCAAGCACAGAAGTCAGACGACCTACCACTACATATGCCACGGTAGTCGACATATTTTTTTATGTTTCATACTTTAAAATACTACGTCAGATATTTTATTAAATTTTTGTTAACTTCCTTTACCTAAATTGAAATTTATTTGAAAATTTTATACAGGGTATTTATTCTTCGTTTCAAAGATATTTCTTATTCTAGGCAAAATGTAAGGTAGAGTTTGATTTCGACAACAATTCACTTGTTTCATTTTCTTTTTTTTTTATCATATTTTTTTCGATTGTGATAATTCAGAAGAGGATACACTGCGGCCGGGGAGGTTGTAATAATTCATATTTTGTCGAATTCAATTACGTTCTCCGGAATTTTCGCCCATTTATACCGGAATTTTTTGCTTATTTAAATTGCCCAGAGACAACAACAAAAACGGCAACATGGAATGTAAGTATATATTTTTGCGGAAAAACACAACCACAAAGGCGAGGCGGTCCAAGAAAATTGTTATTCCAAGCGAGAATTATATAAACAGAAAAGCGATGCTTAATTGTGAGGGGTTTGTTTCTGACAACCATTATTATTGTTACGTAAGAAATGTCAGCCTCTTGTAACGAAGAAGAGATGATTAAAAGCATGACCAACCTAAATACAGACCGCGAAGAGACGGTGCTAAAATATAAGACAAGCGTAGATTAATTATGTACTTACTCAGTGCTGCCTTTCATGTTACAAAATTTTGTGTCATTACGATATCGTCTAGATTAAAATGTCTGTCAATTGTTCAAAAATGTGTCAGACCATTGCGAGAAATTTCATTCACGCGCTCGCCTATTGACATCAAAAATATATGATTGTCGCTAGACCAAGTTCATCGCCCTCAGTATCGAGCGTGCGACAATAAGCCGCTACAGCGGTATGTTAATACAGCGAAAGGTTCTGGAGAGTTCGCGGACATTGAACTTCCCACCCTTAATACCAGACTATGTATATAAAGGAGTGTACGCAGCATCGTGATCGTCATTATTCGGTTCACTACGTTTCGCTTACCTACTAGCTCGCTCGTTGTTATACCGTATCGATTTATCTTAAATATCTACTCATCGTGAGAAAGTTCCTCTATACGTGTATTGTTGATTGTAAATTTACCTGTGAGAAAACATTAAATTATTTGTGATCAATATATAATATTCGATGTAATATGAAAATCATTTTTTTCTTTTCATACTCTCTCTAGCACTGTCTGTGTTTCTTAATCTCGAGTATATTGATATTCACATATATCAAGACTTATTGACGTGATCTGCTAAGAAAGAAAATTTGTTGGTGACCCTAAAAAAAATAAATTAAATATAATTTCTCAAAGCACGTCACGTCGAGATGCTTCTCGAAATACAGTTCACGAGCTATATCCCTTCTGGGGTCAGCTCAGAGTAATGTATATTGGAGTCAAGCTAACAGACCAGTTTAACACTTCTGTAATTGTTATTCACTTGTTTACCAAATCTCTTCAATAGAATTGAAAATATTAAAGAGTATCTCATTACTATTGTTGGCCTTCATGGCTCAGTTGGTTAGACTCCTGAACAAAAGGTTCCGAGTTTGATTCCTGGTGGAGACACAGTTTTTAATTGTGTTTTCAGTATGGATCTGTGAGACGATAAATATCATAAGTCTCCAGAATGTGGAAACTCGACTTAAAACATGGAGTATCCTCGCGGATGATGACTGCCTCTCATGTGAATGCGGCGTTCCGCAGACCAAAGGCCATCTGCGAGACTGCCCTGTTTGCCCTGCCACCTGCTCATATTAGGACCTGCTACGCCATAGCGGCGAAGCGGTCGACGTTGCCAAGTATTGGTCGAAATCACGAGATTGGACATAACAGAAGAAGGATAATACTACGTTCATGAAAACCAATGCGTTAAAAAAAACTAAAAATGTCTTTCGATACTCTGTTTAAGGCGCATCCTTCAATATTTTGGATATATTTTGCCAGGGAATCCCTGATGACCTCGAGAAATTCGACGTTATGGGAAGCGTAGAGCTAAAATTACAAATTCAAGAATATAATATACTAAAAGTAAATGGAGCACTTAACCCAGTTATGTATGTATGAACGATCGCAACATATCAAAGGAAGCTAAAGTTGCCATTCGTAATGCTATCTTAGTGCCAACCCTGACGTATGCAAGTGAAACCTTGACATGGCGAAAGTCGCACAAAAGCAGAATAAATGCAGTTGAAATGAGGTCGCTAAGAAAAATCTGTAATAGAACGATGTATGACAGGGTCAGAAATGAGTACATAAGGAAAGAATTTTCTTTCTTTCCCCTTAGCGCTTTTATCCCGTTTCTATCGGGGTACGCTTTGACCATGATCCTAGAATTATGTAAGATAATAAAATATGTCATTTATAGAATGAAAGTTAACACATTGAGATCGTTTGACCACATGGGGAGAATGAATAAGGAACATCTGATGAAGAAAATATACATTGCGGACAGGAATGGAATGAGAGGTTGGGGCCGCGTGAGGGACATGGCGTGATGGTATGTATGTAATATACTCGTATCTACATAATAAATGTATAATTCAACATAATGAGCTGATCCAAAGGTCCCGGGTTCGATTCCCGGTGGAGACACAGATTTTAATTGTGTTTTCAGTCTGGATCTGTGAGACGATTAATACCGTAAGTCTCCAAAATGTGGCAACTTGTTATTGGGTGCGTGTTAAATTAATATTTGACATAGTACCTGTTAGTTGCCCGAAAAGTAATATAAAATAAAACAAAATAAAATAAAATAAAATAAAATAAAATAAATAAATAAAATAATGTGTTTTAACATAAACAAATATAATAGAATCATTATTTTTTAAATTGATTATATATTTTTAATACGTTTTGTAATAAAAATTCAATATTTGTGTATTGCCCCACGTTGGGCGCCATTGACAGTTATTACAAGACCAATATTGACCATTTCTCATCACTAAAGCACACCGTATTTTGTTACAGATGTCGTTAGAGCCACCATTATACACTTTTAACAGAGAAGGCCACTGTTTCGTAAATATATAGATAAGTACAAGATGGATTGTGTAGTGTACCTTCCTATATTGCCACAATATTATGTATTACCAAGTCATGACACTTCGCCATACAAAATTTGAAATGAATGGCTTTTAAGTAAAATACAATTAAATTGTATGGGTCGTATTACGGGAAAAAGTTGAATTTTTGTAAGCAGTATTCTCGCACTACGGTACCATACCTTTTCCTGACATGTTCCTTAAATAACTCCCGTAATACGACCCTTAGTAATTAAATGTAAGATTTGATGCTAAATGAAATAATATATAGTGTAATTTAAGAAAGGACTGATTAGTTCACATTTATTTTATTTATTAAACAAATTTCGGTACATAGTATAATAAAAATAGATACAAAAAAAAAAAAAACATACACACATATTACACAGATCATATTACACATTACACCAAAAAATCCCACAAGGCTTAGCCTGTATGTGGGTATACCTAAATAAAATTTACATAAAACCTCTCATTTTGTTACAACTTGATAATGAGCATTGCACATCAATGATCGTAGTTACATAATATAAATAATCTTTAATAACAGTCTTAACAACAAACGTGGTAAAAAGGTATCGCATTTATATACAAAAAAAATATTTATTATTTTTCAATAAAACATGGTACATAATATATACAATACTTTGAATATCAGTACACTATTTTTTTCACTTCTCAAAAAACCTAAAATGCTTGTGCCGAGAATGTGACTACATAGATACATAATATAATAACGATAATTTTAATACTTAAATTTAGTTTGTATAAAAATACGAAACAATTAATGAGATTGATTTATTTATTTAAAAGAGGACAGCGTATAATAAATTTCATAAAATAAAGATGATTTGAGTAATATTAAAACCAATTGCAGGTTGTCACTGGAGTCATTGTAGTATATTGAGATAAGTTAGGAATATTTACATATTATGGTGCGATATTGTGTGAATGATGACATGTGTGAAATTTTATGTTCATAATTTCACCCATAGATGGCTGTAGTAAAAATTCCTTATTTTCAAGCGAAAAGAATTTCAGTATTACAATATATAGAACTTTCAAAATTGAATTGATAGGGATCTCATTAAAAAGGCATAATTGGTGAACGTTGCGCAAGCGCATTAAGTGATCACGTAAACCAGCCGATGACAGGTCGTAAGCCCTGTAGGTGCCTTGATTTCCCGGTTCTCCTACAATAAATATTCCAACTTCGTCTCTATTGAGATAATTAAAAATCTGTTAAAAAATATCTTTGACTCCCGACAGGGAAAAAAATCCAATGTTTGCGCATATGCAATAATAAAAATATTCGATTACTTACACATTGGTACAAGTAGGTAAATAAGACAAAAATGACCTTATAAGTCTGGCGCAATTCAGGGGTGACTTCTATGCGAAAAAATGCATTGTCACCTCACATATAAGAATTGTAGCTTTCATTATTTACAAAAAACCAATTCTCTCAATAGATGGCGTTAAAAACAAAATAAATAAAAAATAATACCTAAGATTGTTGTTCATAATTTCACCCATAGATGGCTGTAGTAAATATTCCTTATTTTCAAGCCAAAAGAATTTCAGTATTACAATATATAGAAGTTTTAAAAATTGAATTGATAGGGATCTCATTAAAAAAGGCATAATTGGTGAACGTTGCGCAAGCGCATAAAGTGATCACGTAAACCAGCCGATGACAGGTCGTAAGCCCTGTAGGTGCCTTGATTTCCCGGTTCTCCTACAATAAATATTCCAACTTCGTCTCTATTGAGATAATTAAAAATCTGTTAAAAAATATCTTTGACTCCCGACAGGGAAAAAAATCCAATGTTTGCGCATATGTAATAATAAAAATATATTCGAGTATAAATGTGTGCAGTATATTAAGTAAAATGAATTGAAATTATTTACTTTCATTATTTTCACATATATATATAACAATAACAAAAAAATAACTATATATTAAAAAGACTTATTATAAACATACTATGTACAATTCTACCTATTTGGAAATTTACTGCCTTACTAGACGAGTCTGTTCTGAGGCAGTACTTTTTCAATTTGGCCTAAGGTTACATGTTTTTGAATGCAAAATAATTAAACATAAACAGAAAAGAAAAATAATCAGATCTCTCAAATATTTTAGCCCATGTAATTGTAGTGGAAATGATGAATGGAATCAAGCTATGGTAGAGTTTCTCCTGTTATGAAGGCACAGAGTAGTGAACTATATTAGGATAATTTAACAGGACATGAGCAGATTGTATTCTGTTATTTCTTTTCAGCCAGTCAATTACCAGTTTTTTGAAGTTTGTTTCGTCGCGTGAGATATTGTGCTCTATGTGAGGTAATATTTTATTGTAAAGTCTAGGAGCAAGAAAGGGGTAATGTTGCTGGGCAGCAAAAGTCGTCCTTATTAGTGGGGTCTTATATGTTGTCTATTTCGGGTACTGTTAGAGAATATGCAGTCAGGTAAGAATTCCGTCATTTGTTTATGAAGGTAGGTCATTATTGTTTTCATATATAACTGCCTAATATCTAAAAAAAACACTGTCTGTTGAGTAAGATTATGAGGATGAAATTCTGATGATATGTTTATTTAAATGTGAGGGCGCTTAGGAAGAATCTTGGAAATGCCTACCGTATGGGTTACAAATTCTGTAGATTGTTTAAGCAGGTACAAAGAGAATTTGTAAAGTTAAATAAAATGTCAGTAGATGTGTTCAGTAGAGCGTTGTAACTGATGTAAGATGAACTCCCAACATCATCAGACCCTGAACCAACGGATCAAATTCCTACATCGGATGGCAACAAGATCATGTTTCAGTTACAACCACTTTATATAATATATAAACCATTGTTTATTTTCAAATGGCTGGATACAACACAAACACAAAGAATACGCATTTTAATAAATAATGATAAAACCTAATTTAGGTACACTCTGTCTAAAGTTTTCAAACTAGAAAACTAAATAAGTAAACTAGAGTAGCAAATAATTGCAGGATTTATCTTTTAAGAGGTCTTTATCTTTTAATATCGTATTTTGAAATCACCACCAATACCATCACGCCATTTCCCTATTTGGGATAGGCAGAGAGAACCGAACGCCAGACTCCTCTCTCTTGACATACATTCCTCGCTTCATTCACGTCCATACATCGTCTCATACACGCTCTTCTATTATTCTTACTTCTAACATCTCCATCTTTCAAAATCCCATTTATGTGATCGTGCCAACTCTTTCTTGGCCGACCTCTACTTTTCATTCCTCTTTTATCAGCCTTGTACACTTTTTTTGTCAGACGGTCATCACTCATTCTTTCTATGTGGCCGAACCACCTTAGGGCATTTATTTTCATCTTACTTACGATATTTCTTTCAATCATACATTCTCGTCTAATATCCTCATTTCTTATTCTATCATACATCGTTTTACCACACATTCGTCTTAGTGACCTCATTTCAACCGCGTTAATTCTACTTTCATGCGTCTTCTGCCATGTCCATGTCTCACTAGCATACATTAGAGTCGGTGCGACGATACCATTGTGTACAAGAATTTTGAAATCAAATTTCTTAAATATCTTAAACATCATCAATCAAAGAAACCCATCATTCAAAACCCATGATTTGCCAGAATGGGTGAAGGAAGCATCTGGTCAGGCCGCTTTTCGTCGCCTAGGTATTGAAAACATACAGAAAGAATTATCTTATAACATTACCCCGTATTCAGAAACTATTGTAACTAAATTAGGAACGTTCTAAAATTATAGATTTTAGATTTACGGTCTCATTTCTACGTTATAAAATATAAACTTGAACTAAATGGAATAGGAACGTTTTCCAACTGTCGATTTGTTCAGGAGAACTTTGTTCTCTTAACATATCGACAATGTATCAAGCCAGAATACGCGAGAATTGTATGGAGAGGTCTACTTTTTTCACGGCTTTTCCAACTTTGAAGTCAAAAAACACCAACTTAGAGGCTTCGCAGCATATATGTTCCATACACGGATTTACTCAGAATTCGGAGTAGAACATTTCGTGTGTCTGTGTGTCTGTGTGTGTGTGTGTGTGTGTGTGTGTGTGTGTGTGTCTGTGTGTGTGTGTCTGTGTGTGTGTGTGTCCGTCCCCCCCTTATAACTTTTGATCCGCTCAATTTACAGAGCCCAAAATTTCAGAATATATAAACAGTTATAGGCTTACAAAACTTTTATACTCAGAAGTGGGAATTTTTGTTTCAGTCAGGGGTTATCAACTTTTGAAATTTTGGTTTATTTTTCCATATATCTCAGAAATCATAAAAGCTAGAACGCTGAAATTTGGTATAAACATAGACAAATACAAAATCTCAAATTAGTTTTTTTAAAAAAAATCCAGGGTTTCTCAAACATTTTTTATTAAGAAAAATATTTTTTTCATGATAAATTTATGAGTTTAACTGCTTATATTTCCATTTTTTTTAAAAATATCAAAAAAAGCCGAAACACCCCAACTAGATCATTTAATTTTCTATAAAAAATATTAACATTGTATTAGAACATCTCAATTTTTTTTTAACAATTTTTATAAAAATTGAATTTAGTGACGACATCGCTTCATACAATTTGTATGACTTTCGTCTATACACGATATCTAAGAAGGCATAATTGTTTGATACGAATCTCCAAACATACATACATACCATCATTCTGTTTTCACATTCTGGGTAGGATCAAAGGACTGACCTCCATACTATCCTATCTTGACATACATACATATGTAGGTACATGTGTTGTATAGAAAATCAAATATCTTAAAATATTAAATAATTTGTATGTATGGGATTATAGTTTGGTACATATTCTTCTACTATACATACAATCGCTGTCGACAGTTGGATCTCATGTGTTACATGCAACTAGTTTAAAAAAATACTGAATCAGACGTATGATGAATAATTATGAAAAATATGAAATTTTTATCATTTTCAATCATAGCCTCAGTTTAATTTACTACTTATTTTATTGTTTGTTGTTTTTTTCGAAAACGCACACTTTCTTTTCTACCCTGTGTGTGCATACTTTCTGTTTTTGTTTACTACTTCTTATTTTTTCTCGTAATATTTTTTTTTTTGTTATGTTCTGACTTGTGTTTTTTTTTTCTATTTGGTTTTGTACCATAATATTTTACATTATTTAATTTGTATGCGCTATCTGTAAATGGACTAATGTATTTATCATATTTGTAATAAACGTTTGTATATGGTCTGTAGATATGCCAATTAAAATAAAATAAAAAATAAAAATCGTTTTCATAATTATTTAAAAATACGTCTAATTCAGTAACTTTTTAAGAACGTTCCGGCCAATATAGGTACGTTCCTATTCCATTTAGTTCAAGTTGATATTTTATAACGCTAAAATAAGACCGTAAATTTAAAATCTACAATTTTAGTATGTTCCTATTTTAGTTACAATTGTTACTGAATACGGGGTACAGTGTGCTTTCTTTTTTTTGTCTATGGATATTGGATTATGTTCTTATTTGCTATAATTTTAATGTTTCTCAATTTCTTTCACTGGAAAAATTAATAAGCACACTTATGATTACACATTAAATGATGAACACATAGTAAAGAAATCTTTGTGTCGGGATTTGGGATTATTCTTGGACAGCAAATTATGTAAATTATAGACAACATATAGATAAAATTACAACAGCAGGTTATAAAAAATTAGGTTTTATTTTTAGGATAAGTAAAGATTTCAAAAATCCACAAACATTTAAAATATTATTTAATTCACTAGTCAGAAGTACACTGGAGTTTGGCTCTGTTATTTGGAACCCACAATATCGAGTGCACATTAATAATATAGAAAAAATACAGCGTAAATATTTGAAGAGATTGGCATATCGAAGTATTGTTGCACCTATTCCACCGTCACTAGAATCAAGACGTAAATGCCAAGATATACAATTTCTTTACAACATATTGAACAATATTATTGACTGCCCGGTACTTTTATCGAGTATTGACTTTAACGTACAATTGAGACGCTCCAGACATACAACTCTCTTCCGACCTAAATTATACAAAACTAATGCCGCGAAAAACTCAACTATAACAGAATTATAAACACATACATAAAATATGAGAAGTTCCTTGACATAGAACTATTCAGTGACACAAAACATTAACTCGCTCAAAAATTAAAAACAGGAATTTCATAAGATTATCACTTACGCACAACACGCATGCACATACACATATACACTTACACACACACACCATCACACATACACACCCTCACACACACATATGATTTTGTATCTTGAATATATGACTGTATTTTGTAATAAATTATCCAACTGTCGATTTGTTCAGGAGAACTTTGTTCTCTTAACATATCGACAATGTATCAAGCCAGAATACGCGAGAATTGTATGGAGAGGTCTACTTTTTTCACGGCTTTTCCAACTTTGAAGTCAAAAAACACCAACTTAGAGGCTTCGCAGCATATATGTTCCATACACGGATTTACTCAGAATTCGGAGTAGAACATTTCGTGTGTCTGTGTGTGTGTCTGTGTGTGTGTCTGTGTGTGTGTGACTGTGTGTGTGTCCGTCCCCCCCTTATAACTTTTGATCCGCTCAATTTACAGAGCCTAAAATTTCAGAATATATAAACAGTTACAGGCCTACAAAACTTTTATACTCGGAATTTTGAATTTTTGTTTCAGTCAGGGGTTATCAACTTTTGAATTTTTATTTTATTTTTCCCTATATCTCAGAAACCATAAAAGCTAGAACACTGAAAATTGGTATAAATATAGACAAATACAAAATCTCAAATTAGTCACCTATACACAATATCAAAGAAGACTTAATAGTTTGATACTTCATCTCTAAACATACAATATACATATACCATCATGCTGTTTTCATATTCCGGGTAGGGAAAAAGACTGACCTCCATACTATCCTATCTTGACTACCTAGGTACATGTGTTGTATAGAAAACTAAATATCATAAAATAATAAATAATTTGTATTTATGGGTTTATAGTTTGGTACATATTCTTCAACTATACATACTATCGCTATCGACAGTTGGATCTCATGTGTTACATGCAACTAGTGATATTATTGTAAGCTTATAATTGATGTATGGAGATGTAAATTGTTATATTTGATATTTTTATACATATATACTATTCTTTGTACATTATTAGTTTCAATTTGAAAAAATAAAAAATTTTATAAGTCATACTAGGTATGTAAATTTGTTTCATTTATAAGTCATACTATGTAAATTTGTTTCATTTTTTCTCCAACACTGCAGTTTATACCAGGTGTAAGTAAATGTTCTTATTTTTTACACCTAAATAAAATATACATACAATACAAAATCATTGACTGATGGGCTGCAATCATTAGACCACAGACGGGTACATGTTAAATTAATATTTGACATAGTACCTGTTAGTTGCCCGAGAAGTAATGTAAAATAAAATAAAAACAAAAATATAATTTAGTTATGGCAAAATCCAACTATTTAATAGATATTATGATACCGGCTCGTTTGGGACTCAATCCATAGCGCGGGAGAGGCTCATTTAAAAATAAAGTTGGAAGTAATTGCCATTAAAATTGGGACCATATAATAAGAACCAATTATTTATTTATATTACTTCTCGGGCAACTAACAGGTACTATGTCAAATAAAATATTTTAAGGATACTCGGAGATAGTGCACTGGACGCATATATTAACAGAACTAAATATAACAATGAAAATTAATTAAACTCACCTTGAAATGCTGCTTCGAACAGGGCCGGTTCCAGAGGGTCGATACTGCTCGAAATCGTCGAACAAAAAACCAAAAATGTCAACGAAAATAGTTGAATTAACAACGACGCCATATTGGTATACATCTAGAATTTATTTCACTTAAACACACCGAGAATAAAAAACACTATTTTATTTTGTTTATCATTATTTTGTTTTTCCAAACACAACATTTAAAAAGAACACTTGTTTATGTTTTCCTCAATACATCACATAAATAAGTAAGTACTACACTTGCATTAAAAATTGTTTAAAAAGTCACATTAAAATTATTTTATGTGAAAATAACGGTTGTTTTATTTTGAAAATATTTTTGTTTAATTTGTATAGTTAATTTGAATAATTTCCTTTTATGTACTGGTTAATTTGTATGTACTAGTTACTTTAATATTAATAGTTAAGTGACTGTTAATTCTTAAGCACGGTTGTTATTGTGAACACAAAACTCGGCAGAAACTTCAAAATTATCTTTCACTCATCACACAACGTGTAAAACGCTCATAATTCAAAAATAATTGCCATCGTCAAAGAAAACTTTGTTGCCCTGCGCTATATTAATAATAAAACATGTAACTTTGTGTATTTCGACAATGTTGCCACTCGCTAAATGTCGAATAAAACTATTATAATGTAGCCATAACTTTTTTAAGTACCTACGCGACGGGAGGCGCGCGTTTCATATTATCCATCAGCCGCGCTCGTGGGATAAGAAAATACGTTTAAAAAATAAACACGACGAATAATAAGATAAAAAAAAATGTAATGAAAAGAAAGAAATAAACCGGTTCGCGTCTCGGCTATCAACTTTCACACGAAATGGTGATACAGTGAAGAAATGTGATCCATTTTAGTCTTCAATATTATTATGATGCGTGTGTCTACCGATAGATGTCACTTAATCCGCTGTTGGTTGAAATACTTGTTGAGAAGAGATGGATCTGAAACAACGATAAAAAATATTATGAACATAACGTTTTTTTTATTTTATGATGTATACATATGCACAAACGAGTGGGTTGTGGCCAACACTAAACTCCTCACTACCAAGTCACTCCACAAAGTAATCAAATTTTGTATGGAAAAATTTCAGCATTATCATTAAATGAGTTTTTTTAATTATTTATGATTTAAATAAGTACCTATATTATTATGAAAATTTGATAACTCTTCAATGTCATTTCATGAAAGTGAAAATTAATGAGAGGCACTGAGGCTGCCTGTCCATTGATGCGGAGCGAGGCGGTAGAGCGGAGAAACGGAGAAATATTAACCAATAGAATTGCATAAAATCTCCGCTCCGCGATTTTATGCGATCCAATTGGTTAATATTTCTCCGTTTCTCCGCTCCGCCGCCTCGCTCCGCATCAATGGACAGGCAGCCTGATCAGGGGGGCAAGTCTGGTTCGACCGGCGAAATCAAAACCCTAGTGATTACTCATATCATGGATATAATTATCATATGGAGTTCTACGACATCTAAAGATATTATAGAACTCCATATAATAATTATTTATTTATTTATTATATCCATGATATGGGTAATCACGAGGGTTTTTATTTCGCCGGTTGGACCAGACTTACCCCAGATATCATTTAAAATCTAATGGGGTCCATGCGAGTATTAGATATTATACAAATTTTCAAAATTTAAAAAAATCGAGTAACTTTATCGAGTACGTAACTTTTCTATAAACGATATAGTAGAATAAACACGCCCTATATAGCACATAGTACATGGTACATAGTACATGATACATAGTACATGATACATGGTACATAGTACATGATGCATAGTACATGGTACATAGTACATGATGCATAGTACATGGTACATAGTACATGATACATTGTACATGGTTCATGATACATAGTACATGGTACATAGTAGATGGTATATAGTACCTGGTACATAGTAGATGGTACATAGTGCATGTTACATAGTACATGATACATAGTACATGGTACATAGTACATGGTACATAGCAGATGGTACATATGTAGCACATAGTAGGTACACAGTACACTACACACAGCACTTACTCACACACGTACATTGTGATGAAACTTTGAGATCTCAGTATACTACAAGTAGTTGATAATCTGCCCCAAACTCCCCACTATAAAAGATGTTTTTTTTTTAAACAAAAATAAATACTCAAAATCTACTTGTTTATATCAAAGTAGAGGTATTATATTTTTTTATATTTTCAAGTTATGAAATATACATAGGTACTTACAATACATACATTTATTTGTAAATTTCTGTAACAATAATTAGTTATTATAATATAATAACTAATTATCAAGAAAGTTTTTATAGTTTGCTAATGACAAGTATTAAACATAGCCTATCGACAGTTCGTAAGCCCTATAAGTGCGAATATTTTTATTATTGCATATGCGCAAACATTGGATTTTTTTCCCTGTCGGGAGTCAAAGATATTTTTTAACAGATTTTTAATTATCTCAATAGAGACGAAGTTGGAATATTTATTGTAGGAGAACCGGGAAATCAAGGCACCTACAGGGCCTACGACCTGTCATCGGCTGGCTCACGTGATCACTCTATGCGCCCGCGCAACGTTCACCAATTATGCCTTTCAATGAGATCCCTATCAATTCAATTTTGAAAGTTCTACACATTGCAACACTGAAATTCCTTTCGCTGTAGTAAAAATTCCTTATTTTCAAGCGAACTATAATATTCGAACTTCGCCTATATTGAATTTATAGAAAAATTTATAAGTAAAATGAAAGTGAATGCCTTGAGGTGGTTTGGACATATTGAAAGAATGAACGATGAGCGACTGACCAAAAAAAATATGCACGGGTGTAAAAGATGGAGTGAATAGCAGGGGCCTTCCCAGAAAGGGATGGCATGACCATGTGAATGATATTTTGAAAGAAGGAAATATAAGAAGCTTGAATAATCGACGAGCATGTATGAGATGATTCATGGATGTAAATGAAGCTAGGAATGTGTGCAAAAACAGAGGAGTATAGCGCTCGTTTCTCTCTGCTTACCCCGTAAGGGTAATGGCGTGATGGTTTGTATGTATGCATAAAAATTTGTGAAAAATATCGCCTAGGCTAGAATATTTTACAAATAAAGAGAAAATCCTCATAATATTTGTCTGCTAATACAGATATTTGCCTCCGGTAAGATACCTATTATACAAAAAAAGGTTCGTTATGCGCATCATTTCTACTAGGTATAGCAATATTATATTGCACCTAGGATTAATTTGAATCGTGTAATATGGTAGCGAGGATTAATTTATATATTTGTTATTATGTAGATTATTGGTACCTACAGTAGGTAGTGGTGAGGGATTGTGAGGGACATTAATATTATTGGAAAAATTGTAGGAAACCATATTTGAATAATTTGTTCCAATCGACATTCTGTTTCCGGTCGTTCTTTAGAAATAATTTGCCGCGCGTGCTTTTCCGCCATTTATATCGGAATCGCATTTTAACAAAATATACCAACACAATTTTTTTTTTAAACCCATCTAGAGACCTTCTCACATCGACTCAATAGTAGTCCATTGTGATAATTTGCCTCCTAGATGTCATTCCATAGTCCTATCTACTATTTTTTTATATTTTTATCAACACAATATCTTTATCAAATCTGTTTATTAATAAAATTTATAAATATTTATTTATTTGTTTATTTATTTATTAACGGTAAAAAATACATTTACATAAGAAAAGTACAAAAACAATGATATATCATCTTAAATTAAAAATATAAAAAAATAGATATACATATATGTATATAACTATATATAAGTGAAAATGAAAATAAAAATAGTTTTACCTTTGGTAGAAATAAAAATTCTTATTCAAATACAAATTAAAAATTAATTAACTAATTAATTCTTCCAGAATCGTTAATCCGTAATTTAGAAATTATAGATTTATCGAAAAACTTAAGAATTAAAATGCAAAAAACGGTAATAATTAATACATGTAGAATCGTTGACGTGGCTATTCCAAATTCTTGTAATATTGTAAAAACTTTTGATGAACAAATTAGAAAATACACCGCTTTAGGTAACGAGATTAAAAGACTTTGGCATTCTCGTAAAATAATAATATTACCGTTCATTATTTCAGCCACTGGCATTATTCCAAAATCGTTAATCCGTAATATAGAAATTATAGATTTATTTTATCGAAAAACTTAATAATAAAAATGCAAAAAACGGTAATAATGAATATAGAATTTTTAAACGTTAATATTCGGGAATCAGTAGGGTTGATAGGTAGTAAAGAGACCTCCTCAGAGCCTAATCCTTTGATATGTTAAGTATCTGGATGGGTGAACTATTCCCAATTGAAAGCTTGATGATGCGTTTGTTGCATTTTATTTTGCTCTTTTAAATAATTTACAATTTACACATTGATCTGCTAATTCTTTTGAGGAAGTGTATAATGGTAAGAATAATAGTTGAGTGTTATTATATGTAGTACTTAATTGTTATTAATATCATTAGTAAATCTGCCAGCGCCGTATAAAAAAAAAACAAAGAAAGTAACAATAATACAAATACATAAGTATAAAGAGAAAGATAAAGGATATAAGAAACATATAAAGAGAAATTAAAAAATAGAAAAAACACAATTGAAAATGTTACGAGAACAATACCGATCTCGGTTCGATTTTCAAGTTGTATAAGCTTACATTGAAAATGTCACCAACAAAGGCATACTCGTTTCCCAAACGATGAATTCTGGGAAATGGAGAATGTCTATGGGCTTCAGTCTTCATTATATCGCATTTAAATATTGATGAGTGCCTCGCAAATCTGTTAACATACTGTTATAATAATATACATAATCTGTAATGTTATACATATGTATATTGTCAAGATGTTTATGTTGACAAAGGATTTTTAATTTTTTTTTCAATCTTGACTTTCTTTAGCTAAACAATATTTTATTAAATTTCATTTGCAATAATCTTATTTTTCCCTTTTGTTTTAGTATAAAATATTCTGCATTTTTTGTTATAATATTGTCACGTGAGTCAGAGAACATGGCAAGTAAGCGAAAGTGATAAGGATGAAATAACGCAAGAAGAAGTGTTTGAAGCAGTAAAACTGCCGGGTATGACAGTGTATCAGCTGAACTTATAAAATATGGCGGCGAACAGACGTTGGAGTGGTGTCTCTCTCTTTTCGACAAATGTTGGGAAGAAGGACACACTCCCTCAGACTGGAGAAACGCAGTCGTGGTACCTTTGTATAAAGGTAAAGGATCGAAGCTCGACTGCAAAAACTATAGAGCCATAAGTTTGCTAAGCTCAGTTGGTAAGATGTATGCAAGGATCCTGGATCAAAGAGTACGAAAAGTTACAGAGAGAAAGATTTGGGATGCTCAAAGGGGCTTTTGTGGGCGGCAGAGGATGCATAGACCAAATTTTTTCTTTACGTATGACCACAGAAAAGGTTTTGGGTAAAAATCAGAAACTTTTCTGCGCCTTTATAGACCTAGAAAAGGCTTATGATAAAGTTATTAGAGAAAAACTATGGAATATATGTACTATCGATGTACGGAGTGAAGAGTAAGTTGATATGTGCAATCGCTTCATTATATGAGAACAGCAAAGCATGTGTTCGTGTTAACGACACAACAACAACATGGTTCTCTATAAATAATGGCGTTAGACAGGGGTGCGTGTTGTCCCCTTGGCTCTTTAATCTATACATTGATTTCTGCATAAGAGCCCTTAGGCATGAAAGTAAGGTTCTGAAACTGAGTACTGTAACAGTACGTGATCTGATGTATGCAGACGACAAAGTGCTGTTAGCAGAAAGTATGGAAGAGTTACAGTATCTTGTAAGTATGGTATATGAAGGATGCATAGAAAATGGACTTAGAATGAATGCCAGCAAATCGAAGGTAATGGTCTTTGAAAATAGTGAAAGCAGATCAGTGTGTCGAATAAAAGTAGAGAGTGAATGGCTTGAATAAGTCGACGAGTATGTTTATCTGGGTAGTATGTTCCAATGGAATCGACGGCCTGATAAGGATATTGAAAGAAGAGTTATGGCAGGAAACAGAGTGAATGGAGCACTTAGACCAGTTATTAATGATCGCAACATATCAAAAGATGCTAAAGTTGCCATTCATAACGCTATTGTAGTGCCAACCCCGACGTATGCAAGTGAGACCTGGACATGGCAGAAGTCGCACGAAAGCAGAATGAATGCAGTTGAAATGAGATCGCTTAGAAGAATTTGTAACAGAACGATGTATGACAGAGTTCGAAATGAAGATACAAGGAAAGAATGTAAGATGAAGAAAGATATAATTAACAGAATGAAAGTTAACACATTGAGATGGTTTGGCCACTTGGAGAGAATGAATGAAGAACGCCTGACGAAAAAAATACAAAGCTGACAGGAATGGAATAAGAGGTCGGGGGCGCCCAAGAAAAGGATGGCGTGACCATGTCAACGATATTCTGAAAGATGGAAATGTAAGAAGCGTGAACAACAGACGAACGTGTATAAGACGATGTATGAGGCGATGAATGTGTGTCAAGATAGAAAAATGTGGCGTTCGGTTCTCTCTGCCTAGACCGTGAGGAACATGGCGTGATGGTATGTATGTATGTAATATTGTCACAATTTATGTATAAGTACCCAACTGGTGACTCTTGTAACAGGGACCACATTAAGTGTTTTACTTATGAAGTGTAAAAAGAAATATTGTTGGACACCTTGATCAGGGGGGCAAGTCTGGTTCAATCGGCGAAATTAAAACCTCCTTGATTACCCATATCATGGATATAATTATTATCTTTAGATGTCATAGAACTCCATACGATAATTATATCCATGATATGGGTAATCACTAAGGTTTTGATTTCGCCGGTCGAACCAGATTTGCCCCCCAGGAGGTAGGAGAATGATTGAGAAACCTATGTAGACGAACTTCTTAATCTTTTGTATTTTTTTTAAACTACTTGAATGTTACATTTAACATCTGTATACTTTATGTATATAATGTAGTGTAATTAATTTGTATACCCTATTATATAAAAGTAAGAGACCCAGAACAGGTTTAGCCTAGTGGGGCGTTACTTACTTGACCTAACTACGAGGCGTGTTTTTTAAGTAAGTACCGTTTTGCCACACCGCGGCCGCAGCGCTGCGGTCGGCGTTCTTTGCATGCGTACTGAGTATATTCATCTGTTGCCTATGCAATGACGCCATTAAAGTCTGATTCTTCCTTGTTTACGTTGTTTACTGAGTGTTTAAGATGCCTCCGATAATCGTGAATCCCGCCGACTGTGAAGTACGGGCTGTTATAAGATTTCTTAGTGCTAAAGGCCTAAAAGCGATCGATATTCATCGTGAGATCTGTGCAGTTTACGGAGAAAACATTATGAGTGATGGAATGGTAACCGTTCAATTCAGAACAAAAGACGTGGCAAGTTGAGCAAGGGCATCGTTTTGCTGCATGACAATGCCCGTCCGCAAGTGGCTAATCAGACCAAAGATCTCATCACATCTTTTCGATGGGAAACTCTAGATCATCCTCCTTTTTTTAAATTAATTTTTCGGCGTTCCACCCGAATCCTCCTTACAGCCCTGATCTGGCGCCCAGTGACTACCATCTGATCCTGCACTTGAAGAAACACCTGGGCGGTCAGCGTCTTCAAGACGATGACGAAGTCAAAACAGTTGTGATGCAGTGGTTAACAAGTCAGGAGGGAGACTTTCATGTAAAAATAAAATTATTGAGATATCTTAGCACGTCTTTTTTACTTAAAAAAACACGCCTCGTATGTACAAATGTTTGTGTATCAACAATAAATAAATAAAATAAATGTACCACAGGTGATTAGTGTTAGTAAATTTTAAATTTTACTATAATGTGTTGGTATATTCTGTCGATATGATATCACCTGGTACTTTTGATGGCACATAGCGGTTGAGTGAAACAACAGACACACATAAACACAACAAATTGAAAATTAAAAATTTACAATGCACTCGTACATAATATGTGTATGTTTGTGTATGGTTGAATGAATGGAAGGGTTTTAATAAGGGTATTGGTGAGGGTTTAGTATGTAGTCAATTAACACCGTATCATGATATAACTACCCACATATACTTTGCTCCGGGGACATATTCAAACCCTAATTATTCAACGTAACTCGAATCACGATGGATAAAAATGTCACCAGTGGGATCTCTCCACTTACCTGTCATCAAATAATTATTTTATATCAAGTTCGAATCCCTAGTTATAGCTAAAACACCTCTAATATGATAACTGGTTGTGGAAAATGAGCAAATAGAACAAGTCACAACATTCAAATACTTGGGCACCAAATTATCAAATGACAATGATCTATGTATATGACGATGTTAAAGAACAAACCGATATAGCAGCCGTTATAGCTGGCTGCCTCAGGGACACTATACAAGCAAACATATACTCACAGAAAGTGAAACCAGAATTCACAAAACGTGCGTAAGACCCATAATAACCTATGCCATCGAAGACAGAGCCGATACCGTCAGAACAAAAAAAATCGTCCGGACTACTGAAATGAGGACACTGCGCTCCATGTGAGTGGGCGTAACACTCGTGGATAGAGTCCGGAACGAGGATATAAGGAGGAGATGTGATGTAGATGACATTATCCCCTGGGGCGAAGGCGTCAATGGAGAGACCACGTCGAGAGAATGGGAGACACGCGACTACCCAAAATCGTCTCCAAGGAAGTCCCGGAGGGTCGTAGAGCAAGGGGGAGACCAGCAAAAAGATGGAGTGACAGCTGGACATCCAGATCACAAGAAGCAGTGTCCGACTTTAAAAGCAGGCCCTCGGCCTAAAACCAGAGGAAGAAGAAGAAGAAGTTTAGAATTTTCGGCCTTCGTGGCTCAGTTGGTTAGATATCTGACTGCTGAGCCAAAGGTCCCGGGTTCGATTCCCGGTGGAGACACAGTTTTTAATTGTGTTTTCAGTCTGGATCTGTGAGACGATTAATATTTATTTATTTATTTACGTACATATACGGCCTCTGGGCCATTATAAAATAAAAGTTAAAAATAAAACATAAAACTCGTGTTAAACAACAATTAAAAAAGAAAAACAACATAATAATTCATTAAAACACAATATTAATAATATCCGCATCGACCTGACACTAGTTAGTGTATTCTATGCCTGCCACTACACTACAGGCACCTACAGAGTTGATGTCCCGCTCACACAGCACTACAGACGCAGTGCGAGAAAGAGACACCAACTTCCACAATACAGCGGTTACAATTATTGCTAGTTGCCAGGTCGATATCAAATTAAAACATTTTTTCTTTTACAAATTTAAAATAATAAAATAATCATTATATAAATTCACAATCACAACAAATAGTAAACACTAACAGTGTTATTTATAAAAATAAATTTGGTTCAATTGAACCCGGTTGAAAGTCTTATTCTGAAATTCAAATATTCTCATATAAGAATAAATAATTCTTGTATGAGAATATTTGAATTTCAGAATAATACTTTAAACCGGGTTCAATTGAACCAAATTTATTTTTATAAATAACACTGTAAATAATTCAATTAGCAATTTATATAAAATGAAAAGTAAAAAACAAAATATAATATACACCAATTTATAAACTTATTATTATATCGTAAGTCTCCAAAATGTGGCAACTTGTTATTGGGTGCGTGTTAAATTAATATTTGACATAGTACCTGTTAGTTGCCCGAGAAGCAATATTAAATAAATAAATAAATAAATTTTATATAAAGTTCAAATTAAATTAATTTTATGCAAGTTTAACAGACTATGTAACACGTTTAGTGATGATATAACGTCATCTCAATCGACTCAACTTAAAAAAAGACTAAAGCTGTCTATTAACTCTTCATTGACATTCCTTCCCCATCCTCTCTCACATCCCACAACCTCTATCTCACTCATTTCTTTGTTGCTGAAATCACTAAGAAGAGTAGATTTGTCACAGAACGATAGGTATATGATGAAAAAAGGAGGACATAAGTAGAGAACGTAAATAAAAGAATATATTATAAGTAAAATGCCTTGGAGTGGTTTGGACATACTGTGAAAAATATAGACTGTGCATACAAATCTCGTGCATCTTGGCTTGATACTTTGTCGATATGTAAAGAGAATAAAATTCTCTTGAACAAATCGACAGTTGGATTCAAGCTTTCTGCATTACGTATTATGAACTTTAAATATGCTAATTCTCACACTCCTCCTACTTTTGCTTAAAAAAGTGTTTGAAGTTTTCGCTTCACGTATGTGTGTATAGATCTCTAAATATCTACCTGCTTGTAATCATATTATGTGTGTATAGATCTCTAAATATCTACCTGCTTGTAATCATATTATGTGTGTATAGATCTCTAAATATCTACCTGCTTGTAATCATATTATGTGTGTATAGATCTCTAAATATCTACCTGCTTGTAATCATATTATGTGTTCATTATTTCAAATTGGTATTAAAAAAACAAATGTTGGTTTGAAATTCACGTATACCGTAAGCAATAAAAAAAGCTCATAAAACCTTATAATTTCAGCCTTCGTACGTAAAAAGTTAATACAAACTTAACTGTCTTTTTATCACGTGGAAGAAAGAAAATACGTAACTGAAAATGACTTCCAACTAGCATACATATGTATGACACTTCAAATCTTTTGCCTCGTCTCAATTCTTTTCTCTTCAACCAAAAAACATCTCATCTTTATTTCTTAGCTTAAGATACATGAAGTAAAAAATACTAAATTGAAAACATGAATTTTATTCATGCAGTTCAAGACCTTCAGCAAAAGGGGGAGATTCAGAGTATTTGAATCTTGGGAAAATGTAACAGTTTTTTTTACATCTTTTACTTGAATTTCACTTGTGTGGCTGTTTTGAAATTCTGCAATCAATTTTTAACTAACTTCCGGACCAGTTAGAGCATATACGCACACACACACACACACACACACACAAATATGCACACACAATATTTCTAGCATGTAAGTAATTGTTTTTTATTTTATTTATGTAAAATTGATAAAGAAATAAACTATGTAAACAAATGTTATTTAATTATATATTATTTCAAATAAAGAGTAAAATTGAGGTCTTTGGCCTCAGTAGCGTCTAGTCCCAGCTTTTCTTTTCTGCATTCTTAGGTTAGGTACAAGTTTGTTTGCAATAATAATGTCGACACGCTTGAGCGAGTTGCTTTATAAATTGATTTATAAATTGTCATATTTTTTTTAATTTTCGCATTTAAAATGAAATTTTACAGCTTATTTGACTTAATACTACGAGATCTCAACCAATCAGAGAGACAACCGGAAACTTTGACTTACTAAACCGGAAACAGATTAATGCGGATTGTAGACGTCAGTGTGGCCTCCATATCTTTATATTTTGTCTCTGAATTCGGGTGTTAGTTGTCCTGACTAAACCGTTGCTCTTTTAGAAACATAATATCGGTTTATACTTTTGTGTTTAAGATATTAGTAACTATGTAATATTGTAATTTGTTGTGTTGTGATGTCTGGTGTCCGTTTTAATATTTTTTTGGAAAAGACGAAATAACTATGTAAAACCGAAATGTCAAATATTAGGCTTGGAACAGGGTTACCTAGTTGGGCAGCAGTAATCTTCATAATAGTCTTTGTGATAAAGGTGTGAAAAATAAATAAATAAATATGGTAAAAAATGAGTCCAATTAGTTTGAAAAACACAAAAAACTAATATTTCCAGAGGTCGTATAGAGGAAGGCGCCGGCAAAGAATTCATTTGCAAAAAGAACGTTCCAGTCACATCTTTCTACATTGTTATACATGTCTATAGTTATGTGCTTCTACTCAAATGACGTGAGGGGTAAAGAAAGTAGAGAATAAGTACTGGGTGAATAATTATATGAAGGGGTGATATAACTAGTGTATGTATGTATCTATGCATAGTTGTGTAAAGAGCCTATTATAATTCAAGATAAAAACCATGTTGCAGGGAATTTCACCATTTGTTAGGTCCATTTTTATTAAAAAAATATTTCGTTGTGTGTTTATTGCTTTGTTCTCGGGCAACTAACAGGTACATACCAACTTGCCACTTTCTGAAGACTTGCCACATGATTTTGGTCATCTCACAGATCCAGACTGAAAACAATTAAATACTATGCCTCCACCGAGATCCGAAACCGGGACCATTTACTCAGTAGTCACATATCTGGCTAACTCAACTACAAAAGCCAACAATGAAATAATATTTTTACTGACAATAACATCTCAATTGAGATGTTATTGTCAATAAAAATATCATTTGACTCCCGACAGGGAAAAAAATCCGATGGTTGCGTATATGCAATTAAAAAATATATTCAGTGTTATAATACATAGATACATTTCATCACGCCATGTCCCTATTTTGGGTTGGCAGAGAGATCGCCAGACTCTTCTTTCTTGCCCCATTTGCTATATTTACTTCATAGCATCAAACATGCTCTTCTGTTATTCTGACTTCGTATATTACTATCATTCAAAATATATCATTTATATGATCATGCCATCTCATTGTCGGCCGACCCTTTCCTCTCATGCCACTCTTATCAGCCTTGTGTAATTTTTTTTTTTTTTAAGTTTTTCCCGATCTATTAAATATATCTCCACAAGCACTAAAGCATATTCTTAATGCGACTACAAGCATCGGCAAGATAACATAATATTCTTCCAGTTCATTTCCCAGTTTCATAGCTATATTCTAAATCTCGATCGCCTGATGAATATTTTTTTCATGGAATAATATGTTAAAATATTTGTATAATTATTTATATAATAAATTTTACAAAATGTGTTGGACTTATGGCCGGTGGGCAATTTCTACCAGTCAACCACACCAAAATAAAGTGTTATGAAATAGTCAATAATGATAATGTCACGCAGTTCTTAAACTAAAGAAACAATAATATAATATATAATTAGCAAAAAAATTAATATGTCCTTGTTAAACAAATACATACACATCTTCATACATTCCCTAAATTTAGCATAAATGCTTGTGGTATATGTGAACGAAATCGGACAATGTTAATCAAATAATTCTATAAAGATATTCCTCTAGCGTCGTTCTTATCTAATACTTCGATGGTTTTTATTATCTAAATAATAAAATAATTGATTGACAATAATAAATTTGAAGCCCACTGGAATCTTATTAATTGCTGGAGTTCAGCAAATATTAAGCCGACGAATGATAGTAGAGAAAACACATGTATTATGTGATCCGAAAAAAAAGAATTACGTAACTCAAAAAATATAGTTTTGAAGTGCGATTTTTTCAGAAAAGTCATTTGTGTCAACCTATTTGACAAAACCTATACTTACCAAGTTTACAGATAATCATTTTTTTTTATTATTTGTCCGTTTGATCGTTGACAAAGTTATAACATTGTTATTTAAAAATCTTAAAAAAAATCTCATTTATTGAATTAGTTATTTCTAAAATCCTTTTTAACGTGTAGAGTTATTTCTGATGTTGGTAAAATATATATTATAAATAGCAGAGGTGTTACTAAATTTATGATAAATTGTCCTTGCTTAAAAAATAATTATTCCTAGTAAGATAAACAAAGATTGATTTGAGTAATTCAAAAGATGGTACTTCCCAACAAATTTATTAAAAAAAAAAGTAAACATGATGTTTTTTGAAGTAACAAGTACATATACATACATCCTCATACGTTCTCTAAATTAAGCATAAATGCTTGTACCATAGTTGAACGAAATCGGTCGTAGCAGGATTCGAACTCGCGACCATTTCTGTTCCTGTATGTATTCATAAGAGGGTGGCTGCTGCCAACGTACCTATTTTTTCAATTAGAATTTGCATCATTACTACAAAACAAATCATTAAAAAAAATAATCTAGTTAGTTTGGATATTAATAAAGAAAAATATACCTTAACTTTTAAATTGTGTTCTGTATATATTCTTGTAGGAAAATAATAAGCATACCCCGATTTTTGACATTTATCTTAAATTTCTAAAAAACTAAAAAAGGTATAGAGCATTATATTTTTTTATAAATTAAAGAAGATCAAAATATCTGAAAAAAATACGATGTAACGTTGCATTAATGCATCAAATTATGTTAATAAACCAAAATAATTTTTATTTCGCAATGGCGCTGAATGGAAAATAAATATTTTTTAGGTTTATTTACTAAACCTGAAGCATTAATGCAACGTCACATAATATTTTTCTAGATATTTTTGTCTTCTTTTAATTTAAAAATAAAAAACGTTGAACTACGCCTTATATTTTATTAAAAATATAAAATAAACGTTGAAAATCGCCATTATTTTTCTACAAGAATTTATACAGACCATTATCAAAAAAAAAAACCCAAACTATCTAAATTATTTTTTCAAACCGATTTGATAAGAAATAATTACGGTATATCAAATTGAAAAATAGGTACGTTGGCAGCAGTCCCCTCCTTAAGTGGAGAAAATAAATTAAAATATTATTATTAATTCCCTTTCAGAAATTGACGTCAAAATATATTTTTGATGCGCTCATGCAGCGACACATCGCCAAAATGACGCTTAATAAATTATCCGCGTCATTACTATTATTATTATTATTAGGGCCATCGCTTTTATGTCTCTCAGTAAACAACGTCAATTTGTCACAGATCAAAATGTACGCAATAAAAAAAGAAACAAAAAACAGAGCCATAAACTTAACAATATTATTATTTGAATGTCCCTGACAGAGAGAGGACCTGAGCAAAACAATGAGAGGTTGTATTTCACAAGATGAAGTTAGTCACTCGGGGAGGTATGTATATTATTGAAGGCAAGAAATGGCAGAGACGAGCAAAAATTAAAACGCCATCTCTCGGCGAATAGGGGAAGCTGGAAGAGTGTGGGGAGACTACTACTCTACCTCCACTACTCCCCGCCGTTGGCGCGACGCGCGGCCTGACTAACGGACGTGGACTCAGGGTTGCCCCAGTTTCAAAATGTACTTAACTTATTTATTTATTTATTTACAAAATATACGGCATAAGCCATTTACTTGATACAATATACACTTACAATAATTAATTACACACAAAGATGAAATATAGAAACAAATAAAAATATAGACATTGATGAAATATAAAAACATAAAATATAGATTCAGATAAAATATAAATATATAGATTTAGATAAAAACACAGATTAAGATAAAAATAACAAAAAATAATTAGAGAATTAGAAAAAAAAATAATAATAATGATTGCCATGTAACATAATATGATTACATGAAAATTCTTCGAAACACAATTGTTCGAATGCGCAATTGTACGAAAGCAAATTATTCGAACTAACATTTGTTGGAAAACCAATTAACCGAATTTAATATATTTTTGTGTCATTATGTTGCCTCCTTTGACATATTTGTTGCCAGTAAAATATATTCGATGAAGACTATTATTACTTGTTGTATTATTGTTGGGTACGTATGTTTGCACATTTTTAATAACTGATGTTTGACAGCGCGGGATAGCCTAGTTTGTACACCAGTTTATGTTTATCTAGTATTCACACCAATTTAGTTATTTTATTTTAATATTATAGTTACTTTTTTAAATATATAATGCAACTGGCTCACGCCAATCGCAATTATAACTACAAACAAACCTAACCAACCCATTTTTACCAAAGTTTTGTAGGTTTAGGTTTAAAAAATAGGTATACATCCTAGGATATCTGACAGCGCGGTGCTTCGCCATGTTGTTTATTCCATAGATTTTTATTAAACATAATATACTATGTAGATGTAGTACTCCGTGCAAAAAGTGAGTCATTTGTTTTCGATTCATACAAAATTTGCTAACTACGACATCTAGTATATTATAATAAAAATCTATGGTTTATTCCTCTCACAATACTACCAACATGACGTCATAAAAATTCGAACAATTGTAAATTCTGATAATTGTGTGTTCGAAAAAATGTGATTCGAATAATTGCCATTCGTAAAATTGATTTTCGTAAAATTGAGCATTCGAATAATTGTTTTTCGAATAATTTTCCTGTCACCACATAATATACCTATTTTAGATTAAAAAAGAAACGAGTACCAATTCTGAATGGTGACTTTTTTGAGACTAGTGTGTGGGCATATACAAGCATGTCTCGTGCTTCCTTTATTATGGTAATGCACACCCGCACACATGTCGCTGATACATAACTCCACAATGTGGGATTTGCCGTATATATGTATGTAAAAAAACGAGTGAACTGTGACACACCAAACTCATCACAATAACATATTGATGAAAACGAGTGGAATGTGACCAACACTAAACACTTCTATATTCAGTAAGTGTCTTTGTTTTTCTTCTTGATAGGTTTTCTTCAAGAAGAATAGTTAAAAGGTTTAAGGATCTTACTGCTGATCCAAGGGTCCCGGGTTCGATTCCCGATGGAGACATAGTGTTTAATTGTGTTTTCAGTCTGCATCTGTGAGAGGATTAATATCGTAAGTCTCCAGAATGTGGCAACATGTTATTGGGTGCGTGTTAAATAATTATTTGACATAGTACCTGTTTGTTTCCCGAGAAGCTACATTAAATAAATAATCCAAATTTTTGTCTTAGCAGATTAGAAATTAACATTTAAATTAACAAACATATTCGATTTATTATGGCCGAACGTTTTCCCCGAGATGTATCGGCATTTTCAAGTCTAAATGAAACTAAATTTCATTGATTAATACCAATTTTGTCAAATGTGTGGGCGGAGATACAGTGATTTTACAATATTGTCAAATATGAAGGAGTGAGGATATATATTTTGTTCGAATATTTTTATTATTGCATATGCGCAAACATTGGATTTTTTTCCCTGTCGGGAGTCAAAGATATTTTTTAACAGATTTTTAATTATCTCAATAGAGACGAAGTTGGAATATTTATTGTAGGAGAACCGGGAAATCAAGGCACCTACAGGGCCTACGACCTGTCATCGGCTGGTCTACGTGATCACTCTATG
This sequence comes from Molanna angustata, assembly GCA_963576475.1. Classification (NCBI taxonomy): domain Eukaryota; kingdom Metazoa; phylum Arthropoda; class Insecta; order Trichoptera; family Molannidae; genus Molanna; species Molanna angustata. The sequence continues at coordinate 2,059,190 of OY754985.1, read as the reverse complement.
CGCCTGCGCAACGCTCACCAATTACGCCCTTTAATGAGATCCCTATCAATTCAATTTTGAAAGTTCTATATATTGTAATACTGAAATTCTTTTCGCTTGTATTCAGTATTACAATATATAGAACTTTCAAAATTGAATTGATAGGGATCTCATTAAAGGGCGTAATTGGTGAGCGTTGCGCAGGCGCATAGAGTGATCACGTAGACCAGCCGATGACAGGTCGTAGGCCCTGTAGGTGCCTTGATTTCCCGGTTCTCCTACAATAAATATTCCAACTTCGTCTCTATTGAGATAATTAAAAATCTGTTAAAAAATATATTTTGTTATTTGGATGAATGCAATGTTGCCATTTATTTCTAACATTTTTAAATCATCAAGTTTCCATCCTTTAAATCATCAAGTTTCTATCCTTTAAATCATCAAGTTTCCATCCTTTAAATCATCAAGTTTCCATCCTTTACGATCGAAGGCCTCGTTATTAAAGGTCGCTGTACATCACAGAACAGCAATAATGAATACTTACATTACATATATCATATGTATGTACAACATTGTAAGATAAAACAAATTATTTGTTAAAATTGATATCCCTGATTGTTGAAAGGTATAACTTACAACGAAATAATAATATATACACTACCCAGACTAAATATTATGATGCCTCATAAAGACTGTTAGATACTTCCAAATCCTGTTTGAGTATCACTTTGGTCCTCACTTAATAACCAACATTCTTACCTCACGTTTATATATGGCATATGTCTTATATATTTTCTTGTTACTCAACTACAAAATTATTCATCTACGCCATTATCACTTTAAGACGCACATTAGCCTTAGTAAATATATGGTTATAACTACAAACATGAGTTGCAGACGTTGCAGACAATACGAAGGACCTCAGATCTAATGTACCTTTATTACATAAAACAGACCTTTTAAAAAATATTAATTTAAACAAACCAAACAAAGAACAGCATACACCTCAACGTTCTTTTTAGATAAAAAAAAATAAAAACGTCGTTCAAAATTCGCCTCTGTACCGATTGCTTACCACAAACAATAATTTGGAGAGGTTCAGCTTATTGATCCTAATCATAAACTGTATGTCCAGGACCCTTTTCAGGAGCCACATAAGTCAGGAATAATTCATTGTTTTGTAACCAGCAGTTACATAAGTAAATAATGTTAAAGGGAAATCAAAGGTGAGTTGATTAAGTTACAGCACTTACATATGCTATTTACATTTATATATTTTTTTTAAATATCTAAAAACGCCGAAACACCCCAACTAGATAAATTTAATTTTCTATAAAAAACACATGTCGGCCATCGAGGCTCAGTTGGTTAGGTATCTGACATCTGAGCCAAAGGCCCCGGGTTCGATTCTCGTTGAAGACACAGTTTTTAATTGTGTTTTCAGTCTGAATCTGTGAAACTTGTTAAATTAATATTTGACAAAGTGAGACTGATTATCAATAGTTCTTAAAAGATCTATATATTAAAAGATAGTTAGCTAAAAAAAAATCTGACCATGTATTTATTCGAACAATGTGCCATGTATGAAACGCGTCAGTAATCACATTAGATTATTATATTTAAATAAATGAAGGATTTTCAAAAGTCCATGTTTCGCAGTCATCCAACTGTCGATTCGTTCATGAGAATTCAATTCTCTTAATGAATCGACATTATTAAGCCAAGATGCGTGTACGAAGGAAAATTTTGTATGGTGTAGTGGACTTTTTGCAAGCTAATAACACAAACTAGAGGCCTCGCAGCATATATGTTCCCATACATGGATTTACTCAGAATTCGGAGTAGAACATTTTATGTGAGTTTTGTGTGTGTGTGTGTGTGTGTGTGTGTGTGTGTGTGTGTGTATGTGTGTGTTTATGTGTGTGTTTATGTGTGTGTCTGTGTGTCTGTCTGTGTGTCTGTCTGTGTGTCTGTCTGTGTGTCTGTCTGTGTGTCTGTCTGTGTGTCTGTCTGTGTGTCCGTCCCCCCCTTATAACTTTTGATCCGCTCAATTCACAGAGCCCAAATTTTTAGAATATATAAACAGTTATAGGCCTACAAAACTTTTATACTCAGAATTGTGAATTTTTGTTTCAGTAAGGGGTTATCAACTTTTGAAATTTTGATTTATTTTTCCATATATCTCAGAAACTGTAAAAGCTAGAACGCTGAAAATTGGTATAAACATAGACAAATACAAAACCTCAAATTAATTTTTTTTTTAAATTCCAGGGTTTCTCAAACATTTTTTATTAAGAAAAATATTTTTTTTATGATAAATTTATGAGTTTAACTGCCTATATTTCCAATTTTTTTTAAAATATCGAAAAAATCCGAAAGACCCCAACTAGAAAATTTAATTTTCTATAAAAAATATTTACATTGTATTAGCACATCTCAATTTTTTTTTAACAATTTTTATAAAAATTGAATTTAGTGACGACATTGCTTCATACAATTTGTACGGAAGTAGCCTACTCACAATATCTAAGAAGACAATAATTTGATACTAATCTCCAAACATATATACATACCATCATGCTGTTTTCACATTCTGGGTAGGATCAAAGGACTGACCTCCATACTATCCTATCTTGACATATATACCTAGGTACATGTGTTGTATAGAAAACCATATATCTTAAAACATTAAATAATTTGTATTTATGGGTTTATAGTTTGGTACTTATTCTTCAACTGTACATACTATCACTATCGACAGTTGGATCTCATGTGTTACATGCAACTAGTAAATATATAAATTTATCCCTGAACATTTTCTTGAATTCACGGCGTTCGCACGCAGCGCGCCATACATACAAAAAAATCACGACGCAACTCAAAGTGCGCACTCTCTGCATCATGATACTTGTTGAAAAATCGATGTAAAAAAATACTTAAAAATTGTGAAATCATGACTCTCCACTTTACCTTAGTAGAGAAGAGAATACAAAATCGTTCTATGAAAACGTTTAATAAAATGAAGTTATACAGAGCCCCTGCATTTAACAGAAAGGCTTTGCATGGTGTTTGAACAGGCAGTGAGCAAATTATTGGTCTTAAACATCAAATGCACTGTAAATATCCTTTGTAAATACCAACATGATAATTCATTCATTTCCGTGTCCAAGGTCATCCGCCTACACTGTGTCCCTCCAGTAATTTGCAGCCATAATTCCATTTTCATTGGCCTGCCACAAATCCTCTTCAGAGCACCCTCCCTCCATAAGCGGGCAGCTCAGCAGGTGCGACATACTCTGCGTCTCTCCACACTCACATGCCGTGTCCTGGTCCGCCTCCAGCATTCCCCATCTATCCAGGTTCACCTTGCACCTTCCTACACCCGTCCTCAGCCTGTTTAGGGATTTCCAGGCTGTATAAGGCAGTAGGTGACCCGCCGGGAGTACCTCTGCTGGTTCACGAAAGCTCTCACCTTCTATCCGTTCCTTCCACAGCTCAACATGATAATATGTGCATTCGTTTATCTGTACCAACTACTGAATATGCATAATTGATTGCCTACTCAACTGTTACGTAAAGTTTAAATTAAAGCAAACATATTACAAGTATTTTATGACAATTTTTTAAAATCTCGATAGATTCAAAGATGAATATTACAGGAGAACCATGGACTCAAGGCACTTCTGGACTTACGACCTATCATCGGCTGATTTACGTCATCAATTTATGCGCTTGCGTAACGTTCACCAATTTGCCTTACTATTGAGTTCCCTATCAATCCAATTGTTTGAATGTTCTATTTATTTTAATCATGAAAACCTGTTCGATTGAAAATCAGATAAAAAAATACCATTGCCATCTATGAAGTAACGAAGAAAAATTTATGTAACGCCATCTATTGAGAAATTGGTCTGTAAATAATGAAAGCATCAGTCCTTAAACATGAAATGACAATGCTTTTGCACAGATGTCACACTTAAACCGCACCAGAATTATAAGTTCATTTTTGGCTATATACTTGTTTGTAGCAATGTTTATGTGATCCAATCCAATCCAATGTTTGTGTATATGCAATAATTATAAAAGTATTCGATTTATATTATAAATAGTTCGATATGTCAATAAAACGAATAGATCAAGATCCAGGGACCGCCGAACATGCGTCATTGTATAAAGGCTGATTTTTTTCTATGTAAGGATATCTCAACAGGAGACAACGATTGGATAATATTATTACAAACTTTCCTTTCGCAGAAAACAGCATTCAAATTGTGGAGAGTTGCTATTTTAACAAACACGTCAGTTCGGTCAGCTTATGAAGCTTTATATTGGTGGAACCCCCCCGACAGACATCTTTGAAGTTTAATCTTTCAGAGTTTACCTAGTACGACTGACAGCCATTTTCACTACGCCTGTGGTTTGTTTGTGAATTGGCAATGTGTAATAGCACGCACGGTAATAAAAATTATTAATAAATTTGAGCATTATTGCCTTATCGATGATCAATAAAATAACATAACGAATCAAATATTAGCCACATATCTATGCGTCTTCAACCAGTTATTCATGTTTTCAATGCCAAATTCAAGGATGACACTTGCATTCACAGTGCAAGTTTAGTAATTCTTGTCATTCTATTATAATAATTTGGTTTCTGTGTGGCATCGTTTTAGAGAAACGTTTACAAGAAATAATAGATCCGTGTTAAACTGACAAGAAGATTGCCATTGTACGTCTTTTTCCAGCCGTATGTTATTCAAAGATTTCAATAGATATTTATTTATAATAACGTTTATAAAAATGTACATTTTTTTATTAATGCCTGCCTCACAAGGATTAAATTTCGCGATGATGAAGGTACTTCACAAAAAAAAACAACTATAAAAGAACAAAAAATAAAGTAAAATAAAAACCATCTTAAGAGAAGAAAAACACAGTGGAAGTAACAGTCAACAACAATTACAATCAGCTACTCAGACCTATCTTGGGCAGAACCCTCAGAGACAGAATTCCCAATAATGAGATCCGCAGAACCTGCAATGTGGAGGATATTGTAAGTTGGAGCAGGCAAAGAAGATGATACTGGAGAGATCATTTGAATGGATGAGTCCAGAAAGGCTGCCAAAGATTGTAATGCGCAAGATACCAGTGGGACGCCGACCACCGGGAAGACCATCAACGAGATGGAGATCCTCTCCCAGGACCTGTAGAAACAGATCATAAATCTAGCAAAATAGGAAGAAGAAGAAGTATTTTAATCTAACTGTAACAATTATAATAATAATCAATAATAATAATAATAATCTGCTGATCCAAAGGTCCCGGGTTCGATTTCCGGTGGAGACACAGTTTTAAATTGTGTTTTCAGTCTAGATCTGTGAAACGATAAATATGGCAACTTGTTACTGGTTGCGTTTTATTAGTATTTGGCATAGTACCTGTTAGTTCAGTAAAATATTTTTCTCTTAATCATTCTATTGATGACGTAAATATTTAATGAATTAAAAAAATATATAGAAAAAAATTAGGACTTAAGGAAAGAATGCAAGATAAATAAGGATATTATAAGTAAAATGAAAGTGAATGCCTTAAGGTGGTTTGGACATATTGAAAGAATGAACGATGAGCGACTGACCAAAAAAATAAGCACAAGAATATCAGGGGTCGCCCCAGAAAGGGATGGCATGACCGTGTGAATGATATTTTGAAAGAAGGAAACATAAGAAGCTCGAACAATCGACAAGTATTTATGAGACGATGTATGGATGTAAAAGAAGCCAGAAATGTGTGCAAAAAGAGTATGGCTCTCGGCTCTCTCTGTTTACCCCTTAAGGGACATGGCGTGATGATACGTATGTATATAAAAAAAATGAAAAATTACAAACACTGTCAAACTTGTTTTGTTATAAAGTGTTGAAAAGGCTGAAAATATTCACTGTCTTCTTTTGTAAGCAAATAATTTGGAGTCTATATATTCTTCTACCGAGTTCTTGTACCCAGTGTCCATAATTTCATTTTTCTCCCTTCGTGAAAGCGAAGCGACCAACTCCGAGTGAGGGTTAAATTAGAATGAAAGAGGTAATCTCGTCTCATTGTATGTATCTGTAGAGGGTTAGACAGAGTGAGATATATTATGTACCCATTACCCCCTGTCTAGGTACAGGTGAGTGAATCTTATCCAAGAAAATGTTAGAGTTACATACCAGGTAGGGTTGTGCCAAATTATTAATGGATTTTTTAAAATTAGATTTTGCAGTCGACCCGCGTTAATCCGATAAACGTTTAGGGAGGCAGTATCGGATAATTGAATTTTTCGGAGTATAGTCAAGAAAATAGTCATTCTTCTAAAACTGAAATAAAGGAATGTCTCTTAATATCAGGCAGACACTATGGAGAGGAGATTTTTCACCCATAGCTTACGACCACATACTTTATTTTGCTCATACTTTAAGTATATCTGTGCATTTTTATAGTGTTTTTTTTTGTATATATTTTTTAATCTAGAGGGCTCCATGAGCTACCTTTCGTGCTATGCATTTTCTTTTTGTCGCTCATTTAGCGTTCTGTGAAGGGGCCGTTTACTGCGGGTGGTGGTGGGAGCAGTGAATAAATAGAGTATTGCCACAGACCCCTGTAGTCCGACACTTGAGTACTAAAAAATAGTACCTTGTAGTCCGACACTTGAGTACTAAAAAATAGTACCTTGTAGTCCGACACTTGAGTACCTACTAAAAAATAGTACCTTGTAGTCCGACACTTGAGTACTAAAAAATAGTACCTTGAAGTCCGACACTTGAGTACTAAAAAATAGTACCTTGTAGTCCGACACTTGAGTACCTACTAAAAAATAGTACCTTGTAGTCCGACACTTGAGTACTAAAAAATAGTACCTTGTAGTCTGACACAGAGTACCTCCTAAAAAATAGTACCTTGTAGTCCGACAAATTACATAATAGAAATGGTTAAATTTTATTTGTTTTATTCTTCTTCGTACCATTATCAATATTATTTATGATGTTTATTGAAATAGTAATTTTATTATGAGTATAGAGTATTTTGATTGTTTGCCTACCTAATGTATGTAGAGCGGGAACTATCACCGAATTCATAATATATGTAATCTGCTATCCCTAGAACAGGATTTCCTAGTTGGGCAGCAGTGTTCTTCCTAAAGTATGGAGCGATAAATTATTTTAATAATTGATTATGAAATAAATTTTATTATGTCAACCCTGCACAGTTTTTCAGCTGTGCCAACCTAAAGAAAATTGTCAGATGAACACGCAAGGCAAGAGAAACTTAGAAAGTAGGTACATAAACGCACCTGCATAGGAACCGATCGATATATCTCACATTATGTATTGTCGGGTGGTTGGTATGGCGCAGGGGCTGAATTGGAAACTTCCTTATAGGGTTCACACGGCCAGAGCGATACCTTACTTTCATTGTGGAAGTGAAACTACCTGCGCTTGGGGAAGATTGCGTGAACAATACTTGCTAATATCGTCTAGCTAAATTTTCCTTATCAAATCACACGCAACAGTAATTATTTAAATGAAAAACAATGTGCTCAAAAAGCAAATAGGTTCATAATTGTATTTTGTTTTTTTTTTAAGCAAATTAGGTTCATAATTGTTTTTTGTTTTGTTTTGAGGCAAATTAGGTTCATAATTGTATTTTGTTTTGTTTTGAGGCAAATTAGGTTCTTAATTGTATTTTGTTTTGTTTTGAGGCAAATTCGGTTCATAATTGTATTTTGTTTTGTTTTGAGGCAAATTATAGTAACATTATCAAATAATAATTGAACATTCACCCAATGACACCTGAACATTGTGAGGGTTAAAGCCATGGTGGAAGAAGCCTAGGGCTTCGCCCCACCCGGACTCAAAAGCTATAAGGGGGGAAGGACACACATACACATTTTTTTTAAACATCTCAATAGAGACGAAGTTGAAATATTATAGAAGAAACAGAAACACAAGGCACGTTACAGGGCTTACGATCTGTCATCGGCTGGTTTACGTGAGCGCTTGCGCAACGTTCACCAAATATGTCTTCTTATTGAGTACTCAAATCAATGCAATTTTGAGAGTTCTATATATTTTAATAATGAGAAAAAGATCTTTTGAAAAAAGGTCATTTTTAATATTGCCATCTATGTAGTAACGAAAAAACTTTTTTGTAACGCCTTCTATTGAGGAGTTGATTTATTTGTAAATAATGAAAGCAACTGCCCTAATACATGAAGTGACAGTTTTCTCGCACAAATGTCGCCCCTGAACAGCGCCAGAAATATTATTTCATTTTTGGCTTGTTTTCAAATATTGTAAGGTGCCTTGAGTTCCTGGTTCTTCTATAATACATATATCATTTGACTCCCGACAGGAGAAATAATTGCAATGTTTGCGTAAAAAATAATGAGGGGACACTTAAATTCGAAGCTTCATATTGGTTTTGTATAATAATGCTCTTGGTTTGTTGTGTAGCCATGTTTTAACCAAGCTTTAGACAACGCACATATTTATTAGATCAGGGAGACAAGTCTGGTCCAACCGGCGAAATCAAATCCTCGTGATAACCTTTTTCAAACTTAAAAAATTAAAGAATAACTGTCGAACTTTGACCTCTGCGCGATCAGTTGTATGAATAAATTGATTAGTGTCTCAAGGATAATTCCTAGAAATATTGTTCAGCGCTCTTCTATCTTTAACCTTACACCCCTCATTCACCAACTTTTCGGGTCCCCTTGCTTCTATGCACCCAGATTTGTTGGGGTGGTGTTTGTTCAATCCGACTTGAGCAAACATTTGATACTGTTGAGGTGACCAACTGCGATTATGCTTTCATTCAAGTCATGGACTAAACTCAGACCAAAGACAAACACAGAACAATGTATGCCGCCAGTGTTGAGTGTTGACTGGGTACATTACGAAACAATATTTGCTAAATTTCCGCTCAACTCCTAAATCCCCAACAATAGAGGATTTGACACATTGCGTTCAAATTACTGACACCAATAATAAAATTGACATCAATAACTTAGTATAAATACTCACCAAAGGAAATCGACTAATTTTACATTTTAATTATTTCTCGGACAACTAACAGGTACTCATTTCATGTAGGTACATTATACATTTCATAACAGGTACATTATACACTTCATTTTCAATTCATTTCATTTAATTGTACATTTTATTTCATTTCATTTTACATTTCATTTAAAATTTCATTTCATTTAATTTTACATTTGATTTAATTTCATTTTACATTTCCTTTCATTTTAAATTTCGGTTCATTTCATTTTACATTTCATTTAACGTCTCATTTAATTTCATTTTACATTTTATTTAACATTTCATTTTTCATTTAATTTAATTTAATTTTACATTTGATTTGATTTCATTTTACGTCATTTCCCAAGACTTAATCGACAGTAACCGTCTCTAAGTTTCAGACTGTAAACACAATTAAATACTGTAACTCCACCGCCAACCGAACCCGGGACCTTTCTCTGAGGAATCAGATATTTAACCTACTGAGCCACGAGGACCGATTTATAATATAATATAACATTATTTGCAACAAAAAAACATATAACCCTAGATTGGAATAGTTCTGTAGACTTGTTTAGTTTATTCCCACTAACTATTTCTGAGTTGTTTGATGTTCAGATATCATTTTTGTATCAATATTTGAAGCTTTAATCGAAATAATAAACTAACGAATTATATAATATCATGAACATCCTTAAATTTTCATCAGTCCAGCGGTTGTCAGCTATTAAATATAAATATGGGTTTAATTTATGTAAATTTGTCATGGCTGTCAATATATCGTCTGTTTTTCACACACAAATATTCTCTTTGATAAATGGTTAACATATTCACTACGTGATTTATAATTTTCATAAAATAAAAAAAAAACATCATCAAAAACGAGTTTGTCTAATTTGATGGCGTCAAATATTAATAAAATGGACGATAACATGAAAATCGTTCACATAAATTTCAGTTCGTTCATTTTCGATGGTATTTTTTGTGGGTTATTTAAAATGACGCGCAATTAATATCCCCGCGAATGACAACCGTGGCAAAATGTCAAGACTTGTTTTTTTTTGAAAAATTGATATCTCAATAGAGACAAAGTTGGAATATAAAAGGAGGACCGGGAAATAAAGGGAATTAAATTTAAGATTTAATAATTTGTCAAAAAATTTATCTACGGCCTTAATTATAAGTTCGATCGACTGTATATATAAAACTATTCAGTTTAGATTTTATGCACTATATTTTATTTTTATTATTATGTACCAAATATATCTATCAATATCGTAAACTGGCAGGCTTTTTGTGATTACGCAATTTCAAATATGTATTTCAATTTAAAGTTATACAATATAGTACCTACAGTTATATTCATAACAAAAAAATTACTAAATAAATAAAAAAAAAATTCACGTTTATTAAAAGGAACAAAAAGTATGTTTCTGTCAGTGTGACCATACTTTTAAATTACTCGATATCGATAAATCAATATAATGTAGATACTTACGAATTACTCTATTTCAAATACCATTATAGTGGCCGATAAAAACCACTCTCAGAATGAATAAAGGACATCCTTAGAGTACCAGAAAAGCCACTTAGTGAGAGCCATTGAATATTTTAAGCGGATATTGAATGTAGAACTGTTTAAAACTTTTTTTTTTGAAAGAGCAAAAAAGGAAAAATCTATATTTAAGATATCTTGCTTTAACTCATTTTGAAGAATCAATTAACCCCTTATATTTCTATAATGCTTCGTCATATTTTTATCCATAATTTTATATTTAGAAATACAGAGAGCATATTTTTGCTAGCAGAATGGTCAAATATTTATTTAGCAATAACACAATAACAAGTTTCCTATTTCAAGAGACGTGATGATTTTCTCACAAATCCAGTCTGAAAACACGACGAAGACTTATGTCTTCGATAGTGATGAGCAAAAGCTTTGCAAATCCTGCAGAATTGGTCTTGATTTTGCGAGACTTGCAAGACCAAGACCGCATGTGTCTCTGCAAGACTAAAACCATGACCAGGGGGAGCAGAACCATGAGTCTTTGCGGTCTCGTAAAATTTTATAAACATATTTTTTTTGTTAAAAGTAAGAAATGAACTACCTACGTTTTAATTTGTTTATGTTAGTCTAAGGTATGTTTTTTTTATTGATACCAAAAATACAAAATTACAATATAATATAATTATGTATATTCATAATTCAAACCAATTAGTTATCATTTGTGGAATCTACATTCAATTTAATATATTATATTAAATATTATCACCTGATTCTCTCATCAAGCACAAGATTGTTTAATCTTTTTTGATGAGGTAATGCCATAATATCATACCTTTATCTTGTATTTACATTATAATATTTTTGAACAGAAAATAACTTGTTCATAATAGATCGAATTCATTGAAAACAGGAAGGATAATGTAGTTATAAATAAACAAAATTATCTGTTCAATAAATACAATGAAGAAAACATTTCAAAAACTATAAACGTTTTAAAATAATATGAAAATAAATATAGTTTAAATACTCGGCGGATATTTTGTGGTTGTTCATATAAACCGTTTTGGCATGTGAATTTTGCCCTAAACCACTATATTTTGAGTCACTATGCGACATGTTTCGACCGGCTAGTTGAGACTAGCCGGTCGATGCAGGACAGCACTGCCGAAACATGTCACATAGTGTCTCAAAATATAGTGGTTTAGGGCAAAATTCACATGCCAAAATGGTGAAAATTAATATCCTATTAAATTTTCTTATTAAAAAATATTTCAGAAAATTTATATTATTTGAATTTTTCTTTTATTTTATCCCGTCCCTTTCAAGGATCATGTATATGTATTTATCCAAAGAAAGTTTTATGAAACGGTGTGTGTATGTATTTATATTATGATTGAGTCCTATTATTGGTGTAAAAAGTGTAAGTCCAAAAATGTCAATTTGCTCCGTGGCTAATATTGTATGTCATTAAGGAAGTTGTGAAACGCTGGGCGAAATTTCCACTTTATATTCTTCACGGAGCAATGTAGGCAGCAGGCAGGCTCCCTAACTTCATTACAATTTCAAATTATCTATCGCTGAACTGAGAGGAGATGATAGCGGTGCCACCTAGCGGTGGTCACATCAACAATCAACGGGGTAGGTCCGGAGTGCCACAGGGATCAACGTTGGATCCACAAAAATATTGAGGTATATTATTTCAAGAATAATACCATTTTATTCACGCAACGAAGGTCGGATAGAAACGGTCATAAAATTGATCCAAATAGCGGCACATTTTACCTAAAAGTTCACTAAACTTCACTTGAGATAGGACAATGTCCTGAATAAGCAGCAATCCAGTGGTTCCGGCTTTGCCTCGAAATTTTAGAGTTGTTTAGGGTGGATTTTTTCTACCTTAGTTATAGTTTAAGTTAGAGTTATAGTTATAGTTACCACTGGTCATCACAGAAATGGGTTTTTTCAAAATATAACTACGGATTTAGCCCGTTACTTTAGCCGTAACTATAACCAGCCGAAAATCAGTAGTTATAGTTAAATTTGATAGTTATGATAGATGTCGCTGGTAATTTTTGTTCATTACTGACCATTTGACGTTTGTACGGGTCAATTTCGTATTTTTTTATCATAATATCTAAACACAGTAGGTATAATATAATTATGATAGTAATATATAAGTACGATGAAATAATGGAATACGTATTGAAAAAAAAGAAAAAAGTTAGGTTTCGACGACTGCGAATTTTTAGCGTGATGACGCTTGTATAAAGAAATAGTGAGATATCTCTTTTTAAAATTAGGTTACGATGATATTCGCAAACATTCAAAATTCAAATGCATTCACCATATTACAGCAAATTTATGACAGCCGCCATTACTCGGAGTCACAAATACATAAATAATAGAAAACGAGACACACTATATCTTCTATCTTTTATATAGTATGCGCAAGAAAGAGACAGGAAACGCTCGGAACGTACTGTTTACAATTTGTATAGAATATTTGGGGTCTTTATACCTGCACCACCCGTAACTATAACTATGACATAACTACACTTGAAAAAACCGTTTTAAGATATTTAACTATTTCATGTATAACCAGTGGTTATATTATGACTATAACTACCGATTTAACAATTCTGTGAAAAAATCCGCCCTTAGTGTTTGACACTGTTCGTTTTTCGGAGAATTTGAAGTAAAAAACATACATATCATTACTTCATGTTCCTCACGAAGAAAGCATTTTTCCATTAAAAACTACTAAATTTAAAACACTTGTTGGATTTAAATATAATGTTTTCAATTAAATAAATATATAACATTCCTTATTTCAGAATGTCGTTCACATGGACGAACCAAATCGGGGTTTTTTTGTTCACATTTTACAACATGTGGTCAAACCATCTCAATGGTGTGACTTTCACTACCTATATCTGTGATATCTTTCTTTGTCTTACATTATCGAAGTAAAAAAGTAGACTTTCCTCAAACTGAAATCATAACTTTCCAGTGTTATATACGTTGTAGTGGAGAGTTAACATCGACAAGTGAATCTATTTCAAAAACGCTGATGAAAACGATTTACCCATTTTTTCGATCAGAACAAACTTCTACCCTGAATGAATCAACTGAAATAAATATATTCATAGAGTGAAATTCCTTGGAATTTAACGAAATCGAGTATGAAATGAGTTTGATCAACATTTATATATATTATATAAACATTGTATTCTTGATTCCGTCTCTTAGTTCACAATCCTACTTCACGCATGAATATATTATTACAACTTCATCAACTTCTTCCTCTCATTTGGCACTAACGAAAAAACATATATGTACCGAGTGCTCCAAAATGGAGGTCGCAGAGTTTTTGGCTCCGTAATCTGAGGCAGTGGTTAAGAAAACAAGAAAGGTGCAATACTTTGGTCACGTAACGAGAAAAAAGGAGTACCAACCCCTAAAACAACTAATAATCGAAGGAAAAATACAAGTAATTATGTTTTGAGCCTGGATTGAATTTGAAATCAAGTGTCAAGAGAAAGTGATCGAAGATTTATTTTGGCTGCGTAATCTGAGAAAAAAGGTTCCATCGAATAGCCCCCGTGCACTCCTCACGCTATTCATTTTTTTTTGTGAGGACTAGTCAAAATATGACATATCTTTCTGTGATTTACTGATGTTGGTAGTTGTTCACAGAAATTCTCTCAGGTACTTGTCTTCTTATATGAGGGGTAAAAACTCCAAATAATTTACGTCAAGTATAACACAAACTATATTTATTTACAATATGTACAAGAACTTCACCTGCTACCTATATAGTCATACATCGGAATGCGCGCTTACCCACTTACGCGACGTATTCTCCATGCATCTCTATCATCAATATCACACATAACCAATTCACACAAATACTGCACTTTCAAAACCGGTACACTGAAAAAATAATTGTGACCACCGAACTGGCTACCTGCGTTTTAAGCCAAACCTTTGTTATTAGTAATAAAAGTTAATCAGTTTATAACTGTAGTGTTTGGTTAAACACACAAAATATTTAGTAGCACAAAACGAATTATTTTGTTGTCACTATAGTTCGGTTAATTTTACCATAACTTTTTTTTCAGTGTAACAGTCGATCAATTAAAAATAGAAAGTAATTGAAAATTCAAATAAGATCGGTTGTCACGTTTGCAATTCCATTTCTTCGCGTTATGGGCAATGTGTGAATAAAAATGGTCATTTCCACCAAACAAAAAAATCTACATCTGCCTTCTTTAATTAATAATTGCAACCTTTGATATGTCTAAATTAATACTGTTTTTACATATGATCACAAACTTTGTCTTTTTCTTCTTAAACTGCCTTAAGTCTGAGTTTGTGATCTCCGGGATGTGGACTTACAGCTGTCTTTCCATATTTTGAGAAGTCTTCTGTGCATCCTTCTTCCCTTTGGTTTCCCATGAAATTAAAGATATTAGTCCGCTCTAGTCAAGTGGTATCTCTAGTACTTTTGTCTTGGTTTTCTCCATCGGACAACATCCAGTGTGATATTAACTACATATGTCTACATTTTTGGGACACCCTGTGTAATATAAGAGTGTGCCCAGCTTCGCTCCGTTGAAATGACTCAAGTGTGAATGTAGCGGCAAGTCTAAAATGGAATCACAAATGAAATTTTCAGAATATAAAAAGCATTTCTCGGGAAAGCGAGCAAAATATAAATGAACGAATTGTCATCAATACATAAGTCCCCATTGTACTGGATTTGTGAGCACATTTACGACCAAGGTCGAAATTAGGTCGAAATGCGTATTTATTTGGATTTTATCGTCATCGAATTCTCAGTGTTGAGAGTGTATACCATCCATCGTGGCGAGTCGTTTTACTTCTGGGCCGACTTCTTGAGACTTCAAATTAAAAATAATTGTAAATTATTTCTCAGGAAAATATTGCTTCCCTGGACAAAAAACACGGGTGAGTTAATAAAAAAATTCCGTTCGGAAATATACTTACCACTTGTAGAGGATTCATGGAAGTATCAAATAAATAAATAAAATATCTAGATATTTAAAAAAAATGCGGAATATTAAACACGAAGGTAACATTTTGTAAGAAAGAATAATACAATTACAAAGTTTATTAAAGAAATCATTCTAAGAGACAACACCATGTGACGCTCAAAAACTTGAGAGAAACTTTTCAAACTAAATAAAGAGAGATTATCTTTACACTCTTCCTATATTTTTTGGTCCGCAACGAAAAACACAACTCTCTCCGAATATATAAAAAAACTCTAAAATATTAATACATTTTTGAGAGAGTTTGTAGAGTTTTGTGTCGTTGTTTCACTGCCTATTACCAGCTGTCTCAATTTTATGATTTATGATCTCGTATATTTGATTGTAACGTACCTACATATGAATTTTTAAAACCAGCGATACAAAAAAGGCAAAGTTTCGTCCAAATCCATAAAATGTTTCCTTTCCACAATCCAATTTTGGTATTCATGGCTCGGGTGGTTAAGTATCTAACTCCTTAGCCAAGGTGTCCGGACTCGATTCCCGGTGGAGGCGCAGGCTCCATTGTGTTTTCAGATCTGTGATACGATTAAGATCACAAGTCTCCTTTTGGATCTATCACATGCCCAAACCGAAAACACAACTAAAACAACTGTGTCTCCATCGGAAATCGATTCCGGAACCTTTGGCTTTGGGGTCAGAACTAACTTAGCTACGAAGGCCGAAGACGAGATTGGGAATTGTGTTGTGTACAACACTTAACTCTGCTGTCGATGTGTGGATTATCAAGGCGAAAATTTTAAAATCTTCGAGGTTATTCCTTCTCCTGTACTTTTTTCCTCGCAGAACGTGACCCAAATATGATACCTTTCGTCGTTTAATTGTGTTAACTAGCTCGCGCTCGACATTTGCTCTCCTAGTTATATTAAAAAGCAAATTTAATTTAAAATAAAACTCCACTACCGAATAATGTAATTTTTCTCTTTACAAAACGTTGACAGTAGTAGCGTCTAGTCCCAGCTTTTCTTTTATGCATTCTTAGGTTAGGTTTAAGTTTGTTTACAATAACTATAGCGACTCGCGTGAGCGAGTTGTATATTTAAATTGTATATTTTTTTGATTTTCGCATTAAATATAAAATTTCACAGTTCATATAAAAGGTTGCATTCGCCCACAACGATAGTTGAATAAATATGTTTAGATACTTAATTCCTTTTAACCCATCTTATAATCATCCATATCCTTCCCACATCCTTCCCATACTTATAACAATATATAAAATGCTTTTTTTTTTATTTTATTTTTTGTATCTGTCATTTTTCTGTACTTTCTCATTAAATTTTTCTCATACATACATACAAACCATCACGCCATGTCCCTCACGGGGTAGGCAGAGAGAACCGAACGCCACATTTTTCTATCTTGACACACATTCATCGCCTCATCAACATTCATACATCGTCTTATACATGTTCGTCTGTTGTTCATGCTTCTTACATTTCCATCTTTCAAAATATCGTTTACATGGTCGTGCCATCCTTTTCTTGGGCGCCCGCGACCTCTTATTCCGTTCCTGTCAGTTTTGTATATTTTCTTCGTCAGGCGTTCTTCGTTCATTCTCCCCAAGTGGCCAAACCATCTCAATGTGTTAACTTTCATTCTGTTAATTACATCTTTCTTTATCTTACATTCTTTCCTTGTATCTTCATTCCGAACTCTATCATACATCGTTCTGTTACAAATTCTTCTAAGCGATCTCACTTCAACTGCATTTATTCTGCTTTTGTGCGACTTCTGCCATGTCCAGGTCTCACTTGCATACGTCAGGGTTGGCACTACGATTGCGTTATGAATGGAAACTTTAGCGTCTCTTGATATGTTGCGATCATTCATAACTGGTCTAAGTGCTCCATTCACTCTGTTTCCTGCCATAACTCTTCTTTCAATATCCTTATCAGGCCGTCCATTCCGTTGGAACATACTACCCAGATAGACATACTCGTCGACTTGTTCAAGCCATTCATTCTCTACTTTTATTTGACACACTGTTCTGCTTTCACTCTTTTCAAAGACCATCACCTTTGATTTGCTGGCATTCATTTTAAGTCCGTTTTCTATGCATCCTTCATATACCATACTTACAAGATACTGTAACTCTTCCATACTTTCTGCTAACAATACTTTGTCGTCTGCATACATCAGATCACGTACTGTTACAGTACTCAGTTTCAGACCCTTACTTTCATACTTAAGGGCTCTTATGCAGAAATCAATGTAGAGATTAAAGAGCCAAAGGGACAACACGCACCCCTGTCTAACGCCATTATTTATAGAGAACCAAGTTGTTGCTGTGTCGTTAACACGAACACATGCTTTGCTGTTCTCATATAATGAAGCGATTGCACGTATCAGCTTACTCTTCACTCCGTACATCGATAGTATATTCCATAGTTTTTCTCTTACAACTTTATCATAGGCCTTTTCAAGGTCTATAAAGGCGCAGAAAAGTTTTTGGTTTTTACCCAAAACCTTTTCTGTGACCATACGTAAAGAAAAAAATTGGTCTATACATCCTCTGCCGCCAACAAAAGCCCCTTGAGCATCCCAAATCTTGCTCTCTGTAACCTTTCGTACTCTTTGATCCAGGATCCTTGCATACATCTTACCAACTGAGCTT
Organism: Molanna angustata; assembly: GCA_963576475.1. Taxonomy (NCBI): domain Eukaryota; kingdom Metazoa; phylum Arthropoda; class Insecta; order Trichoptera; family Molannidae; genus Molanna; species Molanna angustata. The sequence continues at coordinate 2,040,956 of OY754985.1, read as the reverse complement.
AGCAAACTTATGGCTCTATAGTTTTTGCAGTCGAGCTTCGATCCTTTACCTTTATACAAAGGTACCACGACTGCATTTCTCCAGTCTGAGGGAGTGTGTCCTTCTTCCCAACATTTGTTGAAAAGAGAGAGACACCACTCCAACGTCTGTTCGCCGCCATATTTTATAAGTTCAGCTGATACACTGTCATACCCGGCAGCTTTCCCCGCTTTCGCGTGTTTTACTGCTTCAAACACTTCTTCTTGCGTTATTTCATCCTTATCATCTTCACTTACTTGCCATGTTCTCTGACTCACGTCCCCTCTTACTCCGCTATCATACAGTTCCTCGAAATATTCTTTCCATCGCTCTTTCACGCCATCTTCGTCCATAATTATTTTTCCATCTTTATCATTTATTCCTTTCGAAGCTTTCACAGTTCCATTTTTTCTTTTCGCTACGCAACATTTTCATGTTTCGAGGAAAGTCGCTGGCTATTTTCAGGCTTTCTTTCTCTTTTATACCATCTTTTTCCCTTTTTACTGTGTCTTTGACTACTTTCTTGCATACTTTATAATTCTCTTTTGCTCTTTCTTCATTATTCGATCCTTTCGCGGCTAATAATGCCATCCATGCTTTCTTCTTTTCACCCACAACTATCTTAACACTCTCATTCCACCAAGCATCGCCTTTCTTTCCACCTCTTTTAGCAATACCACAGATCTTCTTCGATGTCTTACACACGGTCTCTTTCAGCGTCGTCCATGCTTCCTCAATATTTCTTCTACTGTGTATTGCTTTAAAGAGTTCGTTTCCGGTCTCTTTTGCATACTGATTTCTTACACTCTCATCTTGCAGCCTTTCTACCTTGGTTCGCATCGGTGGATCACTTCGGTGTGTTTTAGAGCGCCACCCGGTGAACAAATCAATTCTTGATATTAACAAGTAGTGGTCTGTCTCCAGTTCCGCGCCCCTATACACTCTAGTATCCACTGTCGCTTTCCTTAGTGCAGCGTCAACACATACATAGTCAATTATTGACCTTTCATTCCCTCTTTCCCATGTATACTGGTGAATTCTTTTGTGGCTGAATACTGAGTTCGCCACAAACAGATTCCCTTCCGTGCATACTTCCAATAGTCTTTTACCATTGTCATTCACTCTAATATCGCCGTGAGGTCCAAGGACTGACTCAAAATCTTTCCTACGGACACCCACCCATCCATTTAGATCTCCAGTCAGAATCACTCTTTCATTATCCTTTTTTTCGTTCATTATCTCGGTCACACTGTTCCAGAAATCATCCTTTTCACTCTCACTGTCGGAGTTTCCGGGCGCATATCCTATTATTAGGAATACGCTTGTAATTCCGATCTTCAGCCTTACCCACATGAGTCTAGAGTTTTTTAGCTTGTACTCTTTCATACATTTCCCCATTCGTTTCGCTAGAATCACACCAACTCCTTTGCATGCAAATTCGTCACTTTTCACTCCCGACCATAGTTCTATCATACCATCATTCCTAACGTTCATCCCTCTACCTTTCTTTTTTGTCTCACTTACACACAATACATCTATTTTTTTACCTTTTATTACGTCGCACAATTCATTCATCTTTCTATCCATTCCTCCTCTTATATTCCAGACTCCCAATCTGCACTTAAATTGTTCTCATTTCTGCATATCGTTTGTGTATTGTAATTGTTAACATTACTGTTTACTAATCCAAATAAATAAATTTGACTTAATACTAGGAGATCACAACCAATCAGAAAGCCAACCGGAAACAGAATGCAGAATGGTGAATGCGGATTGTAGACGCTAGTGTTGACAATTACTTAATTCATTTTTTATGAGGTTCATTTCGATCGTATAATATATTTCATTTTCATCGTGGTACCATAATTAACTTTTGTTGAACTTTCTATTCAGAAATTCTGATAAATAGATAAATAGTTTACGTTTAGTTAGAACGAATAGATATATTGAAATTCCTTTCTAACTTACACTGAAGCTGCTACATTATTCCACGGAGGTTCTGATAATAACATTAGGACGGAAGCTAGGTATGGTATTGATAATATTTATCATAGAAGTAATTCTCCGAACAATTTGAGCTTTAGTAGGTGTAATCAGTTTAAACTACCCTAAGGGCTGGAAGGTAGAACACAGCTCTTGTCAAACTTTCAAATAATGTTATGTAAGACGTAGACCACCATTTACTGATGACTCCAATATAGAATTGACAAGATCACTCCATCTAGTCGGCGAGCCATCACGAAATCTTCTGCCTTTTACTCTTCTTATCACAACAAGCCTGTCTGGACTATCTGGTTCTCTCCTGGCGAATTTATCAAAAAAATATTTAATTGAAATACAACAATGAATAGATTCATCAGGTTTTTTTCTGATGAAGGCTTGATCGTTTCGTATTTTTAATAAACTACAAGGCGTAGAGAAATATATTCTTTTTAAATTAAAGAAAACAAAAATACCTGGAAAAATATGTCGTGACGTCGTTGCATTAATGCTTCAGGTTTAGTAAAGAAACCTAAAAAACATTTATTTTCCATTCAGCGCCATTGCGAAATAAAAGTTTTTTTTGACTTATTTACTTAACCTGATTCATTAATGCAACGTCACAACATAGTTTTCCAGATATTTTGTTCTTTAATTTAAAAAAATATATATTGCTCTACGCCTTATAATTTTTTAGAAATATAAGAAAAATATCAAAAATCGGGGTATGCTTATTATTTTCTACAAAAATATATACAAAACAAAATAAAAAAATTAAGGCATATTTTTCTTTATTAATACCCACACTAACAAAGATTTTTTTTCAGAATGGTTAGTTTCGTATTGATGATGCAATATCAATTAGAAAAAATAAGAACGTTGGCAGCAGTCACCCCTTTAAGACAGAATTTACATAGCACTCTTTACAGGGTTAATTTTCTTTATATGAAATGTGTTTATTGAGTGGGTGGATCGCGATGGAACGTGTAAGGCAATCAACTAAAGAATGTAAAGTGAGTCTATTTTATTGTGTAATATATATTATGAAGCAACGACACATCGGAGATAATACTTCTGTTCTCTATACTTTTCATTTTAAACAGGTGAAGTGACTCGACGTAGTTAGGGGGATATGTTCGCGATCGATATTTAAGGTTATGGAATTTTGATGGCAAAAGAGTAGTTTTGATGAAAAAAGAATCGTTTAGATGGCGAAAAAAGTAAATGAAATTCTATAATTCTTGCACCACCAAAGCAAGCAATTTGAACAATACTGACTGTTGAATAGTAAAGGAACGTGATGAAGGGCCAAAGCAATGGGAGGTATATAGTAATAATAAAGTCATGAATGTTCTATAATTGTAATATGGCGTGACTTGAGCTAGTATTGATGTTACAAATTTACCCACCTCGCAACACACTACACCCCCGTAACACCAAAAGTTTGTACAAGTCAATTCTGATTACGAGTGAAAAAATCTCGCAGCAGAAGTGTACGGTACTTTGATATCATAAATTCTTTACAACCATGAATTCAGAAACTCCTGAATTTTTGCAAACTGTATAGTTTTCATTCAATTACGTTTTGCATTTAATTCATACCATTACGGCATATCCCACAATGTGACGTTGTCAGCGACAGGCGTGCGGGTGTGTATTACCTTATATAAAGAAGCATGACGTGTGTGTGTGTGTGTGTGTGTGTGTGTATTCCCATACCATAAAGTGAACTGCATTCAGAATGAGTGGTGAATCTTATTGCTATAGGTACTACTTATTATGTAAGATGTAATTTTTCCTCGTATATTTCGACTACCTGATTTGAGTATATTGTCATTGTTGTGAATACTTGCATAAATGGAAACCATAAAAATCATGATAAATAAATAAATATATAGAAACTAAATTAAATAAATAAATAAATAATGCATGAAAACCATAAACCATCAGTTTCTCATTATAGTTATATATTGAACTCTCAAAAATTGCATTGATAAGGCAACTCATATAATAAGAAGGCATAATTAGTGAACGTTGCGCAAGCGCATTAAGTGATCATCATATCATCAGTTTTTCATTATTAAAATATTATAGAACTTATTTTAACTTTTCTACGAACAATTCTTGGTAGAACTCCATTTCAAATTATAAATAAATTTGGTATGGTGAAATAAAACCAAAGTTTTCAAAATGGTCACTGGATGACCGAAACTTGTCAGTGTCATTAAATTAGTAGAACTGAAAACTTTGGTTTTTTTTACCATACCAAATTTATTTATAATTTATTAAAGAACTCTCAAAAATTGCATTGATCAGGGAAGTCATATAAAAAGAAGGCATAATTGGTGAACGTTGCGCAAGCGCATAAAGTGATTACGTAAACCAGCCGATGACAGTTCGTAAGCCCTGTAGGTGCCTTGAGTTCCTGGGTCTCCTGTAATATTCCAACTTCGTCTCTATTGAGATTTTGAAAAGTTTGTCAAATAAAATATCTTCTATAACTCTGCCATTACAATTTACATATAAGTGATTATTATTTTTTAAGTTAATTGGTCCTCTAATGCATTACTTAATTATTCTCGTATTACTATAATACAAAATAAAATATAATCTTAGGTTGATTTAAAATTCAACAGTATTACAATCTGCCGCATTTTGGAGTGAGACAATATTGATGTTTGCACTTAAGTGCACGCAGTGTCTCGATAGGTTTTGTGTTATTTGTAAGCAAAGACCTTTCAATGCGTTAGGAAATTTTCCATAATGCCCGACCAACTTTGTTTTCCCAAGAGTGAAACGCATGTAGTATATATATGTGTGTGTGCATTACTTTGAAACCCTAAACCACGAGGGTCTATATACTCACCCTGTACTTATTTCACATTATGTGGATGTGGAAAACTTGTTATATAACAAACCATCCCTAAACATTCACCCTCACCCCCATCCCTCCACAGCCACAAATGTGTATCTTAAATCAAGTCTTACTATTAATCGTAATTTATTTTATAATGGTTGTGCATTAGATTTACACTTTGGAACCTTTGTAACGACTTTTGTGTGCCCACCAATAAATGCATACGATATTTATATTAATTATCTCAATCAAATTTAACGCGCCTTCAAAATATTTGTGTCAGGCTATAGTAGACTATTCAGTATATTTTGAAAATATTTTTACCAGTTTTTAATCAAACCCAATAATCCAGGATTAAAGATGAGAAAGTCTACAATTTTAAATCTTCTTTATTGAAATTATTGTTTATTTATTTGCCACGATTATTTATTTATTTTAATTTTAATTTTTACATAGTATTATTAGACATAAAACAGCGTAAGTAACATAACAAGAATTATAACAACAAAATATATTAGTACATTAACAAAGTAGGTACAGTTTTACATGTAAATTTGTCCGAGTTGTACGCTGTATAAAAAATATTGACACGTTGGACGCCCAACTAGGTGAACCTGTTTTAGGACGTCCGATAGGAATAGTTACTATAGTAGCAATAACCAACACAACACTACACACACATACAATAATGATTCTAAAAATAAGGTAAATTTAACGAATTTTCAGGTCCAATTAAGTTAAAAGTGAAATCAATTTATTATTTGATTCATCTATACCTACCTATGGATATAAGCCAAGCAATTATTGTTTTTTTCAGCACATTTCTTGTCAACTGTTTCCAGTCATCAGGTAGAAAATTAAACATTTTGGGGCCAAGAAATCTAAAATTACGCTGTGCGAAAGTAGTGTTTGTTTTTTTCATTACAATAGTTGACTTTTGAGAAGTACGGGTGGAATAAGAATGGCTAGCAATTGGGTATTCCTGTCTATGTTTGTGAGTATGTAGGATTATTTTGCTAATATACAGTTGTCTGACATTTAAACTTTAAAATCAGTGAATAATAGATTACTGGGATATCTGAATGGTTTATTGAGAATTATTCGTATTATTGATTTTTGAATTTTTAAAAATTGGATCCAGAACAGTCATACTACAACCTCCCCATCCATACTGCATTACTGAATTGCAAAGTGCATAATAAATTTGCCTTAAGTCTTACGATACAATATTACATTATATGTACATAATACGTTAAGTACCTATAACAACAAAATAATTTCAAGATTACAGTGATAATATATCCTAAATTTAATGCTAGGTTAGTATTAAATGTTTACAGTAATCTGATACAAGCAAAAATGCTCCAATTTCACAATTAAACAAAATTAATAAAAAAAATTGATTAATTGTCCGTATGCATGGCTATATTTAATTTGAAAAAACACCTTAGCATTATGGTTTATTATATAAAATATTGAACTAGGTTGAAATTATTTATAAGGACGTATAAAAAAGTTTCAGAATATTAAAATAAATCTTGTTTTATCTCTACTTTGTTTAAATCGATTTCTAGAACATTTTCAGAAACAACTTATTAGCTACTTTCAACTTACCTTCCAGAACAATCTTCAGTGATAACTTTTTTCATTATAAAGATCGTATATGTGTGAATATAATATAGTTTTTTTTTTCTGATTCTGTATGAAACAAAACTTTATAGACAACATACAAATCTACATTACACAAGTTCCATAGTAGTTATACCTTCACTGTAAGGTTCTTAGAACAAATCTATTTACGTATCTTTCACCCCAAATTTTATATCCCTCACACAATGTTTGCACAACTTTTTATTCCGCTGGGAGTAATATTTCTTCAGTTTGTACGAACATAAGACTCGAAAAGGTTTTGTACCACGAGCGAGCCTTGAAACCAATTTCAACGTGGGTTTGAAATGTGCGTCGGAACCGCCCTGAAAAAGAAAAGGTATCCACAGAATTCTCTCAATAGTTGAGAGATTCGGATGCAAAATGAAAGAAAGCTATGTACAAACAAAAATCGATAAAACAGGAAGAATAACATTCTGAGAGCAGCATAAATATTATAAGGAGATGGGTTTTAGGTGGGTAGAATGTTGTGATTAATTAGTTTAAAGGAATTTCATCAGAAGATTATTTGCGTGTTCAAAAGTATTGTCAAAACACATCTCACTATATTAGATATGCTACAGACAATAAATATTGGGGAAATGATAATTTATATAATGATAGATAGTACTCACTCTGACAAGTATTTATTTCAATTAAGGTTTTAGGCGTTTAATAATTATGATATTCAATTAATACAGAATAAGAATGTCGAGGATATGGATCATGACCCATGTTTCTCAAAAATCTTAACTAGTTTTGTTGTATTTACCACTCCCACTAATATGCTTCTTAAGAATCTCTACAAATTTTGATGCACCTCCACGTTAATTTTCTTCGAGGATCTGTATTAATCGTTCTACATTTTTGTCACTCCAACGAATATGTTTTTCAATGAACTCTACCATTTTTTACGGAGTATAATAATAAGGCAAACCTCTGTACACACATACCTATAGACTGGCTTGAATTAAACTTGAATATATAAACACGAGTAGTTCTTTTTATAGTCAGGTATGTATATTGGTACATGAAAAATATAACTTCTCGTATTCCATTGTACGTAGATTTTTCATAAACTCACGTTTACTTGTATGTTTTATATTTAGAATAATGTGAGAGCTATATTGAAATACGGTGAGCTATGTACATATGTCAAAAGCCTACCTTCGGTAGCAAAATGAAATTTTTTATTTTAGTAGACATTACATAAATATCGATTAATATTTCTTCTTCATCTTCTTCTCCTTTTGTCTTGATGTCAGGTCCCCCCGACGTTAACGATCACTTGAGGAAAACGCACTCGATCTTAAGTAATGCGAAATAGCCCCACCATGCTTCGTTTTAACCCTGTGATTCCAGATGTTGAAACATCTTATGTTCTACAAAGTGTAGTTTTTTTTATCTTGAGGCGAATTCGCCAACCTAAGTACTTAGGAAGTACATTCTTTCACAAGTAGTTATAATTATTGTCTATTTTTATCTGAATCTATATTTTTTTCTGTTTCTATATTTTTATCTATGTCTATATTCTTATCTGTTTCTATATTTTTATCTGTGTCTATATTCTTATCTGTTTCTATATTTTTATCTGTGTCTATATTCTTATCTGTTTCTATATTTTTATCTGTGTCTATATTCTTATCTGTTTCTATATTTTTATCTGTGTCTATATTCTTATCTGTTTCTATATTTTTATCTGTGTCTATATTCTTATCTGTTTCTATATTTTTATCTGTGTCTATATTCTTATCTGTTTCTATATTTTTATCTGTGTCTATATTCTTATCTGTTTCTATATTTTTATCTGTGTCTATATTCTTATCTGTTTCTATATTTTTATCTATGTCTATATTCTTATCTGTTTCTATATTTTTATCTGTGTCTATATTCTTATCTGTTTCTATATTTTTATCTGTGTCTATATTCTTATCTGTTTCTATATTTTTATCTGTGTCTATATTCTTATCTGTTTCTATATTTTTATCTATGTCTATATTCTTATCTGTTTCTATATTTTTATCTGTGTCTATATTCTTATCTGTTTCTATATTTTTATCTGTGTCTATATTCTTATCTGTTTCTATATTTTTATCTGTGTCTATATTCTTATCTGTTTCTATATTTTTATCTGTGTCTATATTCTTATCTGTTTCTATATTTTTATCTGTGTCTATATTCTTATCTGTTTCTATATTTTTATCTGTGTCTATATTCTTATCTGTTTCTATATTTTTATCTGTGTCTATATTCTTATCTGTTTCTATATTTTTATCTGTGTCTATATTCTTATCTGTTTCTATATTTTTATCTGTGTCTATATTCTTATCTGTTTCTATATTTTTATCTATGTCTATATTCTTATCTGTTTCTATATTTTTATCTGTGTCTATATTCTTATCTGTTTCTATATTTTTATCTGTGTCTATATTCTTATCTGTTTCTATATTTTTATCTGTGTCTATATTCTTATCTGTTTCTATATTTTTATCTATGTCTATATTCTTATCTGTTTCTATATTTTTATCTGTGTCTATATTCTTATCTGTTTCTATATTTTTATCTGTGTCTATATTCTTATCTGTTTCTATATTTTTATCTGTGTCTATATTCTTATCTGTTTCTATATTTTTATCTGTGTCTATATTCTTATCTGTTTCTATATTTTTATCTGTGTCTATATTCTTATCTGTTTCTATATTTTTATCTGTGTCTATATTCTTATCTGTTTCTATATTTTTATCTGTGTCTATATTCTTATCTGTTTCTATATTTTTATCTGTGTCTATATTCTTATCTGTTTCTATATTTTTATCTGTGTCTATATTCTTATCTGTTTCTATATTTTTATCTGTGTCTATATTCTTATCTGTTTCTATATTTTTATCTGTGTCTATATTCTAATCTGTTTCTATATTTTTATCTGTGTCTATATTCTTATCTGTTTCTATATTTTTATCTGTGTCTATATTCTTATCTGTTTCTATATTTTTATCTGTGTCTATATTCTTATCTGTTTCTATATTTTTATCTGTGTCTATATTCTTATCTGTTTCTATATTTTTATCTGTGTCTATATTCTTATCTGTTTCTATATTTTTATCTGTGTCTATATTCTTATCTGTTTTCATATTTTTATCTGTGTATATGTTCTTATTTGTTTCTTTATTTTTATCTATGTCTTTATTATTATCTGTTTCTATATTTTTATCTTTGTAATTAATTATTTTTAGTATTGTAACAAGTAAATGGCTTTTGCCGTTTATTGTATTAATATATACATAAATAAATAAATAATCGCGCCAAGGGATATCATCGACCACAAATATTGTTTTTGACAACAATAATATTTTCATCGTATTGATCTACCTAGAAGAGTACTTGTCAACAGCATGGTCAATGACCCCATGTTTATCCACGAACTTCGAGTTCGAGAGTATAATAATAAGCAAACTACCACTTTATTCATGATCTTTCAGTTCCTGGTATACTCGTGATACTTCGATCTCGTGCGTTTATTTATCTTTTCAACTATCGAGCCTGTTTTTTTATTGTTTAAATTATTTTCTTTCATATTGCTGAAGATTAATTCATTTATTTTGTATAAAGTCGTAGTGGGTTGAATAAATTGAATGTAAGTGAACCGATTTTTTTCCTTAATTTCTACTTTATACACCCACTGTCTATAAATTGTTAATCTGATGGTACATCCTCACGAATACTTAGTAAATCACCCTCACTGAATACGTTGACTTCTAATTGTGACTTATTAGGGAAAGATCAGTTGTAAAATTAACCCAAGTAAGTAAAGCTTCACTTTACTTAGTGGACAGTATCTGTCCAGCCCCCCTAGACAACATGCCATTAAAGCTAAGCGTTATATCGCTAAGCGATAGAAATGTATGAAATTTTTGGCTGTCACGTGTTGTTATAGCGACCAATTACATACATTTACTATCGCTTAGCGATATAACGCTTAGCTTAAATGACACGTTGTCTAGGCCCCCTGGAAACCTATTTCAATCTTCTGAATTGATCGTTAGCACGTCACAATTGGAAGCAATTCGAGTCTCAGCCTTTAACTGCATTCCTTACTGGAGTCAGCAATCGATATTGGATTAAATGGAGTTGAGCCTACGGTTTGGTATTTACTGAAAGTATCCAAGCCGTAGGAACCACAGTCCTCAATAAAAAAACTAAGTTGCCTTTATTAAAATCGGTTCGATAAAAAATCATAAAAGGATTGTCAATCCTCAAATGTAAGATAGTGTGTCATAATGTTATTTATTTTATTTATTTATTTATACATCTTCTTGTACATAATATAAACAAATATAATTGTACACTGACGGGCTTATTGCCATTAGGCAATTTCTTCCAACCAACCAGATTACAACATTGTGTATGTACAACAGCAAATAAATAAGAGTAAAAGAAATCATAGAAAATACGTATAACACTTAAATACTATTAAAACAAAAAAAATAATAATTCATAGCAAGAAAAAAGGATATGGTAAGGATGTGAGAGGAAATCGGGATCAGGTGTTCAAGGATAAATATTCCTTCTTTAGTTTTTTCTTGAAAATACTAAGTGAGTTAGACGACGCAATATCCGGACTAAGGCTATTATGTGCAACGCAATCTTATTATCATAGTATTTTTTTTGTAGTTTCCACATTTGTAATTTCCTTTTTACAGAACGACAGTTTCGGCTGACTAAGCCCTTATCAACTGTTTTTTTTATACAGTTACATCATATTGATATCATTCTTAATAATAAAGTGCATTTTATGTTATCCACGGCCCACTAGCTTGACTTGATATTCTCAACGAAAATCAATTTTAAAGATGAGTTTTATAGGTTATGTAAGCACTTCATATAGTACTTTTCACGGCTCTCCAGTCATGGAAACTAACATACGTTTGTGATTGTATGTTGCCATAATAAATTAAAAACGATTAAATTGAACCCATGGTTATACAATCTTTCTAAACACGGCCTCTTTTATTTCTCTAACAAGAAGAACGGATTCATTTAATGCCAAGGAGACCGAATAAAATTTTTATGGCGGCCATTAATCCTGACACAGTCTAGTCACCTTTCAATTACACCACACCTTCGGACGGTGTTCAAGGAAAAAAGTACTTTTCGTTCCCTTAAAAGTGGAGGTTTATCGAGAGAATGATTGGCTATTTTCTGCGAGTTACCACTGTAAAGGTGCAGATATACTATTAAGACTTTAGTCTGTGCAGTTACGTGTAAAACTTTGACATTTCAATACATGATAATATATGACGATGTGTAAATGTTTTTTTGTATAGCTTCTCAAGTAACTAACAGGTACTGTGTCAAATATTTATTTAACACGCACCCAATTACAAGTTGGAACAATCTGAATTCATATGCATAATATTTCGTATAAATTAAAAAGTCATTTTAAGAATTACTTTTATTCCATTTTTTTCATAGCTTTAGTTTTCTATGCTCTAAGTTAAAAGTTTTGAATACTTTTTCAATCAATATGTACAATAATTTCGTTATCTTACAATTAACTAGTTGTAAGGTGGTTTTAAAAAGTTCAAGACATACCATATACATAATTCCACAGTTCCTTGTTTATCTATTCGATTTCAATTCTAGAAATACTTATTGGTGGAAATATGTTTTACAATGTTCTTCCTCTTTTTTTGCTATATTTAAACATATTTAACAAAAATGTTGTGTTTGTTGACATTTAGTTTTTATGTAAAATGTATTAAATAGTAAGCATGTTTCTCTAGGAATGATCAATATCCTAACAAAAGCATTCGTATGTTTTTTTTCTCGAAAATCTGTTTTTCTTTAAAATTACAAATAATTGATAAAAGTGCACTGAAAAAAATGCACTTAAAATCAAGAATCAATCTTTTAATCTATATTTAAGGAATTTCTAATTTATCTCAATACTTAAGTATGTTTATATATGAATACTTATCTTCATTGTTTATTTCATTTATACATACAAATGAAACGTTTTAGAAAATAACTTTAATGTTTGTTTTATCGGTGTATTTTATAAAATGATATTTGTATATTCAAAAGACTTTTACCTGTGGAGATCCTTATCATAGTCGTATCGTTTCGTCTCAAATACATAATATCCTCGTCCGGGGACTCTGACTAAAGCTCGGGCCACTTTAAAGGGCAGACCCATTATTATTTGTTCTAGTGCTAGCACATTAGTATATAAATGTTTTCAGCTTGGCTTTAACAAATATGTTTTGTGAGAATACGTTGTTTGTTGCAAGTAATTTACGAGTTTTTTAGGCACAAAATCGGGGGCGAAATTTAGTGATGGACTTATTTTCTAGAAAAAGACCGTCAAAGTTTAGGTCTTCTTCACATTCATGTTTTTTAATATATAAAAAAGGAAATATTTTTTGTATAATCTGGCTATACATATCTTGTTAGAACATAATTTTTAGAATATTTTAAGCTCCCACTTATCTTCAGTTACAACTTATAAAATATTTAAAAAAATACTTTTATTACTCAAAAATAAATATACTTTAAAATTATTTATTTTTATTTTATTTATGTATATCCAACAGTACAGTAGAATATAATGATATTAAAAACAATGAAAAAACGAGTGGGTTGTGGCCAACACTAAACTCTCCACACCACAAATATTGACAATGAAATATTTTATTCATTCTAAATTTTACTACCAGGAATATAAATTTTCTTCCGATAGTATATTTTTATGTTAAGATAGACAAACTATTAATGCAGTATAGTGAATAATGCTTATGTTGTATGAAATATTTTAATAAAAGCAGATAAATTTTGTTTCAAAGAGCGTTAGAGCATTTTGACAATGTTGACACGTGATGTCATATGAAGAAATTTTATGATATCTATGAAAAGCTAATCAGTTCTAAGTTCAAGCTATTAATATTCTTATATCAATATGAAATCAATGAACTGAAGATTGCCAAATATAAAAAAATTATCTTGTTACATATAAGTTTCATAGAAATATCCATTAAATAAAATATAATTTTTGAAACCGTTGAATATTTTTCTTTTAACATTGACCAACTTTGAATACAATTTTATGAAGATTCTTGGTGTTGTATACATAGTTGAAACCAAATTAAAATATCTCTAATTTCCAGGTCGTGAGAGCATTTTTTCAGTTTTAATAGATGAAATCATAAAGAAACATTGAGAAAAAATGAACCGTTGTCTATGGAAAACTAATCAGCTCTAAGTTTATGGACTTAACACATGTGATATCAATATGAAGTCAATCGGACTTATAGTTTGGGCTGCAGAGAGGACACAAAAAAAAACAACGTAAATGATGAATTCATAGAGAAGAAATCAAAAGTTGTCTATGGAAAACTTATCAGCTCTAGGTCTTTGCACTTTACACATATGATGTTAATATGAAGTCGATCGGACTTATAGTTTGGGCTGTAGAGAGGACACAAAAAAGATAAATGCTACGGCGTTCGGCGTACGGCGTATACGCCATACACACAAACACATCACGACGAAACTCATAGTGTGCATTCTCTACATGATACCCATTGAGAAATTGATGACTCTCCCCTATTCCATAGTGTGGAGAGTAAAAATAAGTCCATCCTATTACGGTATACGGTTTTACCCATACACATAATATACATAGGTAGGTATGTATGTATATTGTATATCCCCTGTGTCTCTTCGTGAAACGAATGGTCAGATCAGTCCGGTATTGGCACCGCTACGATATAGACGCTGCCAGGTTTCGTATTTTTATATAGATAATTTACATGTGCAATATTTGGAATACTGAAATGTATTTATAAATAGTTGAATTATAATTACATATACTTTGTGTTAAAATATACTATTTAAAGGATCAATTGTGCCTAATTAAATATACCACAACTCTCTTCTGTCTAATTTGTAATGATTTGTATATTTATATATTGTAATGTGTGCAGGAATGAAAAGATTGAGAACGAGTTTGAGGCATGCGCACGGGTGAGATTTGGATGTACGTCAAGAGCGAGCGGCGCGGCGGGTTAATCTAGAAATGACTGTGGTCTAGAGTTGATATATAAAATAATAACAACTATGTTTACCTATCATATAAACTGATTTGTTAAATTGAGAAACGGCAAAATAGGATACGAACCTACAATCCCAAGGATATTACATATATGTAATTATATTCTCCTAACTTGGAGATATACCTATATTTGAATTTATATTCGTAAAAATTTTCCACACGAGCAAATTGCAATATCACTCGATTGCAGGGCCATTATTTACTAAAGAAGAAAAAAAACTAAGATTTATATTTTTATATTCATTTTTAAAAATCATCTTCTCTGAACTCGGGGTCTTTCGTTTTGTACAAGACTGGTCTCTGCCGCCACTAGCGGAGGGCGGCGCGGCGGTCAGAATGGGAATGATTGACCCATTTTCTTTTATATTATTTGGAAGAAAGCGTTTTGGCTTAGGTAAGCATGTAAAGTGGCGTTTGAAAGATTGTGGATGTTGATACCTGGTCGTTGATAAACCTCTCTCGAGCCGGGGTTGTTAAAGTGAAATAATAATATCCGAGGCAAGAGATTTTTTGCTGCTCTCAAAGGGAATAAGAAAATCCGATTGGACGGTTACAGGAACAAAAAAACATAACAATTTAGAAAGTTCTTTTACATGACATTACAATATAATTGTTTTATCAAAATTGTTTCCGCTATGAATTTCTAGAGTGCGTCAAAATAAAAAAATAAAATAAGACATGATTTTTTTATTTATTTTGTTTGGCCGTACGCGAGGCCCACTTTTGTTTCACATACCGCACCGTAATAACACTTACACGAAAAACGCACCCCTCATACGTATGATGAACACTTATAATCACGAACATCTGGATGTCGATATTTTTCTTTTAGGACCTAAGTCATTTTCCACTGCCATCAGTTCAAGTAATAATGATTGAATTTCACTGGATGATTGAAAAATCAAGATTGAATGGAGTAAACTATGTGAGCTTGCAGGTACCTACCTACACATTCTCTCTTTCACTTATATAGACACACTCACACACATATACACATCCTTACACTCATACGTACACACATACATACACTCATGCACTAGCATTCAGATATAAATGTTTTTCATATGTAGCTTTAAGTATGTAAGCACAGCAGTCAAAATTTATTGTTAATAATGTGGAAATTTGCTATTGGTTTTAGTCTTATACTAATGCATCTATATAAAAAATGTTATTATACTGCAAATTTCCCGGAAATAAAATAAAATAAAATAAATAAAATTTAAATTTTTTGTATATAATATAAACAAATATAATGCACACTGGCGGGCTTATTGCCATTAGGCAATTTCTTTAAACCAACCAGATTACAGAGTGACAAAATTATATATGTACGTCAAAAAAAAATCAAAGATAAAAAAGAACAAATAAAATATTCATAACACCAAGATAAATAATAAAAAAAAAATAAAAAAAAACATCTTAGCCAAAGGATTGGGAAAGAACAAGAAGAGGAAATCGAGATCAGGTGTTTAGAGATAAATATTCCTTCTTTAGTAAATATTATGTAACAAAGGAAAGGAAGGAAAAGGAGAGGGAACAGGTATTTTCGGAGAGATATCCCTGTTTTAGTCTTTTCTTGAAAATGGAAAGCGAGTTTGACCTGGCTCACGCGGACTAGGAGAGCCGACCCCAAATAATGGGAATAAGGCGAGGGAAAAGAAGAAGAAGAAGAGGAAAGCGAGTTTGACGAAGTTATGTCAGGACTCAAATTATTCCAGAGTCTTGCTGAACCTACTTCGAAGAAAGAGCTGAAAAATTCAGTGTTGTGAATTGGGATAGTTAATTTAGTACGTTCAGCAGATCGAAGCAATAGGCCGTGATTAGATAAATAGGTGAATTTGGTTATTAGGTACTGCGGTGAATTAAGGTTAAAGAGCGTATTGTATAAAAGTGACAAAATATGAAAAACGCCATAATCTGCAACTTCTTTTGTATATCCGACGTTACTGCCACGACCGATTTCATTCACCTATAGTACAAGCATTACTGCTTAGTTTAGGGAATGTATGAGGATGCATATGTACTTGATATAAGGACATATTCATTTTTTGTAAAAAAAAAAACCTTCCCCTCGCAGGAAGTGAATGGATGTAAAAAGACCAAATAAGAGACGTGTGAATGTATTTACAGGAGATTCATTCTTACTATGTGACCAAACCACTTATTTTTTATTTCCTAAAAAACTTTATAAAAAATCTACACTTTATTTAAAATTCTGAATTTATGTTTACGTAAAAAATCTCCTTTCGCTTATTTAATTCTCAAAACGAAAATTAAAACCATTGTTTCAGCTAAGTACGACGAAAAATAATGAATGTAGTTACATTATATATGTAACTATTTAAAATAGATGTAGTTGTGTTTAGATTTATATTCCAGGAAGTCATTAAGAAAGTAGTTAATAAAATTTACTGCTTATTCAAATGACGTTATTGTTGCAAAAACATAGTTATCAAATGGCTCCGCCACTATATACTGTACAAATAATATTAAATATCATTATTGTGTTATTAACTTCCAAGAAAGTCCTTTTTGTTATCAAATATTATTGTTACGAACTATTAACAAAAAGGCACGTAAGGCATGTATTTACTTTGGTCATTAAATTATTTTAGAAAATTATTATAAGGTATTCTCGTGGCGTAATTATATTTCTCCAACGGTAATAATTGGAAAATAAATATTTGACAATGTTCAAATTACTAATGAAATAAAATTTATAAATTTTTAAAACACACAAATCACTTTATTTACATCACTTTTTGAGTTATTTTTAAAAGTCTACCGGTTTCGAAGCGGCTGCTTCCTCCTCAGGACTGATTATAACTTATAGTTATAATATAGTTATAATATAGTTATAATATTGTTATAATAAATAGTTATAATCAGTCCTGAGGAGGAAGCAGTCTCTTCGAAACCGGTAGACTTTTAAAAATAACTCAAAAAGTGGTGTAAATAAAGTGATTTGTGTTTTTTAAAAGTTTTTTAAAATGTACCACAAGGTTAATTCAGAAATTATTAATAATATTAATTTATAGATAAATTATACATGTATTTTCGGCCACTTACTAGACTCGACTTCTGGTACCCGGTTCAATTTCCGACAATAATTAAAAATAAGTTTTTTATTCCTCACTACCCCAAGGGGATATAGTGGGTGGTTATGAATTCGCAATTATTAAGGTTATTTTTTATTGCAGATTATCAACAAGTATCATGTTGAGGTTGTATCACAATGCGTGTGTGTGTGTGCTGTTCTACTTTATCTATTATACATGGACCAAAGTACTATTTCGATTATTTTAAAATTCTGCAAATTACGGAGATGGTTTTTTAATTATATGAATATTTTGATTAATTAATTTAAAGAAATTTTTATCTAAATATTATTTACGTGTTCAAAAATATTCTCATAACACTAATTTATTATATATTAAATATACTACAGACAATAAATATTGGTTAACTGATAATTTATATAATGAAAGATAAACTCACTCTGACAGTTATTTATTTCAATTAAGGTTACATTTTAGATGTTTAATAACTAGAATATTTAATAAATAAATAATAATAATGTCGAGGAGAATTCGCGATACGTCAAGCCACGGCAACTGGAGATTAGCGTAGGTGGAGTGTTTATAACTTCTTCTTGCGTTGGTAACAATGACATGTCAGTAGAGATGGGCGGACATCATAGGGATGTTTCGCCACAAAGATTGTGAATAGCTCATCAATGCTTCTCAATTAATTTTTTTAACTGTCAAATATTTCAAAGTGACCCCAAACTCAGAAAATTTTAAATTTTATATTTCTATTTTCAAATTTCCAAAATCACTTTCATAAAATTCATTGAAGAACTATCTGAGCTTTTGTAATAAAATATTTAAATCAATCGTGTCCTGAAAATGCTGAAAATTTTCCATACAAAATTTGAATACTTTATGAAGTGACTTGGTAGTGTAAAGTATAGCGATGGCCACAACTCACTCGTATTCATATACATTCAGTATTCCTATACATCCACAATATAATCATTATAAAATTGCAAAAAAAATTTCAACATTTTCAAGAAAAAAACTAAATATGGGATATTTATCCGTAAACACCTGACACCAATTTTTGCTATATACCTACTTAATTTTTTTTATTATTTTTATCTTGGTGATATATGTATACTCTTCATGTACACTTACCACTTGATAAAATCGAAATATATAAAGGTGGCGGTTTGTTATAGCATGCGTGTTTCGGGTGTCAATGTAATTATTATTTTGTGAGTAGTGCGTGTTAGGGCTACTGTCCACGGATGCGTATACGATAGGCGTCTTTTGCATATTAGTTATGTCCACGCTGCGTCATGCAATCGTCAACCACGCTACAAAACGTCTCAGTTTTCTTTCAACTAGCATCGAGAAAGCACGTATTTTCACGTATTTTACGTCTTGCGAGTCGGTCGCGAAGTGACACGCTGCTGCACGCACCGCATGACGTGCGGCTGACGCGACGTTGCCGCTCCGTGGACACAATTTTGATTGTTTCTATGCAAGATGCAAGCATTCGTCAATTGACGAAAGCGTGCGCATGACGTGCGGTTTACGTGGACATTAGGCCTAACATTAAGACTATTAAGGTAGGCGCGCATGGAAGCTATTTTCATCGGCCGATTAATTATCGGTGAGCTACAACATACGAATCACATGTAAGAGCGCGCATGAAAGCTAACAGAATCGGCCGATTTAAAATCTGTGACGAGACACAAAAAAATCGGCCGATCTAGATCGGCCGATTTTTTGTAACCATTACAGTTGTATAAGAGGGCGCGCATGGCGCATGCTCACCGATAATTTAATCGTCCGAGCGCAGTAGATCGAGAAGTACGTTGTCAGTGTTGTCAAACGAAATGTCAGAAAACATGGATGAAATAAATATTGATTACGAACAATTAATTATATATGTTGAAGCACGTCCTTCATTGTATGATTAAAAATTAAGCGAAATATTAATAACTGGTTGAGAACAGCTAAATCATAATAAAAGAACTGAATTGGATAAGTTATTACTTAATTGATTAATAGTTACATAGGTAATTTAATAAATATTCTATTTATAATGAATAAAAAAAATCCATATTTCTAATCATATGTATATTAAAACTTGTGAATATACATATTGTATTTTAAATATGTGAATGTTGACCGCCGTGTTATTTCCAATCGTACGATTCTATAAGCTTCCATGCGCGTTAGAACCGATCGGCCGATAAATTAATCGGCCGATAATAATCGGACGATAATAATCGGCCGATGAATTTAAGCTTCCATGCGCGCTAGAACCGATCGGCCGATTATTCTCGGCCCATAAATTAATCGGCCGATAATAATCGGCCGATGAATTTAAGCTTCCATGCGCGCCTTACCTTAGTGCTGTTGATGAATACATATACCTTGGATACAAAATTAAATTGGGTAAAGAAAACCAGACCGCCGAACTGCCAAGACGTATTGGGCTGAGTTGGGCTGCTTTTGGAAAGTTGAGACACATATTCGGTAACAAGGAAATACTGAATAACCTAAAAGCCAAAGTGTACAATTCTTGTGTTTTGCCAGTGACAACATACGGTCTTGAAACCATGTCACTTACTGCCAGAAGTCTCCACGAACTCAAATATACTCAACGAGCAATGGAAAGACAAATGTTGGGCGTATTCTTGAGAGACCGAATAAGAAACGAGGAAATAAGACACCGGTCAAAGGTCACAGACATTGCAGAAATAGTGGGAAGGCTATCGCCTAAAATGGCAATGGGCAGGTCATGTGGCAAGACAGAGAGATAATAGATGGACCCCCAGAATTCTGAATTGAAGACCCTATCATAATAAAAGAAGTGTAGGGAGACCACAGAAGAGATGGACTGACGATATTGTCGAACTGATGGGACATGGGTGGAAGCAGAGCGCACAGGATAGAGAGAAGTGGAAACCCCAGGAAGAGGACTATATCCAGCAGTGGAATGAAAGGGGCTAAAAAGAAGAAGAAGTGTGTAACGTCGGTCGACATAGAACAAAAACTGAAATCTGAAATTGCGTGATAAGCAGTAAAATTTTAATTTAGAAAGAAAGTAAGGCGAGTCTACACGGTCGTGTATAATTTTGTGAAGGTAAATCATGTCTACAATTGTTCGTCTGTTTTCGAGATAACAAATATTATGGAGTTTAGCAGATTGCCGGCAGTTGGAGAATTTTGATTTACCACGATAATACAATTGTTTCAGATGTTGAGATGGGATATGGCATGATAGTATGTATATAATGTATTAAATTAATTGTTGGCATACATAGTACCTACCCATTAGTCACTGAGAAGCTTCGCAAAATATACGTACCTCTGGGGACTTTGAATTATTTCAACATTTTTTTGTTAGCTATTATAATATCAGTAGCGGAACTGCATATAGAAGCCGAAAATATTGGCTTGTTTATGAATGTTATATAGAGAAATTCAAGACCTAATATTTTTTTGTCCGTTTTACAAATTGAAACCATACTACAAGATTAAAAATTGAACCGTGTGTAGATACGATGCTTGACAGGGCCACAAATGTAAATTTTATTTTGGCAAGTGATTTTAAAATATTTTCATAGCCATTCAAATGAACAACAGTGCTAAAAAATGTGCTTCTCCACAGTATTATTAATATTAAAATTGATCCTCCTGCTCTTTTAAATTACATATCTTTCAACATCCCTACCCGTAGAACTAGACACACTCCTCTTTTCCACTTAACCACTCAACACACCAACTATGCTCAACATGCAACAATCTACTGAATCTGTAATACATACAATAGGCATTTCCAAGAGATCGACATATTCTTAATTAGCGCCCCACATTTAAACAAATATATCAAACTTAAAATTTCATCATCATAATCAAACTCAACACTTAATATACTGCACACATTTATATATGCAATTTCACACATCATTCACACAATATTTCACCATAATATTTAACCATTCCTAAAGTATCTTAAATGAGAAAGCGGATGAATTGGCTAAGAGAGCAACATATGGAAACACACGGACACATCCCAATATTACACAAAACGATCTCCTACCAATCGCAAAATACCGTCTGTTGAATAAATGGCAGTCATATTGGGACACAAGCTCACTGAAAAAGGATAGACTTTACAAAATGACCCAACAAACAATTGTCAATAAGCCATGGTTCCATGATAAAGCTTTTGACAAACATTCCATCCGCGTTATGTGTCGTATCCGCATGGGACACTGTTGTACCAGAGAGCATTAAAAAAATAGGGATCATTGATAGCAGTCTTTGCGAGTGTATGATTAGTGATGAGACATTGGATCATTTATTTCTTGAATGCCCCATAAACGATAGGTATCCGTCCTTTTTTACCGACCTCACAGAGATTGGGGTTCCAATGCCAACAAATGTGAGGACATTGTTAAGCTACAATTCCAGGCAGGTGAACATTTTGATCAAAAAATTCATCAAAATTACTGACATCAAAATCTAACTCTGTACATAAAATTGAAAAACATTGAAGTAAAATAAATATACAAAAATTATTTAGGTTTCCCTCTATTTAGACTAATATGTTAACTTAAATGGCTGAAAACACTCTTGACGGGTGAAGAGCCAAAAAAAAATATTCTACAATAACTTCAGCGACAACCTGTAATTGGCTTTATTATTAATCAAATCATCTTTATTTTATATAATATATAATATGCTGTATGTTGTCCTCTAAATAAATAAATTTATTAAAACATTAAATTTTCGACATTTCTCAATTTTGCCTTTAGGGTTAGCCTAGTCCATATGGTTCTAGGCACGACCCTGTATAATATTAATATTTGACTCCTACAAAATAATTCCTACGGAATAAAAATGATTGCATGCATAACATTGAGTTGAAAGCGACCCTCCGATTTCATATATTTTGTATTTTCATTGTACATTCTGCGCTTTCAAAATTTTAATATTTAATTTTCCCCCGGCGCGCTTTAGTGAGTACTACAGAGGTCTCCACCAACCCCCTCCCTTAATATCATATTCACCCCTAGACTAACTAAATACCTACTCTTATTACATTCAATAACAATCCTTGACGTGAATGGCCATTTTTCATCCCTCGCGTAGGTGTATGGAAAGGAGGTGGCGTATCAATGTGTTGCATCCCCTAATTGTATATAATTATCGGGGTTGAAATACAACCGCTGTTTCTTCGTTTAATTGTGTCATTAATTAAAATTTTCCCCATGAAAATTTATCGTTTCAATATTATATATTATGTTTACTCGATAGCTAAAATAAGACAATATATTGAAAGCTCAGTTAACTGAATGAACGTTTAATCCGTTTATATAATTATTCTCAAAATAAATATGAAATTCGGCATTGTTCGCGTAAAAAATGACATTTAATTCAACATGGCGGCATTAGATCTCGTCTCTCGATTCGATGTCGACCCAATCTCGCCGTTAAATAAGTGGGCGAGAACGATTCAACGCGTTATCTGCTTAGTGACTACCAAAACTCTAACTGTCTAACTGTCAAAATATCGACTAGTCGATATTTTGACAGTTAGTCTCGACATTTATCGGTCGAGATCTACTTACAGACAGCCTTCTGTTTCAATGAATGGTCTATTCGTGTTTGCGGATTCGCTCTCTGTTTTAAAAAAAAAGTTAACTCGCGCGTGTTGTTTTAAGGAAGATCTCGATGCTGTTTATGTACGCTATTTTGTCTTTTCTCTAACTTTTATGACTTTTTTGACTTCTTATGTGCCTGTTTTTTTTTTGCTTCTACTTATGTAACTTCTATAACTTTTTTTTTCTTGAATTGTGTAACTTTTTTCTTCTTGAATTGTGTAACTATTTTTTTCTTTTTCTTTTTTACTTATCTTTTGTAGCCGAATTATTTCTAATTTATGTACTTGTGTAACTTGCGTGTGTGATTGAGTGAGAGCTCATGTAATTTTGTGTGCATCCATAATTGGACGTCCAGCCCTCGTAGTAATAACCAATATTGTTTTCTTTTTGTGAGAATTGTGAGCTGGATGTCTGTCGATGTACCCTTTTAATAAAATAAAATAAAATAAATAAATACCGTAACTTTGCAAATAAAATCGTTTTAGGTACCTACTGTATAATACGATTTTTTTTAAATATCTATAATATCAATGAAAAAGAAGGAATATTTATCCCTAAACACCTGATCTCCATTTCATTTTCTTGTTCCTTCCCAATCCTTTTTTTGTTATGATTTTTTTTATATTTATATATCTTGGTCTTATGTACTTACTCTGTTCTTTTTTAGCTTTCATTTTTTTGTTGATGTACATGTATAATTCTGTCACTCTGTAATCTGGATGGTTGGAAGAAATTATAAATAAAATAAGCCCGCCAGTGTGCATTATATTTGTTTACATTATGTACAAAAAGTTAAATAAATAAATGTATTCCTGTCTCGCTCGAAATGTATGTCGGTACTCTTCTTGTCAACATTCGTAGTTTTGACGATTAATATTATTTAACTATTTATTTATTATGATACCAATGCACTTTTATTACATATAATTTCTCAGGCAAATATTGCTTCTCTGGGTTGGAAAGCTTGGTTATTTGGAAAAATTGCCGTATGGCAATAAACTCGCCACTTGCGCAGGGTGCCAAAAAGTATTTTTTATTATTATTAGTAATGTTGTTTCACTCAAAGAGTTGGGTTTGGTGATGAATATGATTAGAAATATGATTTCCTTAGAAGCCTTTCCTTTGAAACGTTATTTTTCCGTAATCACACGACAGCTGCTGCTAATTATAATAATACTCATAATTAAAAAAAAATATTGTGATAAAATAACGTGGCGGACTTATTGCCCGCAGGCAATTTCTACCAGTCAACCACCATAGTAAATTCAACCAGTTACAGGAATAATTAACAAGAGAATACAAAATAAAAAATAATAAGAAATTAAATATACAAAATAAATATCAAAACAAAAATAAAAAAAAAAATACAACAGATAGAGACACTATGATTGTTGGATGGGGGAAAGGAGAGAGAAAAGGATAGAGGGACAAATGGAAAAAGACGTGAGTTTGTGGTTATGTGGACAAAAAGTGTGATTTCAGACGCTTTTTGAATGCTATCAAACTAGCGATATGCGGTTCGACGACGGCAATCTTTGTTAAAGGTACGATTTGAAGTGCCTTATATCCCAATGGAAAATATCGTCTTCGTCCGAGAGCGAGTTATGCACCTCAAGAAGAAATTCTTCCATCTTTTTTCTCATGACCGAAAACTTACTGTCTCAAAAGCGTAGCACACTTTCAATACCAATTTCAATACATACTCATCCACAATAAACTGGAGTCATTTAGGTACCCGAAGGTATAAAGATGTGCTCTTGAAGCTTGACGATCTTCAAGAAGCTTCAGGCATTCGGTTACCTTTGCCTGCATTGTGTGTACGTATCGTAAGAACACGAACGAAGCAAAAATTGTGTAGCTACCGCCGTGGCGCAGTTGGTAAGCCATTTGGCTTCTGTTCCGGCGTCCTGGGTTCGATCCCCAGCAGGGGAGAAATTCAATTGAATTCATTTCTCACGCAAATATTGCTTCTCTGGGCTGGAAACACTGGTTAGTTGAAATAAATTGTCATGTGGCAAAAAACTCGCCACTTGCTCAGGGTGCAAGAAAAGGTTTATTAAGATAAGACATTATGGTGTTCTATAATTTCTGACTAGATCAATAGGGACAATGACGTGATGGTTTGTGTTCATAACTCAACCATATTCCAATTGTACCTACTATTTATTTTTAAATTCAACAAATTTGATAATGTTTTTACATATATTTATAATTGTACCAGGTCGATCGTTTCGGCTGACTAAGCCCTTATCAACTGGACCAGTCGATGGTACAAGAATAAATATATAACCAAATTTGTTTGATTAAAATACTGAGTAAAATGGAGTACTACACCTTAAATACCGTCAGTATTGACAACTTAAAAAAATCCTATATTATAAATTTGATTCAACAGTTGTGAAAATCAGGCGTCTCCGTGTTTTTATCACATACACTGGAATTAAATTTTCTATTGTGTTTTCAAAAACCTCAATTTTCGTTGAATAAGTAAAAAAAACCCTGTATTGAAAATATGTAATATCTTAGACAACCTAGTTTTTTCTATCAAATATTTCAATAATGAGACAGAAATCAATAACAAGATAAAAATCGCGTTAGTTCGAAATGTGCGTTTTCATGGCATATATAATTATAAATACTCTAAACAATAATTAAAATCTCAACCTCATTATTATTTATAATTAATTTTGTTTTTTTTTCATATTGTCGTGTGTTTTTGCGCGTCTTGGGTAAAAATATAGCAAAGAATTTTCTCCTATCAATTCAAACAAATCATAGAATATGTAGATATTTACGGTTTGATGAAAATCGACAAAACTGGCTCAAATTCACGATCCACAGAACAATTTCCTTTAAAATATTCAATTCGTTTAACTCGAAAATATTCAAAAACTTGATAAAGCCAAATATTTTCACGATAGTTCGACAGATATACAACTAATCCCGCAATTTAGTGTAGGATTTTCTTGTATAAATTTTGGGATTTCATAAATATAACACCGAGTCTACTTCAAATACGTCGAAAGTGGGTTTTTACTTACGTGGTTCTATCTCCTCGCCCGGGGCATTGAAAGTATCCTTACGATTCAGTGCCCCCGAAACTGTACACGAAAATATTCTCGTTTCAAACCAACACACCACCGAAGGGGTGAATGCTTCCACATTCAAACATTCAAAAAATTCCACAGATTATATATTTCACATGTTCGCCAGACCACAGAAATGTAGTTATTCGATGCGAGACTTTAACGCCGATACAAAAACTAATTCTAATCCGCCACTCTTTAATGTGGGCAGAATTAAATCACAAAAAAATTCGCGTTCGAAAATTGAAACACCCAATCCGTCGCGAGTCGATAACCAAACTGAACATCGTCCGGAGTTCGGGAAATTCGCAGACCGTGCGCATGCGTCCGGGGGGAACTCCGATGCCCCAGAACGAGAAGGAAATATAAAAAAGGATCCGAAGCGGTTCTGTTGACAACGAGTGAGAAGAGGATAGGTATATGACTATAAGGACATCGAGACGGTTCGTTTTTCGTATAACTGACAATAAATGTATGAAAATGTCGAAGGAGTATGTTTTTTCTTGCGCGTTGATAATTAAATGATTCGATAACGTACATCGGTGCAACAGGGTTGGGAAAATGATGAAAATTTTGAATGAAAAAGGACAAAAAAAACGTATGCATTGTAAACCTTTAATGCAGTGGCGTAGCTACCTGGCGTAGCTAATTTAAAATATAAATAATTTTACTGATTCACTGTATGTTTGTTGTTAAAAAATCTATGGTTTAAATGTTTCATTTTGTTTCGCATTTTTTTGTTATGTTATAATTTTTTTTAATAGGGCACAGCCACCAATAGAGTTTGACACAGTACCTGTTAGTTACCCGAGAAACGATATTAAATAACTTTTTTCTGTTAAAGGATACTACAGCAGGTAAAAACAATTGGATAATATGAACAATGTGTACCGGTGGCTTTTGGAGATACTAGCCTTTAAAGTGATGAAAATTGCAATTTTTAACGGAAGACTATTAGAAATCACGTCTTCTATTTACAGACACTTTGGTTGGTGGAAACCCCCCGACACGACAGACACCTTTGCAGTTCAAAGTTGACTATAATAATAATAATAGTAAATTTTATTTAGATGTAAAAACATATATAAAAATTAATACATCTAGTATAAACAAAAAATATACAAAAATACTTTTTTTTAAACAATACGTATGGTAAGAGTATGACAATTATAAAAACATGTAAAACTATGGAACATTAATAGTTTTTAATTTGTATTCAGCACCTAGCCTACGAAATGTGGCAAGACTTGTGAATTCTTTTATGTTTGGTGGCAAACTATTATATATTTTGAGAACTTTATGGTATAAAATATTTTGTGTACATGTTAATCTCGTTTTTGGTATAAAATCCTGACATCCTCTCGTAGGGTAAATGTGAACATTGACATTTAATAATATATTTTTCTGTATATATTTTGGAAGCATATTATTTTTTAGTTTAAAAATCAAATTAATGTGTTGTATATAATGTATTGCTTTACTGTCATTAATTTAAGTTTATTTAACATTAGGTTTATTCTTGTATATCTGTTGCATTTTAAAATTGTTCTCATTCCCATATTTATGAATGACTGAATCCAACTGACATTAATTTTACACAACGCCTGTTGATTGCTTGTGAATTGGCAATGTGTATAGCACACACAGAAAGGTATCAAATTTATTAAACTTTATACTATTGACATAAGTATGCTATTGATATAAGTATACTATTAACAATAGTATACCATTGACATAAGTATACTATTGACGTAAGTCTGGTAGTCGCTGACTTTAGATCTATAAAGGGCGCTTTACAATATATGAATAAATATTTGTACATATCTGTAATTTATATCATTACAGCAAATAAGCATAACGTGTTTATTTGATCCGGGTATTGACAAAACTGTGACACCAGGGGGACAAGTCCGGTCAAACGATGAAATCAAAACCATCATTACACGTATCATAGATATAATTATCATAATATATGAAGTTCTAACTCCATATTATGATAAGTATATCCATGATGTGGGTAATCACGAGGGTTTCGATTTCACCGGTTGACCGGACTTGCCCCCTAGGAGACAGCGTTGATTCGATGAAAAATCATTTCCAAATTTTCCGTGTCCTGTAATAAAGTGAATCCAGAAATCCGAAATATCCCAAGGAGATTCAAGATCCTATATTTCTTACGTCAAGGAAAAAATGAGGCTTTGTTCACACGGTAAAACCTATACCGCACGTTTTTAACAGTATTCGACTTTCGACCGGACAAACAGTGGATGCTCACAGAATACCTTTATCCGTAAGAATAATATACTCTTTGGATACCTTTTCATTCGTGTAAAAGACATATAACCGCAGTTTTCATACAAAAATCATTCTTAGGCTGGGTTGATTCAACTAAAGTAACAGTTTAAATACTTTGATTTCGTCGCTTATATAATACTTTGAAAATGCGTCGTTCGACGGCATCAGATTTTGATGAAACAACCATAAGTTTTGAACAATTTCATGATAAGTATCAAAGTATTTTAACTATACTTGATCGAGAAACACAGCCTTAGTAGACGTTTGTGATGGATCCACGATTTGCTATATTTTTATATTGGTTTGGTATAGAAGAAACTTCGCCACTCGCATAACAGAAGGTTATGGTTTCATCATATAAATAAAGAAGCAGTGCGTACTTACACTTTAAAAATATCAAAAAAAAATCCGAAACATCCCAACTAGATATTTTATTTTTTTTTATAAAAAATATGAACATTGTAGTAGTACATCTCAAACTTTTTTTAACAATTTTGATAAATATTGAATTTAGTGACGACATCGTTTCATACAATTTGTAAGGAAGTACCTAAACACTACAAAATATCTCACTCAATAGTTTGATACCTACTTAATCTACAAAAATACATCATGCTGATTTCATCTTATGGGTAGGAAAAACAGACTGACCTCCATACTATCATATCCTGACATACATACCTACATGTTTTATATAGAAAACAAAATATTAATATTTTTTTTATAATTTGTTACGTATTCTTCAACTATGCACTCTATCGCCACAGACAGTTGGATAATAATAATAATAATAATGAACACTTCGTTGCACACTGCGCAAGTGGCGAGTTTATTGCCGTATGGCGATTTCTTCCAACTAACCAGTGTTTCCAGCCCAGAGAAGCAATATTTGCGTGAGAAATTAATTTAAATAAATTTCTCCTCTGCTGGGAATCGAACCCAGGACGCCCGCACAGAAACCGAACGGCTTACCAACTGTGCAAAAAAAATTAACATATTATGATAAAATATTTTGTTTTTTAATGTCTCAAATAGAATATTCTTATGGCATACATTGTTTTAATTTCCCGCGAGAGATTTAATATTTTTTTATCAGAATGTCTCCATACCAACATAAGAGCGACAAAAAATATTGCTTAGGTTTTAAATTGTACCAGGGGGATATGAAAAGCAAAACTGCTCTGCAATGAAAGTGTATAATGGTAGTAATTCAACTATCTATGTATTTATTTATCTACAAGATTATTTGAATTACATACTTTATGGTTGGCAAAAGTTTATTGAGGCTCGTATCGTTCTGGAAGTTGTAATTTTTTGGCCATGTTGCAAAACTCTCTTCATATTATTAAAGTCAGTTTGACAAAAAATACACCAAAATAGTTCTTCAAATTTTTTTGAAAAACAACGCATACTTATTACAACGCAAATAATTTGATAAATCACATGGGCTACACATAGCGTATATTTGTTTTTACTCCTCACTAACCCAAAGGGAGTTTTGAATTCGCAATTAATAAGGTTGTTTTTTTTCACTGCTGATTATATATTATTTAGGGGCTAGGTTGCGGCCATAAGGGCCTAGCCAGTAAAGTTGGGGGTGGCTGCAGCCCCACCCCAGGATTCTGGGCAACAGGTCGGGGCCCTCTTCAATTCTTACCTATGGAAGAGCAGGGCAGACGCCTTAATGTCTCGCTCAGCGGTGACTCATCAAACGTGGCGAAGAGTAAGTCTGCATCACCGGGCGATGGAAATCGAAGAACTGAAAGTACTGTCCGGTGGTGTACCTGAAATTCGCCAACATGAGTACTAAGGGGTGGAGGAGCCCCCCGTGATGATTGGGCGGCACGACCCGCTCGGCGGCACCCTTGTTGATGACGAGACAGGTCGAGCTGACGCTGCGCCTGGTGTGGAAATCGAAGAACTGAAAGTATTACGGGCGTGGCGAAGGCTCCCTGTGGCAGTCTGTTGTTCGTGGAGCTGCTGGGAGGGTAACCCCTGCTATGATTCACGGGCCTCCACGAATGTGGTCGGACTCTTAGGGGTAGTGGTTGTACTCGCTTGATATATAGGGGATATTTGTGTTGTCCGACGTGCGGCTGTGTCCGGTGGCTGATCAGTGCTTCTTGATTTTTTTAATTGTCAAATATTTCAAAATGACCCCAAGCTCAGGAAACTTAAAATTTGATATGTTTAGTTTTAAATTGCTAAAAGGGCACATTAGTTTCATAAAAAGGCATTAAAGAACTCATTTCATTTAAATGCTATTTTTCTGATCTGAAATGTTTAACTGTTCTCAAAACATTACCAAGGCATTTTAAAGTTTTATTAGTTATTTCAGTCATGTGAGAAATAAATGTAACCCTCTTATCAAACAATATACCAAGATCCTTTATTGATGTTACTTTAGTTCATTTATAGTTGTCCATTGTGTATTGAAAATTGATACTAGTTTTATTTACATAAGGAAAAATTATATTGAAAAAGTGATATAAGTATTATATAAATAAATAAACATATTTAAGTATTCCTTTTTTTGAATCTTGCACTAACCAAATCTATTATATTGAATACGTCTCCCACTCCTATGTCCGTGTATGCCGTGTCAGTTAAGCATGTGCGCGTATTGCCAGTAAAATAATTTTACCCATATTAATTTTCGCTTTCAAAATATTTCTTCAATATTAAAAATAAATTGAAACGAAAAATTACAAAATTATCGTTTAAAATCATTGTTAAAAATGTATTTAAATATCAATTGACAATATTATTTTTCAAAAAGGAATTTTTAAACATTCAGAATAAATTTTAACCGTAATAATCTGCGGAATATCCATTTTGAATACTGACAACATTGCTTTCAATATGTCATGATAATACGCAAAAGATATTTGACAGATTATGTTTTCGTTTAATCGCATTATTTAATTATATATACGTATAGTTTATCATTATTATTTTATTATTATAAAAAGATATTCAGTCTTAACTATTGTGTACTGTTCTAAATTATATTTCGAATGTACCTACATTCAAATTATCAATGTTTATAATTTCAAACGAACGCATTTCTTAAAACGCATTTTCTTTCAAAACGTTATCGAAAATATTTTTTTTTTATAATTTTCGCATTTTTACTATAAAAATACTGTTTTATTACTTGATTTTAACGTTTCCACGTAAAGATATTTAGTTTTTAAATGTCCTAAATGGTATATTTGACGATATTTAGTTTTACAAGGTTATTTCGCAACTGCCGCGTAGCGTCAAATAAAGCCGAGCGGCGGCCGTTGGGGGATGGGCTGTAGCATCGCCATTGGTGACGATGATGATGACATAACATTATTAACTTATGTAAAATCAGGAAGACACATAATAAAACACAAATTTTAGTTTCAATTTTTATGAAATTTTACTAACCGGTAGGTATACCTACATTTTTACTTACTAAAACTATAATTTTATTATTTTATATTTTCATTTTTTTTATTAACCGATATCTGAGTTTCGCCAACAATGGTTCGTCGCAAACTTGTCCATAATTTTATTAAACAGTTATTTCTAGAACATTTGAAGTTAGTCCTAACCAGAAGTGTGTATATTCCTTAGCTATTGATGCCCTGGAAAAATAATATTTATTACAATAAAAATATTGCTTTTTAATGATATTTTATTAAGGGCGAAATTCAGGGGGTGCCCTCGCCGGTAGTATTTAGAGAATCTGTGCGAAGAAATGGGTCGCAGCACCAATATGAAGCTGAAAAAGGTCGTATAAAACAGGACGGAATGGAAGAAAAGATGCGAGCCTTTGAAACAAAAGAGAGAATAATATTCATTGATGAATTGGAAATAAATAAATCAAATGTTGATAAAACTGAGTAGTCTTGACGAAAATGTTCAGTCCTAATGAATCGAGTCTGCATTCTGGCTACGTGGTCCCTCCAATGTCTTTTTATGGATCTACTCCACCGAACGATGTCCTCTATTCCACATGTTCATTTGCTGCTATATACGCAAGTCTATCACTGTCCATTCTGGCTACGTGGTCCCTCCAATGTCTTCTTCTGGATCTACTCCACCGAACGATGTCCTCTATTCCACATGTTCATTTGCTGCTATATACGCAAGTCTATCACTGTCCATTCTGGCTACGTGGTCCCTCCAATGTCTTCTTCTGGATCTACTCCACCGAACGATGTCCTCTA
The DNA here is from genome assembly GCA_963576475.1 of Molanna angustata. NCBI lineage: Eukaryota > Metazoa > Arthropoda > Insecta > Trichoptera > Molannidae > Molanna > Molanna angustata. The sequence continues at coordinate 2,008,075 of OY754985.1, read as the reverse complement.
TTCCACATGTTCATTTGCTGCTATATACGCAAGTCTATCACTGTCCATTCTGGCTACGTGGTCCCTCCAATGTCTTCTTCTGGATCTACTCCACCGAACGATGTCCTCTATTCCACATGTTCATTTGCTGCTATATACGCAAGTCTATCACTGTCCATTCTGGCTACGTGGTCCCTCCAATGTCTTCTTCTGGATCTACTCCACCGAACGATGTCCTCTATTCCACATGTTCATTTGCTGCTATATACGCAAGTCTATCACTGTCCATTCTGGCTACGTGGTCCCTCCAATTTCTTCTTATGGATCTACTCCACCGAACGATGTCCTCTATTCCACATGTTCATTTGCTGCTATATACGCAAGTCTATCACTGTCCATTCTGGCTACGTGGTCCCTCCAATGTCTTCTTCTGGATCTACTCCACCGAACGATGTCCTCTATTCCACATGTTCATTTGCTGCTATATACGCAAGTCTATCACTGTCCATTCTGGCTACGTGGTCCCTCCAATGTCTTCTTCAGGATCTACTCCACCGAACGATGTCCTCTATTCCACATGTTCATTTGCTGCTATATACGCAAGTCTATCACTGTCCATTCTGGCTACGTGGTCCCTCCAATTTCTTCTTATGGATCTACTCCACCGAACGATGTCCTCTATTCCACATGTTCATTTGCTGCTATATACGCAAGTCTATCACTGTCCATTCTGGCTACGTGGTCCCTCCAATGTCTTCTTCTGGATCTACTCCACCGAACGATGTCCTCTATTCCACATGTTCATTTGCTGCTATATACGCAAGTCTATCACTGTCCATTCTGGCTACGTGGTCCCTCCAATGTCTTCTTCTGGATCTACTCCACCGAACGATGTCCTCTATTCCACATGTTCATTTGCTGCTATATACGCAAGTCTATCACTGTCCATTCTGGCTACGTGGTCCCTCCAATGTCTTCTTCTGGATCTACTCCACCGAACGATGTCCTCTATTCCACATGTTCATTTGCTGCTATATACGCAAGTCTATCACTGTCCATTCTGGCTACGTGGTCCCTCCAATTTCTTCTTATGGATCTACTCCACCGAACGATGTCCTCTATTCCACATGTTCATTTGCTGCTATATACGCAAGTCTATCACTGTCCATTCTGGCTACGTGGTCCCTCCAATGTCTTCTTCTGGATCTACTCCACCGAACGATGTCCTCTATTCCACATGTTCATTTGCTGCTATATACGCAAGTCTATCACTGTCCATTCTGGCTACGTGGTCCCTCCAATGTCTTCTTCAGGATCTACTCCACCGAACGATGTCCTCTATTCCACATGTTCATTTGCTGCTATATACGCAAGTCTATCACTGTCCATTCTGGCTACGTGGTCCCTCCAATTTCTTCTTATGGATCTACTCCACCGAACGATGTCCTCTATTCCACATGTTCATTTGCTGCTATATACGCAAGTCTATCACTGTCCATTCTGGCTACGTGGTCCCTCCAATGTCTTCTTCTGGATCTACTCCACCGAACGATGTCCTCTATTCCACATGTTCATTTGCTGCTATATACGCAAGTCTATCACTGTCCATTCTGGCTACGTGGTCCCTCCAATGTCTTCTTCTGGATCTACTCCACCGAACGATGTCCTCTATTCCACATGTTCATTTGCTGCTATATACGCAAGTCTATCACTGTCCATTCTGGCTACGTGGTCCCTCCAATTTCTTCTTATGGATCTACTCCACCGAACGATGTCCTCTATTCCACATGTTCATTTGCTGCTATATACGCAAGTCTATCACTGTCCATTCTGGCTACGTGGTCCCTCCAATGTCTTCTTCTGGATCTACTCCACCGAACGATGTCCTCTATTCCACATGTTCATTTGCTGCTATATACGCAAGTCTATCACTGTCCATTCTGGCTACGTGGTCCCTCCAATGTCTTCTTCAGGATCTACTCCACCGAACGATGTCCTCTATTCCACATGTTCATTTGCTGCTATATACGCAAGTCTATCACTGTCCATTCTGGCTACGTGGTCCCTCCAATTTCTTCTTATGGATCTACTCCACCGAACGATGTCCTCTATTCCACATGTTCATTTGCTGCTATATACGCAAGTCTATCACTGTCCATTCTGGCTACGTGGTCCCTCCAATGTCTTCTTCTGGATCTACTCCACCGAACGATGTCCTCTATTCCACATGTTCATTTGCTGCTATATACGCAAGTCTATCACTGTCCATTCTGGCTACGTGGTCCCTCCAATGTCTTCTTCAGGATCTACTCCACCGAACGATGTCCTCTATTCCACATGTTCATTTGCTGCTATATACGCAAGTCTATCACTGTCCATTCTGGCTACGTGGTCCCTCCAATGTCTTCTTCAGGATCTACTCCACCGAACGATGTCCTCTATTCCACATGTTCATTTGCTGCTATATACGCAAGTCTATCACTGTCCATTCTGGCTACGTGGTCCCTCCAATGTCTTCTTCAGGATCTACTCCACCGAACGATGTCCTCTATTCCACATGTTCATTTGCTGCTATATACGCAAGTCTATCACTGTCCATTCTGGCTACGTGGTCCCTCCAATGTCTTCTTCAGGATCTACTCCACCGAACGATGTCCTCTATTCCACATGTTCATTTGCTGCTATATACGCAAGTCTATCACTGTCCATTCTGGCTACGTGGTCCCTCCAATGTCTTCTTCTGGATCTACTCCACCGAACGATGTCCTCTATTCCACATGTTCATTTGCTGCTATATACGCAAGTCTATCACTGTCCATTCTGGCTACGTGGTCCCTCCAATTTCTTCTTATGGATCTACTCCACCGAACGATGTCCTCTATTCCACATGTTCATTTGCTGCTATATACGCAAGTCTATCACTGTCCATTCTGGCTACGTGGTCCCTCCAATGTCTTCTTCTGGATCTACTCCACCGAACGATGTCCTCTATTCCACATGTTCATTTGCTGCTATATACGCAAGTCTATCACTGTCCATTCTGGCTACGTGGTCCCTCCAATGTCTTCTTCTGGATCTACTCCACCGAACGATGTCCTCTATTCCACATGTTCATTTGCTGCTATATACGCAAGTCTATCACTGTCCATTCTGGCTACGTGGTCCCTCCAATGTCTTTTTATGGATCTACTCCACCAAACGATGCCCTCTATTCCACATGTTTTTCTTATTTCAACATTGGACGCGATCTCGGAGTGTTTTTCCAGTGTTTGATCTTAGAACCTTCATTTCTGTTGTCTGTAGAAAAATAATTTTTTCATTTACTTCCTTTTTCCCATAGCTTCGCAGGTTTTCCGGGTAGCCTTCTGTTATTGGGTATTTTTTTTGTTTTATTAAGTAAAAAATAAATTAAAACTCACCATAAGAGCAATCTTCCCGAAAAGTCAGTTGGAGCTGTCCATGTAAAATATAAAGGAAGTTGTTTGATCTCTGTCAAATTATGAACGACAGAATCTTTTACACCTTGACAGTCCGTCGTCATGGATTTTTCTGGTAAGTTCGACCATTTTCCAAATATTTTATTGTAATCCTGTAAAAAATTATGTGTTTTACATATTTATTGATTAAAGGATGTGTTTTAAAATTACGGGTTGCCACCATTTCTTTCAAAGATTGGGTATTTTTTTTTATTTTTGCGATTCTTATGATTTATTATTTATCTGGTCGACACAAGACGAAAAAACATATTCACCTCCAAATGCCACAAATTGTGACACTTTTGTTAATAACCCAAAAACACAATTTTACCTTTTATAGTCACGTGACATTTAAAAAATCTTAAAAAAAAACTGTAATAATTATCTATTTTCAAAAAGTAGCAACACTAAGACGGTTATTTACATATTCCAACACCGTGCATATATTCAACTGTCAACTGTCATAATAATCTGTGTCAACTGTCACTGATACTAATGACAAGCTGGGTTACCAAAAGTTTTCATTATTATTAATTGAGTTGCGCAAGCAAATAAAATGATCACGTAAACCACAGGTCGGTTGACAGGTCGTATGCCCTGTAGGTGCCTCAAATTCCTGGTTCTCCTATTATTTTCGTTTTCGCATTTAATTAATTTAATTGTCACTCACACTATATCGTAATGCAAGGGACATATTAATTTCTGAAGTCTTACATTCCTTACTTTCAAAAAGGCTGCATTTAGTGAATAAACAGTTGAATTACCTCGACTGTTCTAGCTTGAATGAAATATCCTCTGATATGATTGTCACCTTCTGCATCCAATTTGACAGTTATGTTTGTTCCTTGTTTGATGAATAATTTGGATACTGTTACTCTATATGGTGGTTCCACATCTTGTGGCTTAATTGTACCGTTGTTCCCATCCGGATGGACTGGAGTCATTGTATCACACACCTAATATTATAACAAAAATGATTATTTAACTTAAATATCTCAATAGCTGAGGACCTAAGAAAGGCAGAGGACAAAAGTGTCTGGACATGTTTTGTCGGAAAGGCAACAATGGTTCATCAAAATGGACACGATCTTCAGCAAAGAAGAAGGATAGCCTAGCCTTCACACCATTTTTTTAAACATAACCTACAAAAGTTTGGCAAAAATACCAATTTAGTCATTTATTTTATATTTTAGTTACTTTTTTTAAATATATAATGCAACTGGCTCACGCCAGTCGCAATTATAACTGCAAGCAAACCTAACCAACCTATTTTTACCAAACTTTTGTAGGTTAGGTTTACAAAAATGGTGTGAAGACTAGGTTATCCAAAGAAGAAAACCAACAAGAAGATGAAAATTTTAAAAATTTATGAAAAATTAGTACCTACTTCGTAACTTCATAGTGTTTACAACCAGTTATAACACTATGTAGTTACGTGTTAGTAAGGATAACTATTGTGTGCATTAAAAAAGGTTTATAGATCATTTAAATTATCGAAAACATAAAATATGTCGATTTTTCACAAGAGATTTATTAAAACAAATAAGAGTTATTTCTCCACTGTGATATTTTCAATAAATATTTAGGGGAATTTATGCTGAATATAAAAATGGGGAACACTTATGCACTAGAGAAATGTTTAAAAAATAATTATTGTATTTTTTTAGAAACACAAAATTTATTTCAAGTGCCTTTTTTGGTTTATATTACTGTGCCAGTCCAAGACATAAAATACTTAGGTATTTATCTACAACAATAATAGGTATATGGTTATAGTTATAGAGTAGGTAATTATTTATTTAATTTCAATTTACGGTTTGATAACCTTTTACACATACAAGTATACATAATATATTAAAAACAACAGAATTTAAAAAAAAAACAAATAAAAACAAACAAATATACAAAACGAAAATAAAAAATGAATAACAATATAAAAAAGGTGAAAACATATAAAAATATGTAAAAAATAATGAAAAACATTTAAAAAAAAATATGTAAAAAATAATGAAAAACATTTAAAAAAAAATATGTAAAAAAAAAACATGCGAGAAACATTCAAAAATATGTAAAAAAATAAACAAAAAACATGTAAAAATATGTAAAAAAAAATAAACAAAATACATGTAAAAAATAATGAAAATCATGTAACAAATATGTAAAAAATATGTAAAAATTATAAAAAAAAATTTCAAACTTTATGCATTTTGAGATATGCCCACCATTCAATTTGGCTGGATGTAAAGAATCCAGTGCAACAACAAAACATTTAAAAGTATTTTGTTTAAACTTACTTTTAAATACCTATGTTTTTCTGTATTTTAACAATCATATTGAAACAAAATAGTACAATTTACCACTTTTTAGATTTTTTGGTTTAAATTATGCTCACTTATAGAAAGAGGATCATAAATCTGCAAATGTGTTGTGATAGAGTCATGTTGTAATCAAATTATCAAAAAATGTAAATTTCAGAAATATAATATTATTATTATTATTTATTTATTTCGAAAAACAAACAAGATACAATGGTAAAAGAATATACAACAGTTATAATAAATATGGATGATACATTGCATCTCAATTAAATGTTTTCACATATAGTAGGTAATATATTATATTTAATCATATTTTTACAGAAAAAAATAGTAAAAAAAATTTAGGGTGAAAAAAATTTATAATAAATTGTTACAGAAAAAATAATAATAAATTAAAATTAAAGGGTGAAAGTGTAAGTGTAAGCTAGACAAATTATGATGAAAGTAGGTAATAAATTTAGGTATAGGTACTATTTACTGAATAATTGTAAAATGTATGATTTGAAGTCTGCTTGTGATTTATGTATTATATCGAATCGTCTAAAGTATGTATTGTAATTGGAGCAACTCCGCCTAATACAATTGTTTTGTGAATAATTTGTGAATCGACGGTCGACATAGAACAAAAACTGAGATCTGAAATTGCGTGATGGGCAGTAAAAATTTAATTCAGATAGTAGGTAAGGTGAGTCTACACGGTTGTGGATAATTTTATGCAAGTAAATCATGTCTATAATTGTTCGTCTATTTTCTAAGTTACAAATATTATGATGTATAGCAGATTGGCGGTAGTTGGGGAAATTAAGTTTATCACGATAATCCAAATGTTTGAGGAATTTATTCTGTACTCCTTCAATTCTATTGATGTATGTAATAAGAAAAGGATTCCATACTACTGATGAATATTCCAGTACACTCCTGACATATGCGTAATACAGAGTTTTAAGTGTAGTTTCTAATTTAAAGGGTTTGGAGATTCTCAAAATAAATCCTAACATTTTAAATGCTTTTCCTATTGTCTTTTCCATATTCGGTGTAAAAGACATCTTTTCGTCTAGAATGATACCAAGATCCCTTGTTTCTGTAACTTTATTTAGGGCACTATTGTCAATTGAATATCTGTAGTTGATGGGTGTTTTATTTCTGGTGAAAGTAATCATTAAGCATTTTGAGGGATTTAGAAGTAATTGGTTATTATTGCAGTAAGAGGTTAATCTATCTAGATCTGTTTGAAAGTCTGCGCAATCCTGGAATGTATTGATCTTTTTGTATATCCTTGTATCGTCAGCGAATATTTTGTAATTTGTATGTTTGAAGCAACTGCTAATATCATTTATATATAGGATGAAAAGCAATGGGCCGAGATGGGACCCTTGCGGAATACCAGAATGGCAGATATTAAATTTTGATTGTGAACCCAAAATTGCTACAGATTGCAGTCGACTAGTTATATAAGATGAAATCCACCGCAGCAGATCACCATGTACACCGAAGAGGGCAAGTTTATGAAGTAGAATATTGTGACTGATTTTGTCAAATGCCTTGGAAAAGTCGGTGTATATGGCGTCTACCTGCTATAAAATTAATTATATAAAATTAACTTTATAAAATTAATTCATTGTATAGTGTATAGCATTCAAGATGTGGCTACACAGACGTTTGATGGGCATCTCATAGTCTCCAATAAAGATGCGCATGCGCATCGATAGTCTCCAAAGAAAGAGTTGTAAATATGATGGAGAGAGAAAGAGTTGCTGACCACTGCCAATAGAAGCAAAGGCTTCTATTGGCCACATTTGCTGTGGTGATAAATATGCCCTTCTGCAACTTATAGTAGAAGGAAACATGAAGGGAAAATGGAGAAGTTATGAGGTGTAAAAGAATATCATCGTGGCTTAAAAATCTCAGGCAGTGATTCGGGATTCTGGATGCGGGATCACTAATCAGGTTAGCGCAGGATCGCGATGAGTTTGGTGTGATGGTCGCCAGCATCCGTTAGGAGCGACACAAGAAGAAGAATGAGGTATTAAGAAATGACAAATAAGATGTAGATAAAAAGAAAATTTATAGATATTTGAATGTCATTCAAAACTCACTTAATGTTTTGTTAAATCACATCTTAATAAATATAATCAATTAACTACTTACATTTCTCATACTTGTTTCATCATTAAAGAAAAACTGTTCAGATATTTGTCCACCAAATACCAGTGTGTAAAGTAATACTTGAAGTACAATCACTCTTCCCATTTTTAAGATATTCCAAATAGGTACCTGGAAATTGAAAATGTTTTGTATTTTTTAGTCAAAATAATTTTAAAACATTTTTATTAATTGTAATTTTTATTAATTTGTGTCACAGTGAAATATAATTAAAACATACCTATTGTCAGTTGAATTAAATTGAAAACTCACTATCGAACAATGTTGCAAACTAAAATATTTGATAATTATAATGAAATTTTGCATAATTTATACCAATTATGATGCAAGATTATCTAATACGATAAGGAATTAATTAAATAAAAGCTTATAATAATCCAATTCAATATATTATATAGCATTTTGTAATAATTAGATCTTAAAATAGATTGGTTAGAGATTTAATGATTAATTTAGAAAAACAAACATATATATCATCACGGCATATCTCACAATGTAGGGTAACCAGCGACAGGTATGCAAGTATGCATTACCTTATAAAAGGAAGAATTACACATCAGGGGGGTAAGTCTTGTCCGACCGGTGAAATCAAAACCCTCACGATTACCCATATCATGGATATAATTATTATATGGAGTTCTATAATATCTTTAGATGTTATAGAACTCCATACGATAATTATATCCATGATATGGGTAATCACTGGGGTTTTGATTTCGCCGATCGAACCAGACTTGCCCCCCAGAAGAAGTTCATGAGGAACCTGTATATATGGATGCACGGAGTATATCCAACAAACATGCACTACCCAGAACTTCTGACGTCCTGTTCATATGAGTCTGGAAACTAGGCGAGATAAAGCACTACTTTTGACAGGCTTCAAGATTTTCAACAATCTTACTAACTGTCCAGAACTGCTAGAAAGGTTAGGGCTTTTTGTACCACCCAACTACATAAGAGGTAGAGGACATAATCTTCTGAACGTCCCCCATTCCAGAATGGATGTAGAGGCCAGCATCACTTTTGTGCGTGTTATGGAAAAATTGAACTCACTATCGGATGAGGTAGATATTTTCTATTGTAATATTGGGTGCATCAAATCATACCTTAAAGAGATAGCCGTCATCGAACCGCATATCACACTATAATTAAATAATATAGTGCTAAGCAAGTTAGATAATATTGTGCTAATAAAGTTAAATAACAAAGTGCTAATCAAGTTAGATAATGCAGTACTCATCAAGTTAAATAATAAAGTGCCAATGAATTTTAATAATATAGTGCTAATCAAGTTAAATAATATAGTGCTTATCAGAGATGGCTGGAAGACATCGAAGGCGATTTAAGAGCGATTGGACAGACAAATTGGAGAAGACTGGCTGTCGACAGTGCGGGATGGAGGCAGTTTCTTGAGGAGGCCAAGGCCCACACCGGGCTGTAGCGCCATTGCTGATGAATCAAGTTGAATAATATAGGGCTAATCAAGTTAAATAATATAGTGCTAATCGATTTAAAAATGTACTGACAAAAAAGCATCATTGGTTGTGAAATCATCTGACATTGTAAAAAATCCTCCCAATTAGAAAAAAATCATATTTCAAATAATAATAATACATAAAGTGGCATTTAGTAATACTTGTTGCATGTAACACATGAGATCCAACTGTCGATAGCGATAGTACGTATAGTTGAAGAATAAGTACCAAACTATAAACCCATAAATACAAATTATTTAATATTTTACATACATACATACCATCACGCCATGTCCCTCACGGGGTAGGCAGAGAGAACCGAACGCCACATTTTTCTATCTTGACACACATTCATCGCCTCATCAACATTCATACATCGTCTTATACATGTTCGTCTGTTGTTCATGCTTCTTACATTTCCATCTTTCAAAATATCGTTTACATGGTCGTGCCATCCTTTTCTTGGGCGCCCGCGACCTCTTATTCCGTTCCTGTCAGCTTTGTATATTTTCTTCGTCAGGCGTTCTTCGTTCATTCTCCCCAAGTGGCCAAACCATCTCAATGTGTTAACTTTCATTCTGTTAATTACATCTTTCTTTATCTTACATTCTTTCCTTGTATCTTCATTCCGAACTCTATCATACATCGTTCTGTTACAAATTCTTCTAAGCGATCTCATTTCAACTGCATTTATTCTGCTTTCGTGCGACTTCTGCCATGTTCAGGTCTCACTTGCATACGTCAGGGTTGGCACTATGATTGCGTTATGAATGGCAACTTTAACGTCTCTTGATATGTTGCGATCATTCATAACTGGTCTAAGTGCTCCATTCACTCTGTTTCCTGCCATAACTCTTCTTTCAATATCCTTATCAGGCCGTCCATTCCGTTGGAACATACTACCCAGATAGACATACTCGTCGACTTGTTCAAGCCATTCATTCTCTACTTTTATTTGACACACTGTTCTGCTTTCACTCTTTTCAAAGACCATTACCTTTGATTTGCTGGCATTCATTTTAAGTCCGTTTTCTATGCATCCTTCATATACCATACTTACAAGATACTGTAACTCTTCCATACTTTCTGCTAACAATACTTTGTCGTCTGCATACATCAGATCACGTACTGTTACAGTACTCAGTTTCAGACCCTTACTTTCATACTTAAGGGCTCTTGTGCAGAAATCAATGTAGAGATTAAAGAGCCAAGGGGACAAATTGGAAATATAGGCAGTTAAACTCATAAATTTATCATATAAAAAATATTTTTCTTAATAAAAAATGTTTGAGAAATATTTTAAGATATTTGATTTTCTATACAACCATGTACCTAGGTATGTATGTCAAGATAGGATAGTATGGAGGTCAGTCCTTTGATCCTACCCAGAATATGAAAACTGCATGATGGTATGTATGTATGTTTGGAGATTAGTATCAAACAATTTAGTCTTCATAGATATTGTGTGTAAGCTACTACCATACAAATTTTATGAAGCAATGTCGTCACTAAATTCAATTTTTATAAAAATTGTTAGAAAAAAATTGAGATGTGCTAATACAATGTTCATATTTTTTATAGAAAATTAAATTATCTAGTTGGGGTGTTTCGGCTTTTTTCGATATTTTTAAAAAAATTGGAAATATAGGCAGTTAAACTCATAAATTTATCATATAAAAAATATTTTTCTTAATAAAAAATGTTTGAGAAATCCTGGAATTTTTAAAAAAAAATATATTTGAGATTTTGTATTTTTCTATGTTTATACCAATTTTCAGCGTACTAGCTTTTATGGTTTCTAAGATATATGGAAAAATTAACCAAAATTTCAAAAGTTGGTAACCCCTGACTGAAACAAAAATTCACAATTATGAGTATAAAAGTTTTGTTATATATTCTGAAGATTTGGGCTCTGTAAATTGAGCGGATCAAAAGTTATAAGGGGGGGACAGACAGACACACAGACACACACACACACAAAACTCACATAAAATGTTCTACTCCGAATTCTGAGTAAATCCATGTATGGGAACATATATGCTGCGAGGCCTTTAGTTGGTGTTATTAGCTTGCGAAAATTCCACTACACCATACAAAATTTTCCTTCGTACACGCATCTTAGCTTAATAATGTCGATTCATTAAGAGAATTGAATTCTCATGAACGGATCGACAGTTGGAAAAAATCAGTTCAAGGAGACCAAAGCTTAACTGTTGGCTCTAAGATACAAGGTAGCATTAAGTAATTTTATTGACAATAACATCTCAATATAGACGAAGTATAATATTCCAACTTCTTCTACATTGAGATGTTATTGTCAATAAAAATAGCTTTCGACTCCCAACAGGGAAAAAAATCCAATGTTTGCGTATATGTAATTGAAAATATATTCGATAGTCTTAAGAAATTTATTGAATGTGTCAATTATATTAGCAAGCTCTACTGGAACTGTGATCATATGAAGTCTCCTTATTGGCTCGCAGCTCACCTGTTATGGATGATTGTAGCTAGAAGGTTGATAGAAACAGTGCCTAGATTTCTGTTTCCTACTAAATCATCATCAGGGTCTCTTGAGATTAATTTTTAAGTTGGATGGTTTGTGACCTTGTAGCATTTCTAAACAGGAGTTTTTTATCATATATGTATTTATTACATGTGTAAGTTTTATTCTTTTATCTGTACATAATGATTATTATCAATGAATTTGATTATTTTTAACTAACCCACATAAAAATATGTTATCAACAAAATTATATCTAAGAAATTAATTTTGATATAATGAGCATGACATGTAAAAAAAATTCTAGTGTTGAGCAAATACAAATTCTGTTGATATCTTTAACTAGGAGTGCAATATTAAATAAATCTTGAATTAGTTTTTGACAGTTTCAGAAATAGGAATGTTGAAATGAAATTTGCAATAGGACGATGACACAAGGAAAGAATATTAGATAAAGAAAGATGTCATTGATAAAATGAAAGTTACAACGCTGAGATAACTTGGCAATGATGAATGAAGTACGCCTGACACAGCAAGCCGATAGGAATGGAACAAGAGGTCAGGGTCATTCAAGAAATAGATGTCATGATCATGTAAATTACATCCTGAAAGAGCGAAATTCTAGAAGCTTTAAATAACAGATAAGCATGTATAAGACGATGCATGAATGTTGATGAAGAGATGGATGCGTGTCAAGATGAAAAAATGTGATGTTCTTTTCTCTCTACATTCATGGCATGATGGTACCTATATAGAATGCTTTTACCACAGTTGATACATACATACCATCACGCCATGTCCCTCACAGGGTAGGCAGAGAGAACCGAACACCACTTACTTCTATCTTGACATACATTCAACGCCTTGACAAAATTCATACATCGTCTTATACATGTTCGTCTGTTGTTCACACTTTTAACATTTCCGTCTTTCAAAATACCGTTCACATGGACGTGTCATCCCTTCCTTGGGCGACCCCGATCTCTCATTCCATTCCTGTCCACAATGTATATTTTCTTCGTCAGGCGTTCCTCATTCATTCTCCCCATGTGGCCAAACCATCTCAATGTGTTCACTTTCATTCTATTAATAACATCTTTCTTTATCCTACATTCTTTCCTTATGTCCTCATTTCTAACCCTGTCATACATCGATCATACATCGACAGTTGATCAACTTTACAATATTGTTTTTAAACTGATAAAATCTTCGTGTAAGGGTCCACAGGCACAAGCAATGTTCCATTACGTTTTGAAAGTAGATATAGGGATAAATTATAGTTTTGTGTACAGTTTGACAGTTCCAGAATCATATTTGAAAATTTTCTAAATAAAAAATAATTCCAAATGTACCTACCCCTGAAATTTGTGGGATTCCCTCATTATCCGATTCATTTGTTCGATTTTGTTTAAATATGATGCTTTAACTGTTTTAAGGCCCCCATTCACGATCGTGCCATCCTTCCAAATGGCTTGCCATCACTCCAAAATGCGCTCGTGAATGTCAAATCCCGCGCAGCCCAATTGGCCTGACACACCAAAATGGAATTCCAAACAATCGAAACTCTGTAGTACCGCGAAAACGGCGCGGCGCATTCTGTCGGCACGGCATGCTCGTGAGTGTGAAAACCAGCGGTACATTGTGCCATCTCATTGAGCCGAGCTGTTTGACACTCTCGTGAATGTGAAAATACAACATTTTCTCTTTGTTTTTTTTCTATTTATATATAAACAAACCGCTAAATAGCAGTTGTATAAAGCTCATCATCAGAATTATAACTCATTTTTACTTGATAATTAAAAAAAAAAATAGAACTTATTAATGCGAAAGCGCCGACCGCTTGCGTATACTAATTTTGATGGTTCGATGGCGCGCCTGTGAGTGCGATGAAAATTTAAATGGTCCAAATGAAGCCAGTCCATATGGAACGACGCCGAATGGCACGATCGTGAATGGGCTGGCTGCTTTAGATTTTTAAATTTGTGACATTTTTAAACTTTTTTTATAAAAGGTATACATAATTCATATTGTTGGTTACGTCGTTCAAAATGTAAGGCGGAACGAACCCCACTGCTTATACTTCAGTACGAGAAATGGGGTACAACTTGCTAAAAATTCTCAGTGCCTGTGCGGCCTTAATGATATTAGGATTTCAATATTTGACAAAACAATATATAAAGATTTGCACTTAATGAATTAATCATTACGAACCTTGACCATACAAATAGACTGGAGTTATTTAATCCATATTATCATTATAAGATATTATATTTTTATCTGCCTATTTTCAAATTTAGATCAAAATACCTTACCACATTAATGTTGTCACATAATCATAGTCATTGGCCCGGTATTACAGTCGGCCCTCAACTCATTGTGTTTATTAAACTCAAGATTAATGTTATGGGGAGATTGAATCCATTTCCGTATTACAGTGCAATATGACATGTCAGTTACTAAATCTTCAATTATAGACATATTTTACTTTTTCTGTGGTTATTATATGTCAAATTTTAAATAACCTCAAATAATACGAACTACAAAACGGGACGCTACGACTTGAAATACTATTGTTTTATTACCCAACATGCCCATGTTCGTTTCAATATGGCTGTCAGTTTGTTTTGTTGTGTGGCGCCACCGTCGATACAACTAACGCCTCTAGTGATAGAACACTGAAACTACACTCGTTACCTAACGCCTCTAGTGATAGAACACTGAAACTACACGCGTTGCCTAGCAAATGACAGTAGACTCACCGTTAAGTACTTAATCTGACAGAAACGTTGAGTTAAATATTTGTCATATTAGTGACGTATTTGAGAGAAGATTAGGCCTAAACGGACACTGTAATACGCTATATTTTTGTAAAACTCGAGTTTAGCTCTTAAACTGAGACTGTAATACCGGCCCATAATGTAAGAACATTCCAGTCATTCTTTAAGGAAATGCTTCACAGGATTTGAACCAGGACTCACTGAATTACTATTCCAGCAGATTACACTTTCCTCGTTGTCTTTTCATTTAGTTGTTCTTCGTTCTGCTTATTTTGACTACCCACATCTTTTATCTGCTCCTTTTGAAAATGTAGCCAGCATTATTGGTTGAAGGTAAAACGTTCAATGAAAACATGCATTTTGTTTATCTGTTTAATTACATAAAACTGTGCATTTTCTTACACATTAAATTAGTTAAGTTACATCCATATTAAAACTTATGAATACTGTCAGTAAATAGAATTACAAAGTACATAAAATATTATTATAACTTAACCGTCAAATAAATTATATACAAAACAAATAACAGAAATGTCTCCGATTGAAGTGTGATTAAGGATTAGCCTCCACATAAGCGCAGCGGATGAATTATACATATTTTCTTTATTATAAGACAATTTTTCTTTATTATAAGATAATTATTCTTTATTATAAGATAATTATTCTTTATTATAAGATAATTATTCTTAATTATAAGATAATTATTCTTTATTATTATAAGATAATATATTTTCTTTATTATAAGAATTCATGCGTGCGCATCAGATCGTTGGCAATATCGATGTCATTGTTAGGAAACAAAAATACGATGGGTACGCAGCGCCTATGTGGCTGCAAAGCTAAAAACAGATAATATTTGTGTTAAATGGCTCTGAGCATTTCACATTTTATTAGGATATCAATAAAGTGACAATAAATACAATAAATTTTCATCCAAAATCAAAATAACATCTTCGAATGGTTCATGGCAACTAAATAAGATACCATATCTAAACTAGGTATATAAAAATTATAAGAAAATAAGGTTTTATCTGAGCATTGAAATGCAGAATAGAATGTCAGTTCATAGATTTTCATATAATATACTAGATATCGCTACTGTATGTGTTTCCACATCAATAGGACGCAGGTTTTCATTATGTGGTGTTTTTTTTTTTTTTTGAATCGGTTGACTCTTTTTGCTATCTAGGCGCTATCGTGACTCATGAAAATAATTGCAGCACCGAAATTAAGGCACGACTGGCCGCTGGCAATAGGTGCTATTATGGTCTAATAAAGCATTTTAGGTCCAAAATACTAACAAAGAAAACAAAAATCCTAATTTATAAAACTCTTCTCAGACCTGTCGTAGTGTATGGAGCTGAATGCTGGGTCTTAACAAAAAGAGACGAAAACAGCCTCTTGATATTTGAAAGGAAAATCCTAAGAAAGATTTTTGGCCCAGTAAATGAAAATGGACTTTGGAGGATACGATATAATCACGAACTGCAGGCATTATATGACGAACCCAACATTGTACAAGTCATAAAAGTACGTAGACTACAGTGGTTGGGACATGTCAGCCGGATGAATGATGATCGTGTCCCCAAAAAGGTTCTTAATACCAATCCAGAGGGCAGAAGAAGTAGAGGCAGGCCCAAGCTAAGATGGCTGGACGATACAGAAGACGACATGAGAGCGATCGGAATGACAAACTGGAGGAGAGCGGTGGAGGACAGGGACGGCTGGAGAAGAATTCTGGAGGAGGCCAGGGCCCACACAGGGCTGTAGCGCCAATGATGATGATGATACTAGATATCGCAGTTAGCAAATTATGTATGAATCGTAGTGAGGATTTTGTCCGCGTGACTTTTAACAACAAAAACATGTTTTTCTATAGAGAATAATGACTAATGTGAATTATTTTCGGTTTCTTTGTCGAAAAAAACACTTTGTTCATTAAGATTTAGAGAACAGTTTTTTAGGAAGTGTTGAAATGTATGGAAAACTGCAATATGTTGCCAATCAAGAAATCAAACGCGCAATATACCATGGCTCACTCATTGCACAGAGTACTCCATCTAGTATATTACATGGAAATCTTTGTGTCAGTTATAAAATCTTTAATTACAAATATTTAAAAAAGGAAAAGTGATTTTATTTACAAGTAGTGCCAAATACCAGCTCAGTTTGAAACTAAGCCAAAAAGATATATAGATTTCAAATGTAAAAAACAGCTGATTCGTTTAGCCTTCTAAGTTTTGATATGTAATTATAGAATTTTTAGTATGTAATTTTTTGAAAATTAACAATATACACTTGTGTTAGTTGCCAGTGCATTTTTCTGATTACATATTTAATTTTTTTTATATTAACAATTCTGATAAAAGAATAATAAGAATATTAAATACAACAACATTATTATTTATGACAAATTCTCTGTATCATAAGTAGGTAGGTATATAAAATCTAAAAAATACATCTTACAAAAGTTGAGGCACTTATATTAAAAAAAATGTGTATAAAAGGTTTTATGTGTAAATTATTTATAAAATTAATTTTATTTTAAAAAAGATCTTTTTTACACAACCATTTATAGTTTGTTAGTCTTCAGATATTGATGAAGTAACTGCATTGTATTTTCAGTCTATGTATATTTATTTCATTTATGTTTAGTACAATTCTAGATTTTTATCTTTTGAAATGATATAACAATACATATATACAAACATGTATTTGCTGATGGAGAGCCTATATTCTATGCTTAAGTGAGTAAATAAATCCCACATACATAAAACTAAACGAACATATAAAGTACAGATTGTTAAATTCAATCTCATTTGAAATTATAAATACTTACAAAGATTCGGTACTTTAAAATATACTTAATATTCTCAAGCATTTTGTATAGATATCTAAAGAATATAAATAACTGGAAAAAAAAACATGAAGATACAATATAACCACTGACTTCAACTACTCTAGTCCATTTTATTTTCGCAACACCTTGGTCACTACAGTGTACGTCACACAGAATTGTAGCTCTGTTGCTGTTGACTGTTGCTTTCACTGTTTACAAATAAATCAATTTCTCAATAGATGTTGTTACAAAAAGATTTCTTCGTTACTTCAAAAATGGCAATAGTAATAATATATTATTTTCCGGTGAATTGTTATACAGTATTCAAATATGTAGGACTTTCAAAAATTACATTGATTAGGGAACTCAATAAGGCACAATTGGTGAATGTTGCGCAAGCGCATAAAGTGATCACGTAAACCAGCTGATGACAGGTCGTAAGCCCTGTAGGTGTTTTGAGTTCCTGGTTCTTTTATAATATCCCAACTTGGTCTCATAAAAAGTTTGTCAGTAAAAATATGAACTTGAATGTTAATTTTTCACATTAAACAATAAATTGGTCATTGTAATTTAAAATATAATATTTTTTTTTTCAAATGTAATTCAATCAGATATTTATGGTGCACTATTTAAAAGAAAAACAGGTTGAAATAAATTAAAAAATATAATACAAAATATCAGAAAAATACTAAAAATAAAACATGTATATAAAAATCATTATAAAATATTATGCTGGAATCAGAACAACTTAAAATTCAGCAGGTTTCAATCTGTCGATTGAGATGCCTTCTTATTTGTAGAATTCCATAGTAAATAGAAAAGATATGAAACATATTATTCCACAAAGTATTTATTTTGTCTACCGTTTAGCCTTATAAGACCATAATCAACTAATAAGCCGAAACGGTAGTTGGTAGACAAACGGTAGCAGGAAAGGCTCCGTCTATGGCAGCAAGAAGCCCCCGATAACTTCGTCCGCCCTAAGGAGAGTCTTCTCCCGGCTCACAAAGCGGAGTGGCGTACGTGGAAGTCACTAAACAGACGGGCGTTGGGAGAACGTTGGATAACCTGTCTACATGGGGCTTCCTGCAACAGGGATTACCAATGACATGTGACTGTGGAGAGCAGCAGACCACCGCACATTTGTGCAGCTGCCCCTCAAGTCCAGTCAACTGCACCATGCACGATCTTATGGTGGGCAATGATTGTGCTATTGACGTTGCTAGACACTGGCAGAAAATTATTTGAATGCGTTGCTGACACGAAAGAAGAAGAAGAAGTTGGTAGACAAAATAAATAGTTACTTTGTGGAATAATATGTATTCATATTTTTTATTATCATCTTAAAATTATTGTTACGTATTTAAAAATGTTATAATTCAACAATGATTATCGTTCACAGTCCCAAACAAATGGCATTTCACAACAAGAGAGATAAAAGTATATAAAAATAAAATGCAGTGATGGTATGAACGAAATAAAGTTTTAACAGCTATAAATAAAATATATTACACAATACTGTTATATGAACTTTTATATTTTGAATCTATAGTAAGCTAAATAGTAAACTTTGAAAAAAAAAATAAAAAACTTTTTAAACTTTTTAAAAAATTTTTTTTTTAAACTAAACTTTTTTTAATCTTTTGAAATATTTTACAAGGGCCTTAAATTTGCATAAATTGTAGTTAAAGTCTATAGAAACATCTTTTATAATGCATGAACATTATCACACATAATTTAATCTTTTAAAGTCAATAAAAGTGGAATGAAGACAAATTTTATAGTATGTTTAATTTATCAACAAATTGTTTTTTATGTACATTATATCAATTGTTTATGTACATTATATCAATTGTTTATGTACATTATATCAATTGTTTATGTACATTATATCAATTGTTAATGGACATAAATGAAGGAAACATTGTAACAAATCTTAGTTGATTCCATTAATTATTAGAAAAGAATAAATATTTCAGAATAAAGTCAGTATGTATATACATCCTTTATGCACTATCAAAGATGTATGAAATTATATTTGAATCCAGGTTAGCCGGTGGAATACTAGTATTTTTTCCATGCCGAATTTTTAAACTTATAATAAATTATTCATACATAAAATGACTGTAACAGTAACTGCAGACATATAAAAAACTTTAAGGCACTTAAAATTGATATTTTAATTCACTTACAAGATTTCTTAATAATACCACTTAGTATATTTACAACATCAAACTAAATTGTAATGCATAATACACATTTAGAATTTGAATTAGAGCAGGTACAAATAATTTTACCTTTAATAAATAGATTCATAGAATGAAAAGTAGCAATCTAGTAATTTGGTAAAACATGATGTGTCAAATTCAATATTGTTTATTACTAAAAATGTCGCACAAATAATTTTACCTTTAATAAATAGATTCATAGAATGAAAAGTAGCAATCTAGTAATTTGGTAAAACATGATGTGTCAAATTCAATATTGTTTATTACTAAAAATGTCGCACAAATAATTTTACCTTTAATAAATAGATTCATAGAATGAAAAGTAGCAATCTAGTAATTTGGTAAAACATGATGTGTCAAATTCAATATTGTTTATTACTAAAAATGTCGCACAAATAATTTTACCTTTAATAAATAGATTCATAGAATGAAAAGTAGCAATCTAGTAATTTGGTAAAACATGATGTGTCAAATTCAATATTGTTTATTACTAAAAATGTCGCACAAATAATTTTACCTTTAATAAATAGATTCATAGAATGAAAAGTAGCAATCTAGTAATTTGGTAAAACATGATGTGTCAAATTCAATATTGTTTATTACTAAAAATGTCACACAAATGATTTTACTGACCTATAATTTCCTTCCTATTATAAATATCAATAAATATGGTAAAAAATATATATTATATACTATACATATCATATTATTCAGCAGTATGACAAAGCAAACAACGAAAACATGTAAACTGAAGATTACGCAATGTCTTACATAGGCGATTCAAAGTTAACGCGATTGCGAAGCGATCCGATGCGATTACACGCGAATTCGATGCGGTGCGACGTGGCAATTCTGTCCTACGTGCGCGGGAATCATGCTTCTGACATTATACTTAACCAATAAAACGATGGCACCGCATCCAATTCGCGCGAAAATATCAAACCAACTGATCGCGTTCGCTTCGTATCGCGCTGCACCGTACCCTACGCACGTTTGGTAACGTATGCCACTTACATTTACCGACTGTTTGTTATTTTCGAGCCACGATGCGCCGCTTCTAGTTTATGTTCAGATTGCTTATGTAGGACGTCGCGTTACAATTTCATCTATAAACATAATATTTCACATTCCCTTTTATTTTGATGTGTGAAAATATCTAAAATTATTGTGATTAGTACCATATAAAATGGTTATATTATATGTACAATACATACTTTGTAATTATTAATAGCTTGGAGACGAGCTCTTTCTCAGTGGAGTGATCAAATAATAAGAATACCTGGTCTCTCGGTAACTGAGGCCCTAAGTAGAGAACAAAAGCCTCCGGAGAAGTTTTATTAGAGAGATAACAATGATTCATCAAGTTCAATAATGAAGAACACGAACAAAAAGAATTTGATCATTTGTTTCATATATATATAACTTTTTTCTGAAACCTGTCATACCTATTAATCAGTAAAATCATTTTTCTTGCAAAATTGAAACTTGAGGGCATATAACAATAAATCTAGTGACTTAAAACATGATATATTAAAACCACGTAATACTCTATGAAGTTATGTGTTAGTAAGGGTAAATATCACTTGCGTTAAAAAGGATTTATACTCGTATCATACTTTCATGATTTATACATTATTTAAATTTGTTGATACAAACCAGGGGGGCAAGTCTGGTTAAATGGAAGAATGAAAACCCTCCATTCTATTTTTAAAGTTTTCTATTAATAATCTTGGATTATAATGTGAATAATCACCACAATATAGTTTACCATGGAACGGTCACTGAACTTGCACTGCTGACTGAAAATGAAACAACTTTGATTTTCAAACTCTTTTAGCACATAAAAGATTTATTTCTCTACGACATACCTATATTTATGGAGTACTTACGATTAAAAAAAATGCTAAAAAAGGGATATTTTAAATAATTATTTTAGGGGGAATTAATGCTGAATTTAAATTTTTTGTGAAGAACATTCACTATAGAAATGTAGAAAATACTTCTGGTTTATTTTTTAGAAACACACTGTGTAACATATTTCGCTCGTTTACGAGAACAACGACATAAGTCAAAAATATGATATTTGAGTTAATAATGCAGAAATGTTGTGTTGATCAATATTCATGTCGTCTCCAATTCTCAGTACAATATCTCTATGAGTGCGAGAGAAACAGCACATGTGTCATTGTTTCACTGTCATATATTCACTGTAATATTGATAAACACAACATTTCTAAATTATATTAAAAAATGAAACAGTACATTTTAGATTCTACATGTATTTTTTAATTTGTCAATAGCTATTTCGCATTGTTAGGGCATCTTCAAGACTATGCCTTAACAAGGCGAAATAGCTATTGACAAATTAAAAAATATACGTAGAATCTAAAAAGTGCTGTTTTATTTTTTAATATAATTTAAAATGGAATTCTACTAAGTAAACTATCCACAATTACAACATTTCTACATTATTAACTCAAAATTCGGATTTTTTGACTTATGTCGTTGTTCTCGCAAACGAGCTATTTTAGAAATTTGATTTCAAATAAACCTAAACAGTTTATATGCCCTTATAATAAACAAATATTATTCAACTTGAATTTACGATTTTAAATCAAATAATACTTTCCAAATAAGTGTATTATGAATTAAAATATTAGAATTCATTACAATTATATTAAATTATAGATGAAATTCATAAGATTCGAGTAAATTTACAAAAAAAAAATCATACAATTATTGTAAATTAGTAGCATAGTGTTTTTTACATTATTTTGAAACATCTTTAACAAAAATTTGCACACAGCGACATAAGTGATTGTGCTTGGACATAAATATGCGGTACATAGCTTTGAAAATTTAATTAAGATATAAATATAACGAAATATATTTATCAAAATAGCAACAAAAGCATTGCAATTTTAATGATATCACGTTTTTTATATAAAAAAAAAACAGATTATGTTGTAAATATCAATAATTATTAAGTAATAATAAGATAAGAAATATGTATCTAAATACAGTAGAGTCTAAATTATTGCGGATTTTAATCAAAAGTGTTAACTTTGAACTGTAAAATTCAGTTTAAAATTTGAATAAATTTATTTTATCTATGAGCATTACTTAATATAGTTTATTATGTACATATTGATTTCATTCTATATTAGTAGAGTAGATGATAAATTTCATAATATTTAAAACTTTTTAGTCGCCCAAAAATACAATTAAAAATTTAGATGGTGCTATCTATGCATGGGAGAATTAATATTTAAATTGAAAGGAAACTTACAATAGGCGTGATGACAGTAAGAAAAAATCATTGAAATTATGATTTTATAAAATAAAATATGTTATAAAGATTTGAAAAAATATATTTATTTTCATTTTAAAAGAGCGAATAATATTAATATTATTAAAATAAAAATACAAAATATGTTTGTCCGCCATTTTATGTGAAACACCAATCAGAGCGCATGACGTCACCATATTGTTACTGTCAATTGTGTTTGTTACTGTCAACTGTAGTGTTGTTCGAAATGGCTATTTTTTTCATAACAAGCTATATGGAATATGCTGCTTATTTTTAACATGCTATTTTTATTTATTGATTTATTTGGTTTATTTGGGAGAATAAACCAAATAATATCGCTATCCGCTCTATTGAATCGTTGACGCATCTGTTATAACACGCACCGAGTATTGTAACGTGGTGGAGAATATTTAACGTTTCAGAAATAAATAACTTGGTGGCTTTCATTGCTTGATTATAAAATAAAATGATGTTATTATATTGTTTGTGGGAGTTGTACAGTGTTACATGAGGTTGAAATGGAAATACACAATGTATTATGATGAATCTAATATACATATGGGATAATTGTTATGATTCATATACATATTATGATTAATATATTAAAAAAAAAAATAGAATGTTATGTAATAGGTGTGATGACTGTAAGAAAAAATCATTGAAATTATGATTTTAAAAAATAAAATAGGTTATAAAGATTTAAAAAATGTACTTATTTTCATTTTAAAGGAGTGAATAATAATATTATAAATATAAAAATACAAAATGTGTTAGTCCGCCATTTTATGAGAAAAAACAATCAGAGCGCACGACGTCATAGTATGGTCGCGTCAATTCTTCTGATAGTCTTCAATACAATATACGCATTAATTGTCGGTCTGGACAATGTTTATTTTGGTGTTTTTGATATATTAATATTTTAATTAGTTACTTAAAACTAAAACAAAACAATAAAATAGCAATGGAACAAGGATTCATCAAAGCAAATAGTTTCAATTTACCTAGATACTCGCCTACCTATCGGGGGATACTATGGGCCGGTATTACAGTGTCAGTTTAAGAGCTAAACTCAAGTTTCACAAAAATATAGCGTATTACAGTGTCCGTTTAGGCCTAATCTTCCCTCAAATATGTCACTAAAACGACAAATATTTAACTCAACGTTTCTGGCAGATTAAGTACTTAACTGTGAGTCAACTGTCATTTGCTAGGCAACTCGTGTAGTTTCAGTTTCTATCACTAGAGGCGTTAGGCAACGTGTGTAGTTTCAGTGTTGTATCACTAAAGGCGTTAGTTGTATCGACGGTGGCGCCACACAACAAAACAAACTGACAGCCGTATTGAACATGGGCATTTAAAAGCATTATTTTGGTGAAAAAAATTAAATTTACCATGTTGGATAATAAAACAATGGTATTTAAAGTCGTAGCGTCCCGTTTTGTATTTCGTATTATTTGAGGTTATTTAAATTTGACAGATAATAACCACAGAAAAAGTGAAATATGTCTATAATTGAAGATTTAGTAACTGACATGTTATATTGCACTGTAATACGGAAATGGATTCAATCTCCCCTTAACATTAATCTTGAGTTTAACAAACTCAATGAGTTGAGGGCCGACTGTAATATCGGGCCTAAGTTTATTGTATTTTGTATGTAACTTAGTTCTTATTGAATAAATAAATAAATAATGAACGCTCGCAACGTATGGTAAACTAATTTAGTTTTAGTATTCTACAATTTTGTCACGCGATGGTGAGCTGACGAACGTTCGACATGTTATGATGCTGGTAACTCCAAACTAAACTGGCAAGCTATATTTTTTTCATGCAATGAAGCGATTCGCGAAACGACGGCGATTACGCGAAGCATGCGTTTTAAAACATCGTTACAATTTTAGCAGCATACGAATTATTACATAGCGCTCGTTATTTGTATTGTGTTAATAACAAGCTATATTTATCTGCTATCGTTATTTTTAGCAATAGCAGCCATAGTAGTTATTTTTCTGCCTGTCTTAACTACTCTTAACTAGAATGGAACTTTTGATGGTCGGATATTTCTTTGCGTCGAACAAAGACTTTTGTTCATCAGAATTTCGAAACGTAAAAACTTAATAATAAGTACATATAAGTACTTTATTTATCTGTAATTTAAATACAACTTACATCTCGAAAATCGATAAAATATGCTCCTTCTTCTCTCTACATTATGTGTTCATAAGCTAAAAACATACGGGGGGAAACGTATGATGGCCTATTTTGACGTTTGGACATTAATGAAGTTCTTTATATGCTTATTGCCTAAATAATGGTAAATATTATATTATTGAGAGCTAAAAGTGGGGGAACAAATACTGTACTTCATTGTAAACGCGTACTTAATAAAATACACTTATGTCTCGCCGTGCGAAATTTAATCACTTATTTCTCTTTTTTTTCGCGTGGGACGTAAACATATACCTCAGTAGGTGTTTTTTTCGTCGTGTTTGTACATTTAGGGACCGCACAACACTTATGCACTTTTGAATTGATTATAAATACACAAATCGTCCTAGAATACATATATTACATATAGTAGTGATATGCAGTTTACAATATCGTGACGTCACCGTCAGGGTCGGCAGCCGCCATGATACTACAAGCGTTTTTTGGCGTAAATGTCAAATTTGATTTTAAAATGGCGATTTTTGCTACTAAACCTTTATTTTATGTTGAAATGTATATATATTTGAAAACAGTGAATGCGTAAAAACATCGTGAGATAGTTTTTCAAAATTAGTCATCATGCCTATTATGGCATCAGAATGGAATTCACTGTTCATTCTGATGATTGTCGAGGTAATGCACACCCCCACACCTGTCTCTGGCTACCTCACATTGTGAGATATGCCGTGGTTTTATGTATGTGTGTATTTT
Organism: Molanna angustata; assembly: GCA_963576475.1. Lineage (NCBI taxonomy): Eukaryota > Metazoa > Arthropoda > Insecta > Trichoptera > Molannidae > Molanna > Molanna angustata. The sequence continues at coordinate 1,982,091 of OY754985.1, read as the reverse complement.
ATTATTAAATTTTTATTTAATCTTGCTTCTCAGGCAATGTCCTATGTCAACCATCAATTTAACACGCACCAAATAACAAGTTGCTACATTCTGGAGACTTTTAGTATTAATCGTCTCACAGATCCAGACTGATAACACAATAAAAAACTATGTCTCCACCAGGAATCGAACCAGGATCTATGAAGGTGGACATATTATATTTAGAAAATGTTGTTATGTGATTTGATTATTAACTCCCTAATAATATAGACTCAACCGTCATACAATCAATAAGCTATGCACACAACAGTATCGTCGGTTTAATTTTACTTTCGTAAATTTGTCAATAAGTTTATTATATACACAAAAAGTTCTCCTTCATTTCATAAAATCAATAATATTATATATTATTAGTTTGATTCCTTTGACATTCCACCCAACGCTTTGCTGACTGTATCCAGAGTTGCTTCGATCGGAGACAAACAAACCAAGCAGATCAACGCGATGACAAAGAGGATTGTGATGGTGAAGTAAACTCCCAAGAGAAGCTTTCTGAACCCGGAGTGCTGCAAAACAATAAAATAACGAACATTCAATTTAAAATATATTTAATTACAAATGTTTTGAAAACAACAAAGTTTCAATCCATGAAGATGAGTATAAATGGTATAAAACACTTTTCCTTGAGATAAACAATTTGTTTTTTTTTAACTATATTTTTAACTTTGTTTACACCACGTATCGATTGAATTTGCGACCAGTTTCGGAACTAACCATTTCCTCCTCAGGCAGAATTTTAACTAAACGCAGAATGTGACTGTGCTTAAAGAAAGCTATCTATTTGGATATTGGTGACCACAAAGATAAAAACACGATACGGCGCTATATAAATCATCCAAATTTATATTTTATTTATTTATATTATTTGATCATTTTTTTTTAGTTGAATATTTTTTGAAGTGTCTTCTTTGTGTGTCACTGCTTCATTTATAGGTAATAATATAACATGCGATTGTTGAATGTGTGTAGAGTTGTAGCTGAGAAGGGGGCGATTTGCACGTAAACCAACGTAGCAAAAAGACAAAAATTTGCGCTCTACGCAACCGGAAGCTGTTTCAAGATGTTTGGTGAAAATTACACACAGCAGTATATAAAATAAATAGATAATAACTAACCGGTGCGTCAATTTTTCTGTCATGATTCAGCGATGGGCGATTACTGCTGAGAAGATCCTTCATTGGGAATGAGTTGACTCTTGCATTGCTGATACGTCCGTCACTAACGCACATGGCAACCTGCACAAATAATTACATCAAAAAAATTACTTTTGTAGAAATAGAAATTCATTTTCATTCTTATATATATTTTTGGGTGATTTTTCACTGTCAATTTTATGATTGTGTAATATAATTTGTCAATGTTAATATTCTTATTGTTTATAAATGATCTCGCAGAATAAATGCACTCTTGACAGCCATCACAGAACAACAACAAAACAATACTCAACTCTGGGGGGTATTCTTGTAATTTAATACATAACAATGTTATACATCGAGTATCCAAAATTAAATTGCAACAGGCAGGTCACGTTGCCAGACAGGAAATGGACAGATCGAGATCACGGGATATGAAAAGGGAAATAGGCCAGTTTCGAAAAGGTGGGCCAATGATATTGTCCCCGTCGCTGGAAGTACATGAGTGCGAAAATACCAAAGAAGAGACAAGTGTAAATATTTAAAAGAGGCTAGCATCTAGCAGTGGAGAGATGGCTGAAGAAAGAAGAACAAAATATACCTAATTGTAAAATTAAGAAAAGCATTATGGTATAAGATATTCTCTATTCAAACATCAACGATTTCTTTGTTATGGATCAGAATATATAATTTTTTTTAATGGCGATTATTTATGATTATAATTTTTTTATAACGTGGCTACGTAGGGCACCAGTTATTAGGATTTGGGTCCATTATACTCTTCCGAAAAAGCGCACTACGTAGCGTTGGGGAGGGTTTGCAATATGCTCAGGAAAATATTAATTCAATAATAAGAAATATTTAATAAGTAAGAAGGTGGAAACACAGAATTCAAAAGCCGTCGTTCCACAGCCGGGCTGCTGTGTTAATAAAAGTGTTCGAGAAGCGACTGCTTCGTGTAAATTGAAGGTTTATTGTGAACGGGTGTTGAGATTGAGGTAGAATCTCCCGTGGTAGTATCTATAGAATAAACTTAAATACCGACCTTGCGTGTCTGTGGTCTAGTGATTGCAATCCATCAGTCAATGATGGGTCGTCAATCAGACGTACAGCACGCCTTTGTACAGCATCAAGGGTATTCAGTAGATATTGGGGGGCACCACTTCAGAGATGATTACTATATTCAATAATTGAGTGTATTTGCACTTTGTAGAGAATAAAACTTTTGAAAAATACCTACGCGCTCTATATAATACATTCAATTTTTTGGAGGTGAGTTTCACCTTAGCTTCTAAGTGGTCTTGCTTTTTGCACTACAGACATCTGGAGGCAATCTATTCCAATCACTCACACCAAAGCATCGATCATAGTAAGTTGGCTTGTTAGCTCTGCCCAATTCCCTTAAGTTGTTACTCCACGAACCCGACGCTCTCGAGTGTGAGATGCCTCCCAGAGAGATCTTCTCTGACACAGTTTTTGAATGTATTGTGGTGCCAGATAGAAAAAGTAATATGTTTGGCTGATCGAAGTGGACGTCCATGATTGAATAAATAGGTAAATATTCTTATTACAATTATTTAAATTACTTACAGATAAAATAAGATGCATGATGACGTGGAATGCAACGAATGCAACCAAAATGTACACCATCCATCCCGGCAACTCTGCTTTGTTCAAATATACAGCAAAGAAGACAGTTACAACTGAAAACAAATGTGAAAATGGTTTAATACAAGACATAACCTAAAAACTATTTTTTTTTCTATTCATGGCTTGAATACCCATCGTATTCAATTTAAATATTGTACGTAAAGAGAGTAATAGACAAAATAGTGGATCAATCGTGCACCCTGTTAACACATACATACAATGAGGTAGTGTGTAAAATCAGCCACACAGTCGGCCTTCATGGCTCAGTTGGTTGGATATATGACTGCTGATCCAAGGGTCCCGGGTTTGATTCCCGGTGGAGACACAGTTTTTAAAATTGTGTTTTCAGTCTGGATCTGTGAGACGGTAAATATTGGCGGTAAGTCTTCAGAATGTGGCAACTTGTTATTGGGTGCGTGTTAAATAATTATTTGACATAGCACCTGTTAGTTGCCCGGGAAGCTACATAAAATAAAATAGTCTTATTCAATATTGACTAATTTGCAAATTATATTCACTTCATTTTGTATAGCAATAATTCTGTAGATATGAATTTTTGTTTTTAAATGTCTTCTTTATACACAAGTGCTTGCACTATGGTGAAGGGCAATATGTTATTTTTTATTTTATATTTTTTCTGTATCTTGTAACTTGTTATTGGGTGCTTCAAAGAGTATAATATAATACCTAAGGATATGGGTGCATGTCAAAATTGACATTTGACATAAGTACCTGTTAGTTGACCAAGAAGCAATACAAAATAAAATAAAAAGATGATGATGTGAAGTACTCACTTCCCAAAATGTGAGCTGTATTTCCTAAGAACCAGTGAACCCAGTTAAATATTGGCCTTCTTGAAGTATTTGGGTGTGGTCTGAAGTAAGCACCTGAAATAAATCATTTTATTACAAGTACAAATATTATAAGTAGGTATATTATTTTATTACAAGTACAAGTATTCTTGTTCCTGTTTCATCGTGTCTATCATTTAATAAAAGTGTTACTTCTTCGGTAAAAATAATCAGAGAAATATATATTTTCTTTGTATCTGTACACAATATTTTGTTTGCTGGTTTTCATTGTCAGTTCTTTCTTATAATATGGGACATCACACTAGATAAGTAGACCAATTTCATTAATCTTCAGTATATGATTTGTTGTCATCTAGCAGAAAAAAAATGTTGGAAACTCCTTAGTGATACAAGACTGTAACACTTTCGCTAGACACAGCCAGCATCCAGAGACTACAATAATAATAATAATAAACACTTCCTTGCACCCTGCGCAAGTGGCGAGTTTTTATTGCCATATGGTATTTTCTTCCAACTAACCAGTGTTTCCAGCCCAGAGAAGCAATATTACTATAGTCATTGAATTTACATATTGTTTTATGTACGTAGACATTGATTCATAGTACCTACGAAAGAACATCCCATAGATTGATATTGTGTCATAAAATAGAGCAATATGAATTATTATTTTTACTCCTCACTACCCCAAGGGGATATAGAGGGAAGTTATTTATTCGCAATTATTTAGGCTATTTTTTATTGCAGATTATCAACAAGTATCATGCTGAGATTGTATTCTGAAAGTTTCATCACAATGTATCTGTGTGTTTGCTGTGTGCTATGTGCTATGTACGGCGTGTTTATTCTACTTTATCGATTAAAGAATAAAATACTAATTTGATTCTTTTCAAATTATGCAAAATTGTATATCTAATAATCCCTTAGACCTTAGTTATATATTTTGAAGGATATCTGATCAGTGTTTCTCAATTCTTTCAACTGTCAAATATTTCAAAGTGACCCCAAGTTCAGGAAACTTAAAATTTAATTTTTTTTATTTTTAAATTGCTAAAAAGGCACACCACTCTCATAAAATGCATTGAAGAATTATCAAGTTTTCATAATAAAATATTTAATTCAAAAATAATTTAACAAACTCATTTCATAAAAATTTCCCATACAAAATTTGAATACTTTATGGAGTGATTTGGTAGTGAAGAGTATAGCATTGGTCACAAACCATTTGTTTAATAATAAAACAATGTAAAAACTTACCAATTGGTTGTATGAAGCACAATACAATAGTAACAATTCCAATGATGGCATGTGGATTATCTCCGGTACCTCCCCAACCACCAACTTCTACAAGAATAATGATGAAGGAGGCAATGGTCAGTAACCAAGTCAACACCATCAACATCCTGTGCCACTATAACAAACAACAATTGGTTGTATGAAGCACAATACAATAGTAACAATTCCAATGATGGCATGTGGATTATCTCCGGTACCTCCCCAACCACCAACTTCTACAAGAATAATGATGAAGGAGGCAATGGTCAGTAACCAAGTCAACACCATCAACATCCTGTGCCACTATAACAAACAACAATTGGTTGTATGAAGCACAATACAATAGTAACAATTACAATGATGGCATGTGGATTATCTCCGGTACCTCCCCAACCACCAACTTCTACAAGAATGATGATGAAGGAGGCAATGGTCAGTAACCAAGTCAACACCATCAACATCCTGTGCCACTATAACAAACAACAATTGGTTGTATGAAGCACAATACAATAGTAACAATTCCAATGATGGCATGTGGATTATCTCCGGTACCTCCCCAACCACCAACTTCTACAAGAATGATGATGAAGGAGGCAATGGTCAGTAACCAAGTCAACACCATCAACATCCTGTGCCACTATAACAAACAACAATTGGTTGTATGAAGCACAATACAATAGTAACAATTCCAATGATGGCATGTGGATTATCTCCGGTACCTCCCCAACCACCAACTTCTACAAGAATGATGATGAAGGAGGCAATGGTCAGTAACCAAGTCAACACCATCAACATCCTGTGCCACTATAACAAACAACAATTGGTTGTATGAAGCACAATACAATAGTAACAATTCCAATGATGGCATGTGGATTATCTCCGGTACCTCCCCAACCACCAACTTCTACAAGAATGATGATGAAGGAGGCAATGGTCAGTAACCAAGTCAACACCATCAACATCCTGTGCCACTATAACAAACAACAATTGGTTGTATGAAGCACAATACAATAGTAACAATTCCAATGATGGCATGTGGATTATCTCCGGTACCTCCCCAACCACCAACTTCTACAAGAATGATGATGAAGGAGGCAATGGTCAGTAACCAAGTCAACACCATCAACATCCTGTGCCACTATAACAAACAACAATTGGTTGTATGAAGCACAATACAATAGTAACAATTCCAATGATGGCATGTGGATTATCTCCGGTACCTCCCCAACCACCAACTTCTACAAGAATGATGATGAAGGAGGCAATGGTCAGTAACCAAGTCAACACCATCAACATCCTGTGCCACTATAACAAACAACAATTGGTTGTATGAAGCACAATACAATAGTAACAATTCCAATGATGGCATGTGGATTATCTCCGGTACCTCCCCAACCACCAACTTCTACAAGAATAATGATGAAGGAGGCAATGGTCAGTAACCAAGTCAACACCATCAACATCCTGTGCCACTATAACAAACAACAATTGGTTGTATGAAGCACAATACAATAGTAACAATTCCAATGATGGCATGTGGATTATCTCCGGTACCTCCCCAACCACCAACTTCTACAAGAATAATGATGAAGGAGGCAATGGTCAGTAACCAAGTCAACACCATCAACATCCTGTGCCACTATAACAAACAACAATTGGTTGTATGAAGCACAATACAATAGTAACAATTCCAATGATGGCATGTGGATTATCTCCGGTACCTCCCCAACCACCAACTTCTACAAGAATAATGATGAAGGAGGCAATGGTCAGTAACCAAGTCAACACCATCAACATCCTGTGCCACTATAACAAACAACAATTGGTTGTATGAAGCACAATACAATAGTAACAATTCCAATGATGGCATGTGGATTATCTCCGGTACCTCCCCAACCACCAACTTCTACAAGAATAATGATGAAGGAGGCAATGGTCAGTAACCAAGTCAACACCATCAACATCCTGTGCCACTATAACAAACAACAATTGGTTGTATGAAGCACAATACAATAGTAACAATTCCAATGATGGCATGTGGATTATCTCCGGTACCTCCCCAACCACCAACTTCTACAAGAATGATGATGAAGGAGGCAATGGTCAGTAACCAAGTCAACACCATCAACATCCTGTGCCACTATAACAAACAACAATTGGTTGTATGAAGCACAATACAATAGTAACAATTCCAATGATGGCATGTGGATTATCTCCGGTACCTCCCCAACCACCAACTTCTACAAGAATAATGATGAAGGAGGCAATGGTCAGTAACCAAGTCAACACCATCAACATCCTGTGCCACTATAACAAACAACAATTGGTTGTATGAAGCACAATACAATAGTAACAATTCCAATGATGGCATGTGGATTATCTCCGGTACCTCCCCAACCACCAACTTCTACAAGAATAATGATGAAGGAGGCAATGGTCAGTAACCAAGTCAACACCATCAACATCCTGTGCCACTATAACAAACAACAATTGGTTGTATGAAGCACAATACAATAGTAACAATTCCAATGATGGCATGTGGATTATCTCCGGTACCTCCCCAACCACCAACTTCTACAAGAATAATGATGAAGGAGGCAATGGTCAGTAACCAAGTCAACACCATCAACATCCTTTGCCACTATAACAAACAACAATTGGTTGTATGAAGCACAATACAATAGTAACAATTCCAATGATGGCATGTGGATTATCTCCGGTACCTCCCCAACCACCAACTTCTACAAGAATAATGATGAAGGAGGCAATGGTCAGTAACCAAGTCAACACCATCAACATCCTGTGCCACTATAACAAACAACAATTGGTTGTATGAAGCACAATACAATAGTAACAATTCCAATGATGGCATGTGGATTATCTCCGGTACCTCCCCAACCACCAACTTCTACAAGAATAATGATGAAGGAGGCAATGGTCAGTAACCAAGTCAACACCATCAACATCCTGTGCCACTATAACAAACAACAATTGGTTGTATGAAGCACAATACAATAGTAACAATTCCAATGATGGCATGTGGATTATCTCCGGTACCTCCCCAACCACCAACTTCTACAAGAATGATGATGAAGGAGGCAATGGTCAGTAACCAAGTCAACACCATCAACATCCTGTGCCACTATAACAAACAACAATTTCAATTTGTTAAACTTTTCAACACTTGTCTGAATTGATAAAATAACTTAACATCTAGTGCTTGATACTCGGAGGAAATATATACGCATGCATTGACTGTGACTGATGGTTCGGGGACAAATAATAGTCTAATGAACATGAAATTGTACAATTTTTTGAGAACAAGTAAGAAAGACGCATATTAATCAATGCTATCATTATCTTTGTTTAAACCTTATTTGAAACTGTTATTTCTGTTATTTTTCATATAATATTTTCTTTCAAGCGAATAAATATACTATTATTACTAATGCAAGTCGCAGTTACTACATTATAATAATCTAACCTAACAAAAGATATCTTGGCTAACCTAACCTTACCAAATATTACTTGGATAACCTAACCTAACCTAATCATAGATAACTTGAATAACCTAACCTAACCAAATATTACATGGATAACCTAACCTAACCTAATCATAGATATCTTGAATAACCTAACCTAACCAAATATTACTTGGATAACCTAACCTAATCATAGATAACTTGAATAACCTAACCTAACCAAATATTACATGGATAACCTAACCTAACCTAATCATAGATATCTTGAATAACCTAACCTAACCAAATATTACTTGGATAACCTAACCTAACCTAATCATAGATATCTTGAATAACCTAACCTAACCAAATATTACTTGGATAACCTAACTAATAATTATGTTATTTACCAGATTGAAATATTTTATAATTACTATATACCAGGATTAATGTTAATAAAAAGAATAAATCACGATTACAGGTTTATTACACAAATTAACAATTACACAAAAGTACAAGGTTATATAAAATATGCACTAGTTAACGAGTGAGAGCATTGAATGGCACTGGAGCGTCTTCTTTATTTTCTCGGTATATAAAGTTCCCTCATTGTTCTAAAACATTCTTTTGCTTCGAATATTTTTTTTTATTATTGCATATGCGCAAACATTGGATTTTTTCTCAGGTATAAGAATTTTTGCTCTCATTATTTACAAAAAACCAATTCTCTCAATAGATGGCGTTACAACAAAAATAAATAAAAAATAATAAGAATGTTGTTTATAATTTCACACATAGATGGCTGAAGTGAAAATCCTTATTTTCAAGCGAAAAGAATTTCAGTATTGCAATATATAGAACTTTCAAAAATTTAATTGATAGGGATCTCATTAGGCATAATTGGTGAATGTTGCGCAAGCGCATAAAGTGATCACGTAAACCAGCCGATGACAGGTCGTAAGCCCTGTAGCTGCCTTGATTTCCCGGTTCTCCTACAGTAAAATATTCCAACTTCGTCTCTATTGAGATAATTAAAAATCTGTTAAAAAAAAAATACTTTTGCTTCTCATTGGTCGAGTTGTCCCGTCGAGACATCCGGTGTGTATTTCTCGAACATTCCATAAGTCCTTATTGGTCGAGCTGTCATTTTGATACATCCGGTCTGATATTCTTGAACATTCCGTTGATTCTCATTGGTCATACCTCGACTTCCATCAAACTTCATACATGCTCCGCCACATAACCAAAGATAACTTGGACAACCTAACCATGGATAACTTGAATAACCTAACCTAACCAAAGATAACTTGGATAACCCAACTTAACCAAAGACAAATTAGATAGTGACATTTTTCGACTAAAACTCCTGCTTCGGTTGCCAGTGTAAATATTGTTCAACCAATCATGTCTCAATATTTTGTGTTAATTTCATACCTCGGATATCAAGCAGTAGGTACTACACATTACTGATAGAACATGTCATCTTAATATACTACACTGATTGAATTATCCAGAACGAGTGTACTATAAATTGTGCTTAGCGGTTTCTAAAGCTCTGGTATGACATGACTACAATCAAGAACTGTGTGAAAAGAATAAGCCATAATTTTTAAAAGACTTACAGCAAACCACATGTCTTTGCCTCCAAGCTGTTTACCAACCCATGTCTGTCTGTAATATCTGAAAAGAAAAAAAATATAAGTATCTTTACCTTTTTTGAATTTACAAGAGAAAACATACAAAATAAACACATAAATTCATGACATTTTAAAAATAAATAATTAGGTACAAAATTGGAAATTCTCCCCAAATACAAGGATCCCTTGAGCTTCCGGGAGGAATTCAGAATATGCACAATTCATTCAAATTCACAATTCAATGTTTGACAATAATGTTAATATTATTACATATATTGGTATTAATATAATTATTAGTGTTGGTATATTAGTATAGCTACTAAGGTTGGTACACTAACAAGTTTCAAAGGAGGAATTTTCTTAATCATTATTTGAAAAGTGATAATAAATTAGTCACTAGTTTTGAAGTCAATTTAATTTGAGACCTACATATACAAATCTTTAGAAAAATAAAATAGTTCATGGCAACATTATAAGTACTAACTTTTAATCAAGATAAAAGATCATAACTTCAAAAAATCATGCCACAATATTGCATATCATCAAATCTGGAGTACCCCAAGGGTTACTGCTTGGGCCTATACTGTTTATTTTATATCTGAAAAACTGTTAGTTACCTGGCTAACAATATTCCGCAGGAAGCAGTACCAATCCAGGCGGCCAACATGAAGGCACCATGTAGTCTCAGCAAAAGTTTGGATGCACCAGCCACAGTACCGACCTCAGACAGAGATAACTTCTCCTCGGTCCTCTGGTACACTTTGCTGTGGAAGCCAACTCCATCGGCTGTAAGATGTTTTGTTAAATTAAGGCAATGTCAAATGAAATTCATACTAAACAACAAAATGGGCAAATAATATTTGATTCAAATTTAACTCACTGTATAATGAGTTGTCTATGCTAATATTGCATACCTAAATCATAAAAAACGAGTAATGAAAGTATTTTATTTCATACCAAATATTGAAAGTTATTTAATGAAAGCAAAAAAAAATAGGTAATTTATATATTCATACACTAATTAGAAATCTTTTTTTTCAATCTTCTTCAAATTTTGCTACTGTCACATGACTCGTTTTTAAAATACGATGACGAAATAACCTTTGGTAATGTTAATATAGACAATATTATCTACATTGTACAGTGGAATGCCAGAAAAGATGAAATCAGTGAAAAACCCTGCAAAATTTAAGCAATAGTGCCTGTACTTTTTATGTGGTCACCCTACATAGCCCTAATTAGCAATAGGTCTGTTGCTGCTGTGTTGGGTTAATGGGTTGTTTGCCACCATATGCTTTTGTTGTATGTTTTTGTTTTGTGATTTAATGCTTGTGTAATTTAAATATGTGAGTTTGCTTCTCCCGACACAGGACATTCCTAGTGGGAGAGGCCAACGTTAATATGAAATGTTTTTTATAATGTTGTTATCATTGCTATCTTTCTATTATCATCAAATAAATAAATTTACTTACGATGTACTTCGTCTCCTGCCACAATCATAAGATGATATTTGTCTTTGGCTAAATCAAAGGTCACTCCCCTGACTACAGTCCTCACGTCTCTTGTAAATTTACATGTCAGCACTCCGTCTGTGTACGATGAACTCACCAACTGAATGATGTTCTGGGACTGAAATTAAAGTAATTTATTTGTCATATTAATCATAAGACTGTCTGCTTAGCATATTTATATCTAGATAAAACCCAGTTTAACAGTTTATAATTTTTTTTTCTTCTTCGTCTTCTTCTTCCTAGCCTTCTCTCCACTGCTGGATGTAGGCCTCTTCCATCTGTCTCCATTTTTCTCTATTCTGTGCCGCTTCAATCCATTTCTTTCCTGCGACCACAACAATATCGTCGGCCCATCTCTTCTGTGGCCGACTGACACCCCTTTTGTATTTCCATGGCCTCCACTTACAAATACCAAAAATTACATTATTTTAACTAAGCAATATAACAAATAAATTGTACATATTTTTTAATTGCATATACGCAAACATTGGATTTTTTTCCTGTCGGGAGTCAAATGATATTTTTATTGACAAACTTTTTAACATCTCAATAGAGACGAAGTTGGGATATTATAGAAGAACCAGAAACTCAAGGCACCTACAGGGCTTACGACCTGTCATCGGCATGTTATGAGGACTAATAAACAAATAAACATTCATTTATATATAATTCATTTATATTCTTTAAAAAATATTGTTTCAAGTGGTTTATAAGTACCCAACTGGCGACATTATTAACATGTTGTTTTGTATAATATTATTTTTTGTGTCATTCATGTCTGTCAAAAATGTGAATTTATTTAACCTCGATACAGGTTTATCCTAGTGAGGTTCAATACATTATATAATATTAATTGTACTCAATAGATAGTAAGTAGGTACCCAACTGGCGACATTAGTGACATGTTGTTTTGTATAATATTATTTTTGTGTCACATTTACGTCTGTCAAAAATGTGAATTTATTTAACCTCGATACAGGTTTATCCTAGTGAGGTTGAATACATTATTTCATATTAATTGTACTCAATAACTTATAAATAAATAAACCAATTTCTCAATAGATGGCGTTACAAAAATGTTTCTTTGTTACTTCATAGATGGCAATAGTATAATTTCTTATTTTATACACTATTCAAATATATAGAACTTTCAAAAATTACATTGATTAGGGAACTCAATAAGAAGGCACAATTGTTGAACGTTGCGCAAGCGCATAAAGTGATCACGTAAACCAGCCGATGACAGATCGTAAGCCCTGTAGGTGCCTTGAGTTCCTGGTTCATCTATAATATCCCAGCTTCGTCTCTATTGAGATGGTAAAAAGTTTGTTAATAAAAATGAATTGGGTGGTCTGTACCACCTAAATAGGCCAGGCCTGTTCTGAGGTGGTAGACTAGTTACATAATATACAGAAGTTTTTGGTTCAAGAGGTAAAATAACATCACACCTAGTTCAGCAATAAGGTTTACCACTCATTCGGAATGTTGACCTATTAAATGAGATTGGTGTGTGGGAATATATGCATATGTCATTGCAGAAAACATCATGGCATGGGTATATTAATGTTGTAGGATAAGTGGACTGTTTTAAAAACGATCTCACCAAAGCTTCCTTTTTTGATGGTTAACAACGATTCTTTTTTGATGGTTAACAACGATTCTTTTTTTATGGTAAACGATTCTTTTTTGATGGTTAAAAACGATTCTTTTTTATGGTTAACAATGATTCTTTTTTGATGGTTAACAATGATTCTTTTTTCTGTGCACTGGTTGAAACATCCACACGCGGTGATCTACAAAATTGCACTGACCTTTTTTCACTTGTCATTAATTGTTACCCAATATAATTGGAACTAACTTTCAAAGTGACAATTCTCAAACACATCGGTGAGGGGACAGTGACAAGGAAGGGATACACGGAAATATGCTTCTACAGTCATTTTTTTTTGCGGGTAGCAGTCCTTTAAGGAGAACACACTTAGGTCAATTGACCCTTTGTGATACCACAAATGGGGCTGTCCTCCCCCTCACTCATCCACCTTGAACCAGCCTGAGTGGCTAATGAATGTCATAATGTCTCCGATGTCGGCCGACGCAATGTCAATTAGATCATCATAGAAGAAACTTCCCAAGGAGCTTTCCTAACTCTAGAGAGAGCAGGACAGTGACAGAGGAAGTGGACCACTGCTTCTTCCTCCTCGTCCTGACATGCTCTGCAATAATCATATGCCTCAAGCCCTAGCCTTCTGGTAATCTTTCCTATAACCCAGTGTCCGGTTAATACTGATGTGACTATGGCGAGTGAGTCTCTTCTGAACGAGAGTATTTCTCTGGTTCTTCTGAGATCATATTTTGGCCATGTTTGTTTGGCAATGGAGCATGTGCTTTCCTCAGACCACCTCTGGTCAGCACAAGCAGTCATTTTCTCACTGACCCGGAGTTTACATGTTGCTTGCTTCTACAGTCATGCTTCTTTTAATAAAGAAATCAACAACCCACATCTGTTGCTGGATGGTTGAATTATCTTGCCAGTGACGAGTGATTTATCTTGCCGGTTTTCTAATATTATCTTCCTGAAATGTGCGTTTTAATTATGAATCAACGTGATGTAGAATATAATATTACTAACCACATTCTGTCTGGAAACATATGGACCTGCTTTGGGATATGTCCAAGAAGAATGAGCCGTTACTTTTCCATTTACTTGTTGACATTCCATAGCACTGTCGTCACCCTGGAATATTATAACAGTTAAAATACATTTGCAATATATAGAACATATTGTAAGCAGTGTGCCATCATTGAAAATTAACATCATATGTTCTTTCCTTGCTTCATCAGACACTAAAGAACCCTCTCACACCTAAGTACCTCAAGGAGAAATTAACCCATCTTTCATCTCATGGTCTAAATTTACACTCTCAATACCAATACTCCACACTTCCTCCTACACTTACTTGTTCACAATATAAAAAATATACATAATGTAAAAACATATATAAAGAAATAACATCACAAAGAATATTCAAAATGAATATTAAAAAATACATCATAAATTATGGGAGGATAGAACTAACACAAATACTTAGTATTCAACAATAACTACCTACTTAAATAATTCAAAATTAAAAATATTAACAACATTTGTAACACGCAGCCCGGCTGTGGAACCAATTATCCAATGGTATAAGAGAAGCTCCTAGCTTAATGTACTTCAAGAAGCTTCTCAAGTCACACTTCTTATCCTCATACCTATAATTGCACCATCCTTCATCCCTTCCCAACCCATCCTTTTCCTATTTTTGGACATTATCATTATTATTTTAAATTATGTTTTTTTATATAAAATTTTGAATTCTCATTGTAATGAATATCTATATTTTTTTATTTTATTTGTTGTGTATTTTTTTTAATTGCTTATACTAATGTAATTACTAGTGTGGTTGACTAGTAGAAATTGCCTATGGGCAATAAGTACGCCACATTATGTGATTTTAAGTTGCGTAATAAAAGTATTTTATTATTATATTTCAAAGTTCAATGATGCATAAACATCTCAATTTTTACTCCTCACTACCCCAAATAGATGTAGATAATAAAATAAACACTGCCTTGCACCCTGCGCAAGTGGCAAGTTTGTTGCCATATGGAAATTCCTTCAAACGAATGTGTTTCCAGCTCAGAGAAACAATATTATTAGTTGTGTGAGAAATGAATTTAAATAAATTTCTCCTCCGCTGGGGATCGAACCCACGACGTACACACAGAAGCCAAGTGGCTTACCAACCGTGCCATGGCGGTCAGCTTCTATGTGTTATTTAAGATTTTTTTTATTAATTTATACAAAACTTTTATAAGTACAAAAAAGCTGCTTCACTAGAAAAATCTGTTCTGAATGCAAGATAAAATAGAAGATATATAAAAAGATATTTATAAGAGAAAAGTTAATAACTTTGATAAGGAGATCGAAAGAAGAGTTATGGCAAGAAACAGAGTGAATGGAGCACTAAGACCAGTTACGAATGACCGCAACATATCAAAGGATGCTAAAGTTGCCATTCATCTTAGTACAAACCTTGACGTATGCAAGTGAAATATGAACATGGCAGAAGTCACACGAAAGTAGAATAAATGCAGTTGAAATGAGATTGCTTAGAAGAATCTGTAATAGGACGATGTATGACAGGGTCAGAAATGAGGACATAAGGAAAGAATGCAGGATAAAGAAAGATGTTATTAATAGAATGAAAGTGAACACATTGAGATGGTTTGGCCACATGGGGAGAATGAATGAGGAACGCCTGACGAAGAAAATATACATTGCGGACAGGAATGGAATGAGAGGTCGGGGCCGCCCAAGGAAGGGATGGCACGTCCATGTGAATGGTATTTTGAAAGACGGAAATGTTAGAAGCGTGAACAACAGACGAACATGTTTAAGACGATGTATGAATGTCGACGAGGCGATGAATGTAGGTATGTCAAGATAGAAGTGGCGTTCGTTTCTTTCTGCCTACCCCGTGAGGGACATGGCGTGATGGTATGTATGTATGTAAGTGAAATGTTTAGAAGATATAGTAAAATTAAATATGGTACCATTGTCTTGTCATCAGATAAACCAGCTGCCACATATCCTGGACTTTCAATTCCTTTCAATTCAAAGGTATATGTTTCACCTGTAAATAAAACATCAAACATATAATTAGTACATAATATTATTACTTATTTATAAGAATCAAGTAGTATTGCTACTACAAAATATATGTATAAATTTATTTATGTTGCCTTTCTGTATTTTTATCACACTCTGTTGACTGGCATTTCATTTTTTATTACTTCTCAGATAACCAACAGGTACCTACTATGTCAAATATTAATTTAACATACACCCAACAGGTACCTACTATGTCAAATATTAATTTAACATACACCCAACAGGTACCTACTATGTCAAATATTAATTTAACATACACCCAACAGGTACCTACTATGTCAAATATTAATTTAACATACACCCAACAGGTACCTACTATGTCAAATATTAATTTAACATACACCCAACAGGTACCTACTATGTCAAATATTAATTTAACATACACCCAACAGGTACCTACTATGTCAAATATTAATTTAACATACACCCAACAGGTACCTACTATGTCAAATATTAATTTAACATACACCCAACAGGTACCTACTATGTCAAATATTAATTTAACATACACCCAATAGCAAGTTACCACATTCTAGAGCATTACAATATTTTTTTCTCACAGAAAATGATCCGTAAATTAAACCAGGGACCTTTGACTCAGCAGTCATATATCTAAACAACTGAACCTTCAAGGCTGACAATCCCTTATAATAAAAACACATCTATTATAAATCTTCTCTAATGGATTTTTACACCCTATTCAATTTATTTTTAGAGAGAGTTGCTGACCATCGTCAAGAGACATAAAGCAGCATACTTTGGCCACATATTCCATGGTGATAAATATGCCCTTCTAAAACTAAAGGTGGAGGCAAAGATAGAGGGAAGATGGAGTTTGAGGTATGAATATTACTAACCTGTAACGAGTACAGTAACACCTGCAAGACAATTCTTATTGCTTATGCAAGTTTCAGTTGATCCAAAGCACAGTTTTGTTGAACCGCATCCTTCATAGAAAGGATCGTTTTGTATCTGAAAAAAAAAATTGTAAATTATAAATTACGGTGCCACTATTTATACGACCGGAATTGGCGGGAAAAGCGTTTTCAAAAGTGTCTATTTACACGACAAATTTTCTGACGTCGTCTATGTTTTTAGGTAATTTATAACCATAGAAAGCGCAGATAAATCAAAATACAAAAATATTTACCTTTGTCATTTTTTCAATGGTCATAAAAATGCATCATGGAAACCAACTTGACAAAAAAATAAATAATATTGGCATCTTATTACATTTACTTAATTTTATAAATCATTTTTTCATCGAGATCTACAATTATAACAAAGTATAAACAAAGGTAAATATTTTTATAATTTGATTTATCTGCGTTTTCTGTGGTTTTTTTTGGTTTTCGTCTATGGTTAAGTCGTGTAAATAGTCGTAGCCTATAAATTATTTATAATAAGGAAAATTATAATCTATAGATCAGTTTCTATTAAAAATAATATTAAGCAATCATTGTTAAGCCAATAATACTTAAAGATGGAACATTTTTATCTACAAATCTGAGTCACTGGTAATATTGTGTGACCTTTATGTAGAAAAGTAAATTTTATACAGGTATAAACCTACAATAAGTACATGCATTATGATATTAATTCAATATAAATTTACCATTTTCATTTTAAAGAGATCAATGAATTCAGTGTATGTAAATTAACAAGTGGGGGATTATAGATGTTCCTCGACGTCCATAATAATCATAACGTCATGGTCTATAAAACACATGGGAAATAATTTCAAAATATGCAAAGCAGAAGCATCTATGGACAGTATTCTAAAACATTTTATGAAGACAACGCAGTTTTTGCAGTTATCAACGTATTAGTAAGTAATACTTTTTAAAACATCATGCGACATTATCGTTTGTGATGTCGTTATATGTGAAAAAAGCTCAAACGTTTCACTTACAGGACAATCCCCTACTTGTTAATTATGATTACAAAACACAATTATTATATTTGCATATTGAAGAAACTATAAAAAAATGTGAAATACATAACTACAAGCACTGTATTTTTAATATAGTGTAGTTAATTTGTGACTATGCATTGATTTATATATACTACGTACTTGATGAGCCACTTGGAACAAAATTGTTGACTTTAGCGGGTAAAGGAGAGAGGGAATAGTGACTTTGTAAAAGACACAATATGACAAACACTTCCCTGAACTTGGAATATCATCAGCATAATATACGAGGTGCAAACAACATCAGGGGGCCTAGTCAAGATGACAATTTAAAAGTTAACATTTGGAGAAACGTTGGTTGGTTGGTTCGTGTGTTATTTCTTTTGTATGTGATTTGACGTTTGATTAAGTCACGCCGGACCAACTCACGAATGTTTCTCCAAATGTTAACTTTTAACTTGTCATCTTGGCTAGGCCCCCAGACCTGCAAAGTGCAGACTGACAAAAGTCGCAAATAGCTTTATGGGGCAGAGTATTAAGCTGTATAATAAACTGCCACCTCACATACGATCTTTGAAAGATGATAGTTTTGAGAGAGAGAGAGACAAAGTATCTCATCGAGAAATCCTTTTATACAACCAACAAAGTACTAAATGAAAGAGATTTCTATTAGCATGTTCAATATGAGTCTATACTATTGCCATCTATGAAGTAACGGAAAAGCCTTTTTAGTAACGCCATCTATTGAGAAATTACAACAGTCCTTATAAATGAGATGACTGTGTCTCGCACAGATGTCACCCCTGAACTGCGCCAGAAATATTATTTCATTTTTTGCTTGTTTACCTACTTGTACCAATGTGTATGTAAATCGAATATTTTTTTCTTTTTTGTATTGTTGGTTCTTACAAAAAAAACAAATTATACATAAAATAATAAAAATATTTTAATTTCTCCATATTTATAAAACTGCACAGATGAGATTTTTTATAAGGGAAGTTAGTAGGAAGACTTCTGCCCCAGTTCACTTTGAATTCCTGAATCTGGCCTTTTATCCTGAAAATTTACCCAATTCTGCAATATATGATTGTTCACCATAGCATTAGCTTGATATCTAGCCATAGCATTAGCTTGATATCTAGCCATAGCATTAGCTTGATATCTAGCCATAGCATTAGCTTGATATCTAGCCATAGCATTAGCTTGATATCTAATGATAACGGCAGAATGCCGGCCAATCCTTCCACCACCGGAGCACCAACCAATATGATGGTGTTCCGGACACGGAAAGAAAGAAAGAAGCTTGATATCTAGCATAGCATTAGCTTGATATCTAGCATAGCATTAGCTTGATATCTAGCATAGCATTAGCTTGATATCTAGCATAGCATTAGCTTGATATCTAGCATAGCATTAGCTTGATATCTAGCATAGCATTAGCTTGATATCTAGCATAGCATTAGCTTGATATCTAGCATAGCATTAGCTTGATATCTAGCATAGCATTAGCTTGATATCTAGCATAGCATTAGCTTGATATCTAGCATAGCATTAGCTTGATATCTAGCATAGCATTAGCTTGATATCTAGCAAGTCCTTGAAAGTTTGAAAATGTATTTATTTAATTCAAATAATATGTGCTTAGTGTTCTAATATGAAAATTGAATTGTGAACGATTAAGATCTACGCCTTGTAATTGTAATAAAAAAATGCATGAAATATAATTTTAAAGTGTACTAGGCATTCTAAACATCCATGAATTTCTATAGAATGAAAAATAAATAACTTAGAACTAAGTTATACAACAATAACTTCTATCTAAACATTGATATTAAAAGTTTTTACAATGATTGCACAGAAGCATTTGTTGATATAAAATATTTTTTAGTAAATTACCACTGACAACCAGTGTCTTCCCATAGCAATCTGAAAATTTAGGATTTTGTCTTTTTGTAATATATTTTTTTAAATCAAAAATTTTCCTTCTTCAAAAACATGGCAGTAAAAAAATTAAACAAAAATATGTATAAAACCAATGAAATTAAGAACATGAATAAAATCAATTAAATTTAAAACATGGATGAATCAACAAAATCTTTAAAAACATAGATAAAATCTCGTCATTCTTGTCTGTTTGTTTAACATTTTCATCGTCAGGCGTTTCTCATTCATTTTCTCCATATATTATGGCCGAACCATCTTGATGTATTCACTTTTCACTTTATTGATGACATCTTTCTTTATCTTAGATTCTTTCCTAATGTCCTCATTTCTTACCTTGTCATACATCATCTTGTTACATAATTCTTCTCAGAGTTCTCTGTTCAACTGCAGTTATTCTGCTTTCATGTGTCTTCTGCTATGTCCTGTCTCACTTGCATACGTCAGGGTTGGGACTGCAAATGGCAACCTTGGCTTCCTACGATATGATACGATCATTTATTCCCTAGCATTAGTTATTCCATTCACTCTGTTTCCTGCCATTACTCTTTTTTTCAAAATACCTTTCTGGCTTATGTCCCTTTGAAACATAATAAATTTTTTTTTTTTTTAAATTTACATAATTTCTACATTCTGCGTGTTAGATCGAAGTCATGTTTGATATCTTAAATGACGAAAAAATAAGTCTAACAAATTTACCTATTTATTAAATTTAATTTACCCTGGCTAAATAATATTTCAATTGTTATGAAGAATTAGTTTTTATGTATTTTTTTAATGGTAGTTTTGAAGTTAATATTTTGTACAGAGCATCAGACATTTATCTAGTGATCGGGCAGATGTAATTCATTAAGTTTGAAAAGTCACTGAACCTGCCCCCCTAGACAACGTGTCATTTAGCTCAAGAAAAGAAACAAGAAAAGATAACTCAATGTATGGAAGTGACAGTTGCCAGTCACGTTACAACTGTCAATTCCATACCATACATTGAGTTATCTTTTCTTGTTTCTTTTCTTGAGCTAAATGACACGTTGTCAAGGGGGGCTGATCTATGATAAAAAAACATCATGAAAAAATGAAAAAAAAATCACGTACAATACAAAATTTTCGATTAACAAGGTAAAAATTTTTCTTTTCATATATTGCAAAGTGCAATTGTTTTTAAGTACTATTTATATTGATTCAGATTATGTGTTTTTCTTTAACATGTTTTTTGTTTGTAATTTTAAACCACTGGATTACACAATACTTTTTTTTTTTTAAATGAATATGTCCTTGTTAAACAAGTACATATTATACATCTTCCTACGTTCCCTAAAATAAGCAAATAAATGCTTGTGCTATAGGTGAATGAAATCGGTCGAGACAGGATTCGAACTCGCGATCACTGGATTACTAGCCCAGCGCGCTAACCGCTCTGCCACCGACCCATTTAAAAACCACTTGTTTGACATTGGCAGTATGAAAATAAATAATCTATGGTTTGAGGTGAAATATTTTTTTTATTTAATGTATTTTTAACACATATTAAGGCCCCCATTCACGATCGTGCCATCCTTCCAAATGACTTTCTATCACTCCAAAATGCGCTCGTGAATGTCAAATCCCGCGCAGCCCAATTGGCGTAACACACCAAAATGAAATTCCAAACGATCGAAACTCTGTAGTACTGCGAAAACGGCGCGGCGCATCCTGTCCGCACGGCATGCTCGTGAGTGTGAAAACCAGCGGTACATTGTGCCATCTCATTGCGCCGAGCTGTTTGACATTCTCGTGAATGCGAAAATACAACATTTTCTCTTTGTTTTATTTCTATTTATATATAAACAAACCGCTAAATAGCAGTTGTATAAAACTCATCATCAGAATTAAAAAAAAATAGAACTTATTAATGCAAAAGTGCCGACCGCTTGCGTATACTAATTTTGATGGCTCGATGGCGTGATGGCGCACCCGTGAGTGTGATGAAAATTTTACAATGCTCCAAATGGAGCCGGTCCATATGGAACGACGCCGAATGGCACAATCGGGAATGGGCTGCTTTATGTCCTATTCTGATTCAATTCAGAGTATGAAAACGTCTGTAACCAACAGGCGATCGTGGATAAAAGGATTTTATCTGCGCGGTGTGACATAATAAGTCCCATATAAATACAGTCAACTTTTTGACATTTCTCATGTACTAAAATTCAGACGGATAAATTTAGATTTTAGCTTACTCCACTAATCCTCCATATAAACTTAAACTATGCCAAATTTCACACTCCTGCGTGTGCACAGTTTGCTTACAAATGGGCAGAATATGCAATCATATATTATCTACTGTCATGTCCACGTCTCACACATTGAGGTTATGTTATTATTCAACAGTTTAGTTAAACTTACCGGTGTATATGTTGTCCTTGTGGGTGGCAATCCTGTGGTTGTACGACTGACATCAGGTACATCTGGTTCAGGTAAAACAGTTATTGGGTTATCTCTGTTGACAACTTCCACAAGAATGGAGTCGACACCGCCCCAGAACTGAGCGTACGATTCTGCAACAGTTGCCCTGGAAACATAATACATTATTCGTTTATAATATCATTTTTATTCAAAGACATCTTTACCAAATTACATAAAAATACTAAACAATGAAAGTGTTATAAAACAATACAATGTAACTATCAAGTATTTATACATTTTATGTTGTTGACAAAGATAAAATAATTAATAAATTACATAACTTTTCCTTGACCTTCACAATATAATTATATCAAAATATGTTAAGCTTTAATAATGATTTTTTTTAATCAATAGTGACAGTAGTCCGTTACTTTATCTCATTATCGCCATTATCGTTATCACTATGGCGAAAAAAATGTCTATCCAATTGAACATTATTTACACTGGTTGTCACTATGTCACTATGCAAGGTATCTTTGGTTAGGTTAGGTCAGTGGTCGGCAAACTTATTGGCCAAAGAGCCAAATATGTACATTACAACGATTCAAAAAAATTCTGAGAGCCAAATCTGTTTTTTAGTTAAGTAAACCTTTATTATGATTTTAGACCTTCATTAAATTACGGGTACACTGAATAAAACTTGATTTCACACTTAATAAAGATTCATTCGTTATTAAGCAATAATATGAAAGAAAAGTATCCATAAATTTAAATCATGATAATGAATGACAAACACTTAATGCGAACAAAGTCCTTGCATCTCCTTGGAAAGTTTCAGTAAGTCAGGTTTGTATGTTGTTGTTTTTAATTTTATGCAGGATTCCAGGTTCTCATCAATAAGACGACTTCTCAGTTTACTCTTGATAAAGTTCATGCATAAAAAGATTATTCGCATGAATATGTAGAACCAAAAAGGAAAAGAACAGCAAACGCTAGTTTTTTCAGCTGATCGTAAGAGTCAGGAATACTATTCCAGACGTTGAAAGTGATCATGTCTTCCTTCTCCAGGTCTTTCAAAGCAGACCACTTGTGTTGTGAACTAAGATCACATTTTTTCTTCTCCAATATTTCCAAATCAATACAAAGACATTGAAATTTAGAGCTCCATATTTCCTTGTTTTTTAAATCCTGCAATTGTATTTCAAAGTTACCAATGTCAATGCCAAAAGGAGAAAATTTCAACTCAGTTATCGTAGCATTAAGAGGATTTTTGACGAATGCTAAGGTCGCTCTACTGTTTTTAAACTCCTGAAACCTGTGTTCGTGTCCGTGGATATTTGTGCCAGAGCCGCACTCAAGGAGCCAAAAAGCCGCACGCGACTCTGGAGCCGCACTTTGCCGACCCCTGGGTTAGGTGAATAAAATGCATCTATTATGACTTATGAGATAATAAAATAAGATTGATATATGTTTGACATAAAGAAATCATTCAATTTCTCATTTATTGAATGTTACAATTGTTCACCAAACTGCCAATCACAGTCAAATGTTTAACACTAGCGACAAAAAAGTATATAATTCAAAATTATCAATATTCAATTATATTTTTACATGACTTATGGCAATATGGGAAAATATGGGAAAGGAGGGTAACGGCAGCAAATAGAGTATATGGTGCATTAAGAACAATAATTGCCGACCCAATTATTTCAAGGCCAGCAAAACTCGCTGTGCACAACGCTATTGTCGTTCCAACCATAATGTATGCAATTGAGACATGGACATGGCAGAAGACGCATGATAGTAAAATTAACGCTGTAGAAATGAGATCCCTAAGACGATTGTGTGACAAAACAATTTATGATAGGATAAGGAATCAAGATATCAGAAGAGAATGATAATAATAATAATAATAATGAACACTTCCTTGCACCCTGCGCAAGTGGCGAGTTTATTGCCGTATGGCAATTTCTTCCAACTAACCAGTGTTTCCAGCACAGAGAAGCAATATTTGCATGAGAAATGAATTTAAATAAATTTCTTCTCTGCTGGGAATCGAACCCAGGACGCCCGCACAGAAACCGAACGGTTTACCAACTGTGCCACGGCGGTCGGCTATGAGCTACGGGCGGCTGTCGGCTACGGGCGGTCGGCACGGCGAGAATGTAAGATTGAAAGAGATAATTTGAGTAGAATGAAGATAAATGCTTTGCGATGGTTCGGACATGTAGAGAGAATGAACGATCAACGACTGACAAAGAAAGTATACAAGACTGAAAAGAGTGGAATGAGATGTAAGGGTCGACCGAGAAAGAGCTGCCATGATCATATAAATGAGATTTTGAAAGAGGGGAATATACCAAGTCAGAATAATAGGAGAGCATGTATGACGCGATGTATGAATGTAAATGAGGCAAAACAGGTATGCCAAGATAGAAGAGTCTGGCGTTCGGTTCTCTCTGCCTACCCCAAATAGGGAAACGGCGTGACGGTATGTATGTATGTATGGCAATACTAAACTCTATCAGTCTATGAAGAAAAGGTGTCATGGAGGGAAATCTTTAATGCTCTCTACATTAATATAATTACAGCATTGTAAGTTTTATTAAAATAAAACTTGTGGACATTCATCATCATCATCAGTTTCTGTCAAATTCCACACACCGGCTATCTGAAGGTCTCTCTCTCTCTACTCCATCCATCCATTGTAGTTTAGGCATTCAGCGTGTATACTATTTATCAACCTACTTTGAAATGAAATACATCTGAATTCAAATAAGCATAATTATTATATAGCTCACAAAGTGATAGAAACAAAATACTAACTTAAATATTACAGCGCCTAAGAAGTCAGTTGGAGCATTCCATGATAGAACTATTTTGTCCTTTTCGTTCTTTGATGTATGTGTAATGGAATTACCCTCAGCACCGCATGCTGTCGTCTTTGATAGATTTGGAACAGGATTCCAGGTTCCCATTATCTGACTGTTGTCCTAAAAAATAAAGACATTGTTATAATGAAAAATGTTTTATTTCAAAAATAAAAACCTTGATGTGCACTGATCAAATCACCCATTTTAGTACCTTCATGAAATCACCAAAGTTTCATCGCAATCGGATAGTATTGATAGAAGCTTAAATACTTTTAGCATAGTAATTTATATTTTTTTCAACACAATTTTCTAATGTTCACATCTCAAACAGTGACTTCACCAAGACCCAAATGCAATGCACAGTCCTAGGTACCTAGATACTAACTCCTAACCTCACTGGAGTATTTAGTATTCTTAAGTTAGCAATTGTGTTGCAGATACATCACTAACTAAATACTACGCCAAACTTAAAGTCGTTGGCGTAGCGTTTCATATTATTGCATATGAAGAAAAGAGATAGATAGTTTTCTATGGGTTTAGACTGACGTTTAAAATGTTTTTTTGTCATAACATAACACAAACACATGTAACCAAGCTCACACTAACAGCTCGATGTCACGATTTTTCTGAAATTCCAGCAAATTTTCGGCATCTCGTATAGATCGCTGAATACTCTGTTTGGTGTTTGATTTGACGAAATTACCAAATACCACTCATATGTTAGTTCACGCTAAGTATTTAGATATGTCTCTGCAATGCAATTCTCATACAAAAACTTGGTAGTATCCTCCAGTTAGGAAGCCAAGTGATGTCCTAACTTAAGTGAGCGACTGTGCAATGGAAACATGGTTAGTATTTAGAATTTAGTATTTAGGTCGGACTCTGCATTCGGACCCAAGTCTCTTCATTTCAAAAGTGGAACACTTAAACAATACTTTAACATAGCTAATAATAAGGTCTACTTTTTCATGATACATACATAAGTACTTAGGCAAGTACTTTAACAGGTATAAGTGCATGTAAAGGTCCTAAAAGCTATAAATGATATTACAATATTATCTGCAATCTTCTCCTGTAGACAGGGAATGCGCACAAGTAACGCAACTGCTCCTAAGTACCAGACTTATCGCATCCTTATAAAACAAACTTTTTCATGACGTTGCTCTCTCTTATACTAAGTCTTCTTCTTCCTTGCCTCTTCCCAGTTCATCTGGGATCGGCCCTTCTGTCACACAATCTTCAGACCTTTCGATCTTGCATCATCTGGTAAGTTGCTCCTCCCTCAACTACCTCTCAATATTTGTCCACCAGGTGGCCTGTGGATGGCCTCTAGTTCTGGACTGAGTGGGTATATCCAGTGGGAGTTTAATCTTTTACACTTAGTATTATTTTTTAATTTACTTTCATTTTAAACAAAAGATAAAAAATCTTTTTTGAGGAAAGACAATGAAAAATATATAATAATTCATTGCATAAATATTATTACACTCTATAAATAATTCAACATTGAATTTAAAACTCATTTAAAAACAATAATAAATATTAATTTAAGTAAGTACCTACCTAATTTAAAAATATAATGGCAACATTGATGTACCTACTGAATAGGAAGAATATAATAAAACAGCATTTACTTAAATTTTAATATAACTACCTACCAAATGGAGTGATTCATTTGATTGTAAATGTTATTATAATATTTGGTGATGACTTAATGCAATTGCTTAGCAAAAATATTTGGTTCATACATAATTTATAGTATGGTAAACATTCAAAGAAAATTTTATTGAATGTTTGAAAATAAATGTGTTACAGTTGATTCTATGGTTATGAATAAAGGTTGACCGTGTATATACACTTTTGACACTTGTCAAATTTTGCTATGGCGGTTAAAACATAAATTGTGTCATAGATTTTCATATAATATACTAAATGTCGCAGTTAGCAAATTTTGTATGAATCGAAGTGAAGCTTTTTTCCGCGGAATTTTTGACAACAAGGTTGGCAGACCACATCGATTTTCTATAGAGAATAACGACTAATGTGAATTGTTTTCAGATTTATTTGTCGAAAAAAACACTTGGTTCATTAAGATTTAGAGAACAGTTATCTAGGAAGTGTTGAAATGTATGGAAAACTGCAATATGTTTCCAACCAAGACGTCAAACGTGCGATATTCCATAACTCACTTATTGCACGGAGTACTCCATCTAGTACATTACATGAAAATCTATGAGTTGTGTATAGATGCCACTAAACTTCTTGAGCTATTTCAACGTGGAGGGAGACGGTTTGCACATATACCACCAAGCAAAAAGACACAAATTTACGATCTGCGCACCCATGTGAGGGTTTCAAGTTGTTTTACTATAACTATATGTACTTTTTATTTTATATTTTATTTTATTTTATATTGCTTCTTGGGCAACTAACAGGTACTATGTCAAATATTAATTTAACACGCACCCAATAACAAGTTGCCACATTCTGGAGACTTACGATATTAATCGTCTCACAGATCCAGACTGAAAACACAATTAAAAACTGTGTCTCCACCGGGAATCGAACCCGGGACCCTTGGATCAGCAGTCAGATAACTAACCAACTGAGCCACGAAGGCCGACACTTTTATGAGCTACATGGTCGCAAGTCCATGTGGCTCACCTATTCTGACTGGTACTCTGGCCGCCTATGCTCATGGGCCTGGATTTGTGAAACCATGATTGCCTTTCTCTTTCGTATCCTATATGTTAATTATCCAATCGATTTCACTCCAAAATAAAGAAGATACTGCAAAAGCCACGAAATCTTTTAAACAAGGGTCCCATTAAATTCAAACTGACAGCTAAGTTACTCATTCTTTACAATATTGAGAATTGATCTGTAGCATAATATTCATGCCACTATTACAAGTATTATTATTATTATTAGAGGGTGTTCTTATGCACTGCGACCCTTAGGATCTTTTGCGCTCCCCCCTACTTGCTTACCGGGTTTCCTGTTAGAGCATCCCCTCGAGTCCTAGCCCTCTTAGGAAGTTTAGGACCCGCAGGGGATTCAATGAGGGTATGGATCCAATGTCCATTTGGGGCCTGCCCAGGGTCCTCATTCTAACTTGTGTCACAGCATCACACTGCACGAGGAGGTGGTGTGGCATTTCCGCCCCCTCCCTACAGAATCTGCATGTGCCGTCTTCTTCTAGTCCTATTTTCCGCAGATGTTCCCCAAGTCTACAATGGCCTGTGAGGAACCCTGTCAGAGTCTTTAGGGCTTTCCTGCCGAGGCTCAAACATGTTCTGGACCTTTTTCGGTCATAATTACCGAGCAGGTCCTTAGCCTGCCTGAGCCCCGGGAGTTCAATCCAGTAGCTAGATCTCACTTTCTCCGTAATTCTCTTTACTTCTGCCTGGAAATATGAATTTCCTAGGCCACAGAATGGCTCTGGTCCTATCAGATGCTCTCTCGCACCCTTCCTGGCGAGTCTATCAGCTCGCTCATTTCCTTCGACGCCCATATGCCCTGGTAACCAGAGCAGGGAGACATTATTATTCTTGCCTAGTTCATTAAGTTTTGTTAAGCATTCCCAAACCATTTTTGAGTCAATGTTTGGGGAATTCAATGCCATAATGGCTGACAAGGGTCCCATTGAATTTAAACTGACAGCTAAGTTACCCATTCTTTACAATATTGAGAATGCAGTAGCTATTGATCTGTAGCATAATATTTATGCCACTATTACAAGTAAGACCATAAGATTTTATCTCCTCTTATAGTGTATCACACATAATAACTGCTTTTGTGTTAGTTAGCTTACAATCTGATGAATCTAGTTCTAAAGAGTTGCTAACATTTTAGATATTTCGCTACTCTGTAAATTTACAGAGACTGCTTTTATAAATAAATTTAAAACTCATTTTATTCTTTGTGGGGGTATGTTAAAACAAAACTTTTATTGTTCTTACTATGTGAGGAATACTAGAAAATTTATTTATCAAACTTAGCGTTATCTATTTGTTTTCACCTCTGGCAAAGTTTCATTTTTAACATCTGACAACACTAAAAAAATCTTACCTTACTAAGCAGGATAAACAAAGATATATTTTATGCTAAAGTTTCAGCACTGTTGTAATATAAAATAGCAACATTTGTCTTATCAATGTAATAAAAGAAATAATGGAAGTCTTTACACAGAATAACTCATTTTTTTTATTTATCTTTCATAGATTATTGAACCAGAACTTACTAACTCCCAGCACTTATTAATACTAAGGTCTGAAATCCATCAAAGACCTGGTAGAGTTGTATTGTAATAATTATTGAAGTTTAATAAATATATTTAAAAATACCATGAATGATCAATTGGTTTGAGCAAAGGGTAAATTCAGGTCTTTCACTTGGTTGGTGTTTGCGCAAACTGCCCCCTTCTCCGATGAAACATGTCAAGATATTTGCCGATACCTCTACTGATTTAATCATCAATATCAATCTATAATTAAACAATATTCATTATTTTTATAATAATTTTAAGTTATTGCATACCTGCACATTTCTGGCCTGTACAAAGAACCCTTGTATAGCTACAGAGGCAGGACTGGACAATGTAACATTTAGTTTGTCTCCTTGATATACCTGGGCGATCCACGGTCTCAATATAAACGGTGCTACGCTACTCTGAGGCTTAATATCTCCGTGGAATGGTAACATCTTCTCACAGGCCTGAAAAAAGAAAGAAGAAATGCCAGTTATCATAAGAGATTAAAACATACAAAACAGACAAAAACATCAATATAATTTGAGCTCTAAATATAACCAACAGACAATTTCGTTTACAACAACTATTGTCAGCCTATATTCATGATAAGAAAATTCCATGTAAATGCTATGTTCTCTTCCTACACCCAACAAACCAGTACTTGCTTGCCGCTGACCTCAAACGCATGTCATATGGACTACGTTATGTCGCGTGGAGTGCTCAATATTGGCATGAATAATCTAAAAGGAAACTTTCAATGTATGGTGCAGTGCCCCTGCATTAACTACAACTTTAGTCGGGCTTGGTGAGCGATCGAGACGACGATTTCTTCCATACAGGTAGGGGATTTACTTACTCAATCCATTTCTTCTTATCCCGTTATCGCTGTGAATAACGCATTGTGACAATATGCAATTATTTACATTATACAGTCCAGTATTCTGTTAGAACATTACCGTAACCATTACTATGCCATAAGTCAATATAATCTCTTTACTTGTTCTTCAATTGCATTGAAAATACTACCCAGGTACACTTTCAGAATTTTCAATCACCAAAGACTTTGACTTGCTAATTCTTTCTTAATTAATTCTGCTGATATCCTTTCAAGCACGTTCCCTAAAGTCTTGAAATAATAAAAAAATTACCATGCATAATCTTGTTAATAAATAAGATATATATATTTACCCTTGGTGGTGCACCTGAGCTGTACTGTTCACTTTGATGAATCAACAGAACGATGGACAGTACCATCACCATACCATGGTCCAGTAACCAACATCTTTGCTTCCCCATCGTGGCAGTCTTCAGTCACAATCTGTAACAATAAATACATTATTCAACATTATGAGGGCATATAACAATAAATCTAGTGACTGAAAACATGATATATTAAAACTGCCTAATACACTAAGAAGTTACAAGTTAGTAAAGGTAAGTATTGAGTGCGTTCAAAACGGTTTGAAACCCAAAATTTTAAGATTTATTCAATATAAAATAAAGTAATAATGAACAATATTTTCGTAAGACTAGTTGCATTTAACAATAGTAGATGGCGATGATATGTATCATAAACTTAAACATAAATTAATAATTATTCTAAGATATTTTGTTTTCTACATAAAATATGTAGGTATATGTCAGGATAGGATAGTATGGAGGTCAGCCTATTTTTCCTACCCAGAATATGAAAACAGCATGATAGTATGTATGTATATTTGGAGAATAAGTAGGTATCAAACTATTGAGTGAGATATTGTGTAGTGTTTACTGCCTTACAAATTGTATGAAACAATATCGTCACTAAATTCAATTTTAATAAAAATTGTTAAAAAAAGTTTCAGATGTTCTACTACACTGTTGATATTATTTATAAAATTAAATTATCTAGTTGGGATGTTTCGGCTTTTTTCGATATTTTTAAAAACTTTGGAAATAAAGGCAGTTAAACACATAAATTTATCATAAAAAAAATGTTTTTCTTAATAAACAATATGTGAGAGACTGAAACTTTTTTGAAAAAATTGATTGGTGAATATGGAAAAATAAAGTAAAAATTTAAAAGTGGATAACCCCTGACTGAAATAAAAATTCAAAATTCTGAGTATAAAAGTTTTGTAGGCCTATAATTATCTATATATTCGGAAATTTTAGGTTCTGTGAATTGAGCGGATCAAAAGTTATAAGGGACACACACCCACACACAGATACACTAAATGTTCTACTCTGAATTCTGAGTAAATCCATATATAGAACATAATATATGCTGCGAATTCTCTAAGTTGGAAAAACCGTGAAAAATATAGACCCTGCATACAAATCTCGCGTATCATGGCTTGATACTTTGTCGATATGTTAAGATAGTAAAATTCTCTTGAACAAATCAACAGTTGGATAACCTCAAAAAGAATAAGAATTAACAAAAGGCATCAACTTGAAGTACCTAATCCTTGAAAGGCAGGCAGTTTCATTCCTTTGAGTTTTATGAAGTCTGCCAATTGATTGTTCCTATAATTATGTGTATGATATCAATGTGAAACTGATCATCTGTACGTAGATGAATATTATGAATACCTGGTGTTGACTTTGTATTTGGGTCAAACAAATTATTCCACATGGTTTCACCTCAACAACATAACATATATAATATAATGGTAAAGAGGTCGTAGTAATTAAGAGTTATGACATGACAAACCTACTTATATGGAGATACAAATACATCTTATTTGTATGTACCAACATAACACATATTAATACCATATCACCATTTTAACCTTCAAAGAATAGACACTACATCCCAATTAAGGATATCCAGTTAATTGATTACCTACATAATGTGTAGGTATATTTATCGAGATCACAAGAACATCTTTACATATTGTCACTTGTCACATAAGGTCCAACACCGTATAAGTCAACATTATAGTAGAGCCAAAAGCTTTCTAAAATTACATTTGAAAAAATATAAAAACACTAAGACATGTTTTTACTCTTCACACTATGGAATAGTGGAAAGTCATGATTTCGCATTTTTATGGGGTTATCAAAATTTTGGTAACAAAGCAAAATCATTTCCCGAATAGCTGAATGGGACTATAAAATTCAATTTTATTTATTTATTTTTACTCTTCACACTATGGAATAGTGTAGAGTCATGATTTCACAATTTTTAAGCATATTTTTTTACATCAATTTCTCAGCGGGTATCATGTAGAGAGTGCACACTGAGAATTTCGTCATGATGTGTTTATGTGTGTGGATTATCCTTTTTGTATCCTCTCTACAGCCCAAACTATAAGTCGGATCGACTTCATATTTACATTATATGTGTAAAATGCATAGACTTAGAGCTGATTAGTTTTCCATAGACATCCGTTAATTTCTTCTCTATGATTTCACCTGTCCAAATTTATAAAATGCTCTCACAGTCTGGCAAATCGAGGTGAACTTTTGATACAATAAAAATACACTCTTCAAAAATGCATTCAAGGATTGTCAAAATTTAAAGAAAAAATCAATGTGCTATATCAATTCTATCTTCCTCAAGGGGTAGGCAGT
Organism: Molanna angustata; assembly: GCA_963576475.1. Taxonomy (NCBI): domain Eukaryota; kingdom Metazoa; phylum Arthropoda; class Insecta; order Trichoptera; family Molannidae; genus Molanna; species Molanna angustata. Next base: position 1,948,941 of record OY754985.1, on the reverse strand, counting down.
GAGAACCGAACACCGCGTTCTTCTATCTTGACACATACATCGCCTCATCAACATTGATACACTATCTCATACATGCTCATCTTGCTAGTAATGCGATTTTACTTAAAATTTCTCAACAGGTATCACGTAGAAAGTCAAACTATGAGTTTCATGACAATGTATGTTTGGTGTATTGTGAAAACTTTTGTCCTCTGGGAATCTTATATTTGTTTAAGAATCTAATATAAATTATGTTCTTCATAAAAATGCATTAAGAGATTGTCAACCTTTCAAGAAAAAAAAATTAACACTTAGATACTATGGTGTGGAGAGTTTAGTGTTGGCCACAACCGACTCGTTTGTTTATTTTTTTAACAAAATTCATTTCATGGAAATGCTGAAAATTTTCCATACAACATTTGAATACTTTGTGGAGTGACTTAGTAGTGAGGAGTTTAGCGTTGGTCACAACCCACTCGTTTTTTTTCTTACAATATATTAGAATTTTTACAGTTATAAAACACTAGTTAGTTGAAAGAAATTGCCAATCGGCAATAAACTCGCCACTAGTACAAGGTGCAAGGAAATGTTAATTATTTTTATTATTATTGTTACTAGACTCTCCACTAAATAGATAAGTGTCCTCTTTTTTTCTTTTTTAATGTTGACAATCAATACATTTCAATTGCAAACATTAATAATAATAATAATGCACCTTGCACCCAGCGCAAGTGGCAAATTTATTGCCAAATAACAATTTCTCCAACTAACCAGTGCTTCCAGACCAGAGAAGCAATATTTGCGAGAGAAATTAATTTAAATAAATTTCTTCTCTGCTGGGAATCGAACCCAGGACGCCCGCAAAGAAGCCGAAAGGCTTACCAACTGTGCCACGGTGGTCGGCCTTTTCAACAGAATAAAAAATAAAAGATTCTTTTGAACAGAATAAAAACCTCAATTTCCAGGACGTGAGAGCATTTTGAAGATGTTTAACAGGTGAATCATAAAGAAATAATTAGTTCTAAGTCATTTATTTCACTTTACACAAATGAAATCAATGTGAATATGACCGGACTTTCAGTTTGGACTGTATTGTATAGAGAACACATATTTAGATAGTAGGTACATCATACGTCATACACACAATACAATAACATTACGACAAAACTCAAATTTTGCGACTCTCCACATGATACCCATTGAGAAATTGTAATTGAAAAATTTGTTTAAAAATGTGAAATCATAACTCTCCACTATTCCATAGTAGTGGAGCGCTAGAAAGAGTATTTAAAGTAACTATATAGACAAGAGTTTGGTGTTGGCCACAACCCATTCACTTATTATGGGTTGAGTGCGTGTTAGAACATTTAGACCCTGTATGTACCTCGGTATGTCCAAGAGACTAAAATAATTAAAAATAACATTCAGGTAGGTCAATTAGGTTCATTGTGCCCCAAACATCACGCGAAACTTACAAAACTTAAGGGGGGGACTGCTGCCAACGTACCTATTTTTCAATTTGATATACCATCATTATTTGTAATCCAATCGTTTTGAAAAAAATAATTTAGATAGTTTGGGTATTAATAAAGAAAAATATACCTTAACTTTTTCGAAATGTTCTGTATAAATTCTTGTAGAAAAATAATGGCATACCCCGATTTTCAACGTTTATCTTATATTTTTAATAAACTATAAGGCGTAGTTCAATATATATTTTTTAAAATTAAAGAATACAAAAATACATAGAAAAATATGATGTGACGTTGCATTAATGCATCAGGTTAAGTAACTAAACCTAAAAAACATTTATTTTCCATTCAGCGCCATTACGAAATAAAAGTTTATTTGGTTTATTTACTTAAAACCTGATGCATTAATGCTACGTCACATCATGTTTTTCCAGATATTTTGTTCTTCTTTAATTTATAAAAAAAATATTGTACTATACCTTATATTTTTTTAGAATTTAAGAAAAATATCAAAAATCGGGGTATGCTTATTATTTTCCTACAAGAATATATACAGAACATAATTAAAAAGTTAAGGTTTATTTTTCTTTATTAATATCCAAACTAACTAGGTTATTTTTTTTCAAAATGATTCGTTTTGTAGTAATGATGCAATTTCAAATTGAAAAAATAGGTACGTTGGCAGCAGTCACCCTCTTAAGTATTTTGTAAAGGTGATTTGTAGGAAGTTGTAGTAAAACTTCCGATTCGAATCGTTTTTGAACTGTTCATTATTCGAATATTTAGTCAAATACAGAACTTCGATTTTCTATAAACTCCAACGGTATTATGGTACTAATCTGTGGTTTACGCTCGAAAGCGCAAAATACATATATAACATGTTTTTAATATTTCGTAAGCGAATTTTCTCTCTTTTTGTAAAATCGCTCAAAGTATTCAAAATAGTCGGCCATTGTTGGCGTTTTTTGCTGTCAAATTACCATAATCACTGCCTGCTTCAAACAATGCCGTGCTGTAGAAAATGCGTTAAAAATGTAAATCAGAATAAAAACAAGGAAAGTAAAGTAAATCAAAAACAAATCAATGAAAATAAAGTAAGTAAAATGTAAAATTTTAGGCGCTACATCTCTTTTTTGATATTTTAATGAATATTGAATATATGAAAATGTTATTTCATTAAACCTATTTTAACTCTGCACAAAATAAACGTATTTCGCTCCAATCAGAATACCGCGTTACGAACGGCGAACGGAGGTTTTCTAGACATAATGCGCGGAAGTTTACGCGGGCTATTATAGTGTCCGCTGAAAACAGAATAACGATCGGCTATAAGAAATACATGTAGGGTAAAATCTTGTGTAGGTATATTGCCGCGATAAAAGAACCGGAATAGGCCCGCTGTGGTGTCTGTTCGTACTGGAATTTTGCAATTGATTTTTAACCTACTTCACGACCAGTTAGAGCTCTAAATCTATCAGAATTTGTGTATTACCTATTACAATGCATTTTCTATTACAGAAAATAGAAAATGCACTGTAATAGGTAATATACAATCTGTAATAGAACGATGTATGACAGGGTCAGAAATGTGGACATAAGGAAAGAATGTAGGATAAAGAAAGTGAACACATTGAGATGGTTTGACCACATGGGGAGAATGAATGATGAACGCCTGACGAAGAAAATATACAGAGCGGACAGGAATGGAATGAGAGGTCGGGGCCGCCCAAGGAAGGGATGGCACGTCCATGTGAACGGTATTTTGAAAGACGGAAATGTTAGAAGCGTGACCAACAGACGAACATGTATAAGACGATGTATGAATGTTGACGAGGCGATGAATGTGTGTCAAGATAGAAGTAAGTGATGTTCGGTTCTCTGTTCTCTCTGCCTACCCCGTGAGGGACATGGCGTGATGTTATGTATGTATGTATGCATTTTAAACCCGTTATAATCGTTAGAAATTTTGATAAAATTGAACAATTTTGTATTTCATACAAACTACTTCGTACAACCCGGGTCTTTTTAAAATCCGAATCAATAAACTCTTTTCTAGATTGCAAACCCCTCCCAACGCTACGTAGTGCGCTTCTTCGGAAGAGTATAATGGACCCAAATCTTAATAGCTGGTGTCCCCTACGTAGACATGTTAAAAAAAAAACTTAGTGTATTTATGTACCATTTATATTATTTAACAATAAATTATGCATGCCCTACAGGGCTACTCACGAAGTTGATCAACATAATGTTTAAGATCAGTTTCAGACTTTAGAAATCTTTGAGCTTCAAATTAATTAAATATTTGTATTTGTTTATACAAAAATTAATGACAATTTCATACTAAACGTTGATATTAACAAATTTTTATGATTAAATTTAGAGATTAAAATTTATTTATTTATTTAATATACAGAGACACCAACAGAACACTGAACAACACAAACAAAAAAAAACATGAAACAAAAAAAATAGAATCTCCAGTGCTCCAATAACAGGTATCTCTCGCATGGCTATTGTGCATAGTTAGGTAGGTACAATTAACGTCACCTGACCATTCAAATTATAAAAAAGACATTACTTTGCACAATTAAAAGGAAAGTTTAAAATACACATATATACATATATGTAGGAAAACAAAAAGAAAACAAATGTTGAACTACCTAAAAAGATAAAACAAAAAAAAAGAAGGAATAATTGAACTGAGACAAAAAAAATAGATTTTAGCCCAGCATATTTTAAAGGATAAAAATAAGCAATTTATCAAAGATCAATTTCTATAAAATATGTACGTCATTGTCATTACCTACATTAAATTGTCACAACGATTCAGACGCAACGTCTGAATCTACCAACACAATGACACTCTGACACGGCAGAATGTCACTGTATTGGCAGGTGCCTACGCGAGTGCAATGTAACGACAGTCAATAAAGAACGTCGCGGACAATATCGCGAACTCGGCAACATGCCCGTCTAACTAGAATATTTTAAGTAAGACTTATAAGTAATATGTTGTCGAATTTGCTGGTTTATATGTCGTACTATACACGTGTTAGTAATTTTTTTATTTTTAAAACTATAAAAATTAAATAAAAAACAAAAACATACAATCAAGATACCAAATTATCCCAATACAAAAATGGGGAGAAATGCGCAATACAAATCAACACCCACAGAGCCACACAACATCAGGGTGTCCCTATCACTTGATTTCCTCGAATCAATCGTTTGAAAGTGGACACCGGATTATGAAACACATCAAGATCCGATACAACCCTTGACAAACTATTATATGAGCTCATCATTCGGCTAATAGGACAAAACTGTCCCACATTGGTTCTATACCTTTTCAGACGAAACACTTCGCTGCATCTTAATCTATTATTTGCATGAAAGTTTAACAATTCTATGTCAGATGTGTCCAAGTGACCTCGAATCAGCTTACGAAGATACATTAATTCGGCCACACTCCGCCTAACTGACAAACTAACCATATTAAAAAGCGAAAGGCGCTCCTGGTATTCCAACCGGCCACTATGACCAATACCTATCTGATAGGTATTGCTATGACCCGCTCTAAAAGAAAGAACCCTAGTAAAATATTTCTGAACACGTTCTATTTTGTCTCTATGAGACACATAGTAGGGGGACCATATGAACGATTGGTATTCGAGTAAACTTCGTACCAGAGAATAATATAACCTTATTAAACTATTCGGATCTTTAAACGGTTTTGTTATCCTAAATAAGAAACCCATAGTTCTGAAAGATTTTTCAGTAATATGATCGTAATCGTTATCGTAGTCGTCGTTACATTCACTCGTTGGATCAAATTCAGAATAAATTCATTAAATATTCAAACTACCGTTGTAACAATACTAACCAACCTACTATACTAACTTCTTTAACCACGCGACGCACAATTTCAGACCTTATGTTCCTTCATAGTATACTAAATGGAAACATAGAATGTCATGAAATTCTTACCAATATCAAATTTAATACATCTACTCGCCGGACAAGACATACGTCACTTTTCTTCTCCAATATCTGTAAAACAAATGCTTCCAAAAACGCTCCGATTAACAGAATGATAAACTTATTTAACTCTTACGAAAAAAATGCCGACTTAGACATATTTTTCGATTCACATATAACATTCAAAAATAAACTTATATCTAACATCGTGACATTATAACAATTAGGTACTGATTAATTTTATTTTTCCCAACCACCCTCAGCAATATATTTTCTTTTTCTTCCCAAATCATGTATCTGTCAATATATGTTCATCTACACACACATGCACACCCTCTCTCACACACACACATACACACACTCACACTCTTTCTAGATATCTCTTTCGCTCACACATGTATTACTCTTCTCTCATGCGCGCACCCCACTAATTCACACTTTTTTTGTTGTATTATTTTGATATTAGGTATAGTACGTAAGAGGTACATGTTATTTTTGTATTTTTGTTTATTTAATTTCAATAATTGTATGCATGTACTGTGTGCTGTCCTTGGTAAAATAAAAAATAAAAAAAATAAAAAAAAATGATCCCTAAACGAGAGTTCAGAATCAAGTATCACCCCGAGGTCTTTGACAGAGCTTAATTTCCTCTGGTCGACGCTGTCTATATTATAAATGTGAATTCTATCTTTTTCCTATTTCGGGTGAAGCTTATTGAGTGGCACTTGTCGGTGTTTAGGCGCATATTATTTTTAAAACACCAATCAGACAATTTAATCAGACAATTAACTATGATCGAGTAATGGTTTACACGTTTTTAAAATGAAGGTAAGATAAGTATGTATTAAGAATGTGTCATGAGTAGCCACCATGTTCCAATTTGAATTTATTTGCTGTATAAAATAACTGGGTTTTACATTATGTTTCATATACATTACATTATGTTTGATATTGACAGAATAAACGTAAACATCTACGGACTGGCGTGAGATACTTTTTTAATCTGCATTTTAACGTGAAGAAACTATGAAAAATCTACATTTCAACGTGAAGAAACTATGAAAAATCTGCATTTCAACGTGAAGAAACTATGAAAAATCTGCATTTCAACGTGAAGAAACTATGAAAAATCTGCATTTCAACGTGAAGAAACTATGAAAAATCTGCATTTCAACGTGAAGAAACTATGAAAAATCTGCATTTCAACGTGAAGAAACTATGAAAAATCTGCATTTCAACGTGAAGAAACTATGAAAAATCTGCATTTCAACGTGAAGAAACTATGAAAAATCTGCATTTCAACGTGAAGAAACTATGAAAAATCTGCATTTCAACGTGAAGAAACTATGAAAAATCTGCATTTAAACGTGAAGAAACTATGAAAAATCTGCATTTCAACGTGAAGAAACGATGAAAAATCTGCATTTCAACGTGAAGAAACTATGAAAAATCTGCATTTCAACGTGAAGAAACTATGAAAAATCTACATTTCAACGTGAAGAAACTATGAAAAATCTGCATTTCAATGTGAATAAACTATGAAAAATCTGCGTTTCAACGCGAAGAAACTATGAAAAGTGTGTCCTCGATTTTTTTACATACTTGTTTTAATTAGCGATTCGATATTCGAAAAGTTGAGATTACGAATATTATTTGCAAGCCCTATATCTGTAGCGAGGTGAGTAAGTATGTTCAACGTACACTCAAGAAGTAAGTAGGTTTATAAAAAAATACTAAAATAACCCACATTGGGGTCATACGTCATGTAATACAAATACCTGCCTCTTTTATACCTACTGGCTATCCGTAGGTATTATATATTATACTCTTTGATACTGGCCATTCAGTCAGAATTTATACATACACAGGTATCTAAGATAGGTACCTACTTTATTAGGTCAGAAAATGAACAAGTCTCGTATTGTATTGTATCGCCATTTACATTCTTCCATTCATTCATTCATTCATTCATTCACACCATCACGGCATATTCCACGATGTAGAGTAACCAACGACAGGTTGACGGATATGTGCATTACCTTTTTTTCGTGAGTTCCGTCATCAGTAGGTACTCGTTGAAATTTATATCTGTGATCATCTCTAAGAAAAATAAATCATTGAAATTGGACAATGTTGTAAAGTGTTTTTTATCGCTGAAGTGCAAATTGAAGAGTTTGATGAATTTCTCATATCTTAACCACATTGAAATGGGATCAATCGGAGGATACCCCCTTTCTAAAGAAAAACGAATGAGTTGTGGCCAACGCTAAACTCTCCACTACACAATGAAGCTTCCCTGCTAATATTACACTCTAATATCAATATGAAATCAAATAACTTAACATTGCCAAACATAAAAAATTCTCTTGTTATAATATATATTTTTCATACAAAAATCTATTATTATGAACATAATTTTTCGAACGGTTGTATGTTTTTCTTTTAACGTTGACCAACTTTGAATGCAGTTGTTTGAAGATTATTGGTATTGTATAACTAGTTTAAACAATATTAAAATATCTGAAATTTCCATGTCGTGAGAGCATTTTTTCAGTTTTAACAGATGAAATCATAGAGAATCGTTGAGAAAAAATGAACCGTTGTCTATGGAAAACTTATCAGCTCTAAGTTTATGGACTTCACACATATATGGCATCAATATTAAGTTCATTGGACTTTTAGTTTGATCTGTACAGAGGACACAAAATTTCATATTTGTGTCCGGCATACAGGATACGGTATACACACAAAAACATCACAACGAAACTCAAAGAATGCACTCTCTACATGATACCCGTTGAGAAAATTATGTAAAAAAAATACTCTTAAAAATTGTGAAATCATGACTCTCCACTATTCCATAGTAGTGCATTAAAAAAATCATCGAAATCGGCCAACGTGGTAAAAAGAAGTGGGTTGTGGCCAACGCTAAACTCCTCACTACCAAATCACTCCACAAAATATTCAATTTTATACGGAAAATATTCAGCATTTTCATGAAATATGCTTGTTAAATTATTTTTGATTTAAATATTATATTGTGAAAACTTGATGATTCTTAAATGCCATTTAATGAAAATGATAAGCTCTTTTTACCAATTTGAAAATAAAAATAATAAACTTCGTCGGCCTCCGTGGCTCAGTTGGTTAGTCATCTGGCTGCTAATCCAGAGGTCTCGGGTTCGATTCCCGGTGGAGACACAGTTTTTAATTGTGTTTTCAGTCTGGATCTGTGAGACGTAAATATCGTTAGTCTCCCGAATGTGGCAACTTGTTATTGGGTGCGTGTTAAATTAATATTTGACATAGTACCTGTTAGTTGCCCGAGAAGTAATATAAGATAAAACTTCAAGTCTCCTGAGCTTGGGGTCATTTTGAAATATTTGACAGTAAAAAAAAATGAGAAGCACTATTCTGATATATTTCGAATTCGTAACTCCCCACTTTATCTCCTGGGGTTAGTGAGGAGTAAAAAGTTCACGTCAAATTGATAACTTTTTCCGTTTTTTGTTAAAAAAACGTAGTGGAATAGAAACAGTACTTAGTGTAAGCAAAAAAAATTCTCGCATGAAAAGCAAGACAAGCAGACCAAAGCCACCCCCAGTCTTAATCTTGAATCTCCTCGTTACCAGTTTTGTTATAGCCAGTAAATTTGTCATGCTTTCACATAAAATACAAAAGAACCATACAATAAAGTTGATACGAAAATTTGAATAAGGCAGGTGGTACCTACCTACAACAAAATATTTTGCACGTCAGTCGTCCACCTCAATATGAGGTTAGATTCTAATCACCACATGCAAATGACTCACCTCAGGTTAGTTGGTGAGATTGTGACGACGTCGGTCGCTATGGTGAAATAGTCCAATCGATCAATAGGGTCAGAGACCTCCTCTGGACTCCTGGAACAAAATGGGGAGGAATATTTAATATAATAATAGTCTGTTATCGATCGTGCATACAATATAATATCAGGGATGACAAGGCAATAAATCAAATAGTAGGTATAGACAACGGAATGCCAGATATTAATCAGCCAAGACCTTAAAAAACATAAGAGTAAGTAAAGTAATCTAAATGGTTGACAAGAAAGAAGTTTACTATCGGAACGAGATGCCTAATATTTTAAATTGTAAATAGATATTATTATATTTTATGAATAAACATCAATTCAAACGGCAAAATTAAATGTTGAGTTATCGTCATAGACTATGAGAACCTATTAAATTGAGACATTTTTTTAAAGAAAATTATATGAGAACCAGGAACCAGAACTTTATGCGCAAGCGCATTAAGAGGCTATATTAGGCTATATAGTATATCTGACAAAACTCCTTAAAAGGGGAATAGTAACGCAAGTCCCTGTGTATACTTACAAAATGACTGATATAGGTAGTTGGATGTGACGCTCGTCGCTTGTAATAACGCAAAAAAATTGACTCATAAAATTTCAAGGCTCATATGACAATGTTGCGTCACAAAATGCTCGTAGCGCAACAAAAAAAATCGACTCAAATTATAATAGCCATCATCATCGTCATTGGCCCTACGGCTTGAATCGGTACAAACACACTAATATAGGTTCAAAACCCATCGGTACATGTTAAGAGGCTATAGTAGGCTATATAGTATATTTTGAAAATAATTTCTCCAGTAGGTACCCTCAAAAGATACGTCTTTGAAATAAAGAACAGTTTATATTGCATGAGTTTTTTGAAATTTGAATTTGTTTGATACTTTTCCTGTAAAATTAGTTTTAGTATAACCGAATATTTTTTTTTATTATTGCATATGCGCAAACATTGGATTTTTTTCCCTGTCGGGAGTCAAAGATATTTTTTAACAGATTTTTTATTATCTCAATAGAGACGAAGTTGGAATATTTTACTGTAGGAGAACCGGGAAATCAAGGCACCTACAGGGCTTACGACCTGTCATCGGCTGGTTTACGTGATCACTTTACGCGCTTGAGCAACGTTCAACAATTATGCCTTTTTAATCAAATGCGCTTGATTAAAAAGGCATAATTGGTGAACGTTGCTCAAGCGCATAAAGTGATCACGTAAACCAGCCGATGACAGGTCGTAAGCCCTGTAGGTGCCTTGATATCCCGGTTCTCCTACAGTAAATATTCCAAATTCGTCTCTATTGAGATAATTAAAAAATTTAGTAAAACCCTTTTTAATTTTTTTATTGTAGGTAACTAAAAAACTACAAGGCATTATATGAAGAAGATTTTTACTTCAATCGAAAGAGAATATGAAAATCTACCAGCTAGGTTTTAAATATTATAATATTTTAATAACTATTCTTGCTATTTGAAAAAAAAAACCTCTAAATTTTACCGTTTCTTCACGAAAAAATGTTGTATATCACATATTAGGTGATAGGTATACCATATTGCTTCGTGTTTCATACATTAGAAGGTAATTTAGCGTGCATTTTTGTGTACATCCGTATTCCGTATGACGCAACTATAAACCTTAAACATGGAAAAATGATAGAATTAAATGACAGAACTACATCATTATTAGATAAAATATTATTTAGTTTAAGATGCACAACATGTACTATAGAAAATGTAACGAACATTATTATTCAATGTGAGACACATGAAACAGCCATGGAAAGGCAGGAGCTAAATGGGGCTGAACCTATTGTTTATAGTTTGTCCAATGACCTGATAGCCAAGAACTCGGCCAATCAGACTGTTTCGAATAATTTAAACTATTTCATAAGACATTAGAGGAGGTCTCTAGCATGCATTTTTTAAATAGTGAAAAAAAGAAACGTACTAATTCTAATAAAATTATCACTTTGTTAAATCAGAATATCGAAGGTTTAGAAAATAAGGTGTTGGAGTTGGAATTATTCATGAGTTCAAATAATATTGACATAATTTGCATTACTGAACATTGGCTAAAGCACCATGAACTCATATTTAATTTCAGTAATCACAAAATTGGTAGTTCTTACTGCCGAGTAAATTTCATAAGGGGTGGCTCAATGATACTGTTGAATAAACAAATTACATTTAAGGATCGAATCGATATTGTTAATCATTCTGTTGAAAGAGAAATTGAACTAGCCTGTGTAGAATTAGAGCAGTTAATAATTATATGCATCTACAGCCCACCATGTGCTAAATATTCCAATTTTGAAGACGTTATGGAAGAAATTTTATATAAATTATCGAAATCCAATAAACAAATCATAGCATGTGGAGATTTTAATATTGATTTATTGATGGAAAACTCATTAAGCGATAGGATAACTAATTTGTTTAACTCATTTAACCTAAAACCTTTGTTTATGGAGCCTACTAGAATAACGGAAACTACAGCTACATGTATAGACAATATATTTACAGATGTACGTATCATAAATAAGAGTGTAATTAGTAACATTACATCTGATCACCTTGGAGAAATGGTCAAGATTGAAACACATTGTAAAACAAGTAAAAAAAGAAGAATTACCTTTGTTGGTCGAGTGGAAAAAATAAAAACGGCCCTTATTTCTGAATTACCTATTTCTTATGGTGATAATAACCCAAACTATTTATATAATATGTTTTTTGCTAAATTTAATAATGTGTTTAATTCAATATTTACATCCAAAACGATTACATTATCCGACAAAGCAACATTTAGTGAATGGGCAACAGCGGGAATACATAAAAGTAGATTAAAACTATACGAACTTTATAGTGAGAAACAATATAATTTTAGTGAAAAGTTTAATAATAAAGTTAAAAAGTATTCCAAAATCTTTAAAAAAGTCTGCTTGGAAGCTAAATCTCGTTACCTGAGAAATAAAATTGCAAAAAGTAATGATAAAATAAAAGCTACTTGGAATATAATAAATTGTGAGACTGGAACTGTTAAAAATGATAATAAAAAGGAATTTAACTTAAAAATAGGAAATGTTAGCATTACTCAAAACAATGTCGTAGCCAAAGCTTTTGAAACGTTCTTTACTGACATTCCGGTTTCTACAACAAAGTCATTAAATTCATCGCATGTTATGGCAGAAACATTGTTGAAGAATAATGTACCAGCATGTAATGAACAATTTTATTTTAAACATGTCAGTAGTACTGATATTGTAAAATCCTTTAAACTTATAAAAGTAAAAAAGACTTCGGATCTCTGGGACATCTCTGTAAACATTATCAAACCTATAATTGACATTATTGCGCCTGAACTAGCTTTGATATTTAATAAATGTGTTGAGTGTGGTGTGTTCCCAAACCTAATGAAATTGAGTAAAATAACTCCACTTTTCAAATCGGGTAGTAGTTCTGACCCAACAAACTTTAGACCAATATCAGTGCTACCGACCTTTAGTAAAATCTTTGAAAGGATTATTCTTGCACAGTTACAAAGTCATTTTCATAAAAATAATCTACTACATAATAAACAATTTGGTTTCACGAGAGGTCGCTCAACGACTGACGCCAGTGTTAACTTGGTGTCGCATATCTTCGGGGCCTGGGAGGAATCACATGATGCATTGGGAGTCTTTTGTGATTTGTCTAAGGCGTTTGACTGCGTACACCATGAAACACTTATTAAGAAATTAAGTCACTACGGCATCGGAGGTGTTGCACTAGATCTTCTCGCATCTTACTTGTGTGATCGAAAACAACAAGTTAACGTGAACGGAAATCTTTCTCCGGGATCTTTAGTTACTATGGGTGTACCTCAAGGTTCAATTTTGGGTCCATTCTTATTTCTTATATATATAAATGATCTTCCTCAATTAATGAAGGATGACCAAGAGATTGTATTGTTTGCAGATGACACATCACTTTTATTTAAATTAAAAAGAAAAATGACTGATTTTGACGATGTGAACAACACATTATCTAAAATAGTTGACTGGTTTAATATTAACAACTTATTACTTAACCAAAAAAAGACCAAATGTATAAGATTTGTTTTACCAAATGTTAAGGAAGTTGGAGCTAATGTAGTGGTTAAGAATGAAAATCTGGAACTTGTCGATAACACTGTTTTTTTAGGAATGACATTAGATAAAAAACTTCAATGGGGTCTCCATATAAGTAAATTGTCGAGGAGACTTAGTTCTGCGGCGTACGCGGTCAAAAAGATACGTCTTATCACGGACGTAGATACTGCAAGACTGGTATACTTCAGCTACTTCCATAGTGTTATGTCATATGGCATATTGCTGTGGGGAAGTGCTGCAGATATAGATACTATATTTGTGTTGCAGAAGAGGGCTGTCCGCGCGGTTTACAATATGAGTCCTAGAGATTCTCTTAAAAGTAAATTTAAAGAAATCAATATAATGACTTTGCCTTGCCAATATATTTACGAAAACATTATGTATGCACATAAAAACTTAAAAGTGTATAAAAAAAATTATGATAATCATAATTATAATACCAGAAGTAGGAATAAACTCGTTGTTCCCACTACTAGGCTACATAAAGTTAATAAATCATTCATAGGTCAGACCGTACGTTTTTATAATAAATTACCAAGTGACGTGGTTGAGTTATCATTTTCAAAATTCAAGAATTATGTTAAACAAAAGCTTCTTAAGAAAGCCTATTATAATATATCAGAATATTTGGAAGATAGTAAGCCATGGGAGTGAATTTGCTCAAGCGTCATCAGGACGACTTTAATATATTTTGTGTTTGTATTATTTTATTATGAAATGTATGTATAGCTTTGCCCATTCACTGCCTTCTGATAATGTTGTTTACTTTTTATTATGTCTTTCACAAGATGCCAATCGAAACTCTTTACATTCCGATTGGCGTCGATTAATTCTTTACTCAATTGTGAAAAGTAAATTTACTCAAGCGTCATCAGGACGACTTTAATATATTTTGTGTTTATAATATTTTATTATGAAATGTATGAATAGCTTTGCCCATTCACTGCCTTCTGATAATGTTGTTTACTTTTATTGTGTTTTTGACAAGATGCCAATCGAAACTCTTTACATTCCGATTGGCGTCGATTAATTGTTTATTTCGTTTAATTTTATATGTCATGTTTTTTTTCCTTTTCTGCTGATGTATTTGTGACATTGTGATGTATTTTGATAATTTCTCGTGATATAATGTATTTTGATATATGCTGATAATATCTATTTTTTGATAATGCAATTGACGAGAACAAGCGCTTATCTCAAGCCTATGTTTTATAATATAACAATAAACAATAAACAATTCCCAGGGTATACAAGGGCCTTAAGTAATCACGCAAACCAGACAATGACAGGTCGTAAGCCCTGTAGGTTCCTGGTTCTCCTATAATATTCCAACTTCGTCAGTTTTCAGGGAAAAATCCAATGTTTGCGTATATGCAATTATAAAATTATGCTGTTAAATTGTCTTGAGTAAGACAAATCCTCAAATTAATGACGATGGGAATGCGAAGATGATAGATGAATGGCAAATATCTATCTGTTATTTGAATCCAATAGCTATTACAAACTTGATGATAATACCTACATATTATAACGATTAAGTAATAGTCGTACATGATTTTGCTTCATTAATTGTTAGGTACAGCGATTCATGGCGATGTTATTATGACTCATCAATGTTTTGAAATTCCATAGAGTCTGTATTCATTAATGTTATTATGTACCTATATCTAGTAAAATAGCAGATGGGATCATTTAACTAGACACACTATTCACTGCATATATAATTAACGATGACAATAGATTACAACTAAAGTGGTCGCCTGTATCAAAAACGTCTTGAACGGAGTTTATTTAGATAACAATCGTGTCAAATGATGCAAGACCTCAGTTGAGATCTTTGCAAAAAATGGATAATTCAGCGCTTCCGGTCGTGTCAGGAATGTCAACGCTCTAATACAAATTTAAAGTAAGATGCAGGGTCTGCATTGCAGACACAAGGGATCGCCCATCGCCCTTAACCAAATATAAATACCTACAAAATGTTGTTTAGTTATCCAACACTGTCGATTCGTTCATGAGAATTCAATTCTCTGAATGAATCGACATTATTAAGCCAAGATGCGTGTACGAAGGAACATTTTGTATGGCGTAGTGGACTTTTTGCATGCTAATAACACGAACTAGAGGCCTCGCAGCATATATGTTCCCATACATGGATTTACTCAGAATTCGGAGTAGAACATTTTATGTGAGTTTTGTGTGTGTGTGGGTGTGTGTCCGTCCCCCCCTTATAACTTTTGATCCGCTCAATTTACAGAGCCCAAATTTTCAGAATATATAGACAGTTATAGGCCTACAAAACTTTTATACTCAGAATTGTGAATTTTTGTTTCAGTCAGGGGTTATCAACTTTTGAAATTTTGATTTATTTTTCCATATATCTCAGATACCGTAAAAGCTAGAACGCTGAAAATTGGTATAAACATAGACAAATGCAAAATCTCAAAATAATTTTTTTTTTTAAATTCCAGGGTTTCTCAAACATTTTTTATTAAGAAAAATATTTTTTTATGATAAATTTATGAGTTTAACTGCCTATATTTCCAATTTTTTTAAAAATATCGAAAAAAGCCGAAACATCCCAACTAGAAAATTTAATTTTCTATAAAAAATATTAACATTGTATTAGCACATCTTTTTTCAATTTTTATAAAAATTGAATTTAGTGACGACATTGCTTCATACAATTTGTATGGCAGTAGCCTACACACAATATCAAAGAAGACTTAATAGTTTGATACTAATCTCCAAACATACATACATACCATCATGCTTTTTTCATATTCTGGGTAGGATCAAAGGACTGACCTCCATACTATCCTATCTTGACATACATACCTAGGTACATGTGTTGTATAGAAAACCAAATATGTTAAAATATTAAATAATTTGTATTTTTGGGTTTATAGTTTGGTACTTATTCTTCAACTATACGTACTATCGCTATCGACAGTTGGATCTCATGTGTTACATGCAACTAGTCTAGCTAGATAGATGAGTTGTCTACAAAAAAACTATGATTTGTAAGGATACGGGAGCCATTTTATTTTGACATTCTGTACCAATAAAACGCTCGAAAATATTAACATTACTGATGTATCATCATCAGTGGCTCCACAGCCCAGGATAGGCCTTGACATTCTCAAGGAATCGTCTCCATTGCACTCTACCCATGGCCTTTTCTCTCCAATTCCGCACACCGGCTATCTGAAGATCCCTCTCGACTCCATTCATGCATCCATCGTAGTTTCGGCCTTCCTACACCTCTTCTTCCCTCCGGACGTGATGTGAGGATTATTTTCGGTGTCTGGTCATCTTCCATACGATGCACGTGTCCTAACCAACGGAGCCTCCATATTTTTATCGTTTGGACGATATTTGGTTCCTTGAATAGACTCTGTAGTTCGTTGTTGTACCTGATTCTTCACGTGGCTTGATCGCAGAGGGGACCGAGAATCATACCTCATCAAAAAATAAATTTGTATTTTACGGTAATTCGCTTGCTGAGGATTAGATGCTGACATTGATATGAGAGGAATCAAAACTTTCGAACTTCAAGTATTGGATTTGGCATAGAAAAATATTAAAAAATCAATTAAACAACTATCATAAATTATTTTTTTAAAATGAACAACTAGTACAAAAAATTAATACTCTAATACTCAGCAAGCGAATTGTATCAGTTCTGTTTATACTCCTCACTAACCCAAGGGTTAGTGAGTTAGTGGGGAGTTATTATTTCGTACGACAAGGGTTAGCGGGGAGTTATGATTTCGCAATTTTTAGGGCTATTTTTTATTGCAGATTATCAGTATTCTGAAAGTTTCATCACAATGTATTTGTGTGTGTGCTATGAGCTGTATGCTGTGTACTGTGTGCTATGTACGGGGTGTTTTTTTTTTACTTTATCAACTATAGACTAAAGTAAGTACTCATTAGATTATTTTCAAATGTCGGCCCTCGTGGCTCAGTTGGTTGGGTATCTGACTGCTGATCCAAGGGTCCCGGGTTCGATTCCCGGTGGAGACACAGTTTTTAATTGTGTTTTCAGTCTGGATCTGTGAGACAATTAATATCGTAAGTTTCCAGAATGTGGCAACTTGTTATTGGGTGCGTGTTAAATTAATATTTGACATAGTACCTGTTAGTTGCCCGAGAAGCAATATTAAATAAATCTAATACTCGCTTAGACCCCATTAGATTTTGAAGGATATCTGAATAGTGCTTCCCATTTTTTTTTAAATGTCAAATATTTTAAAGTGACCCCAATATTAGGAAACTTATAATTTGAAAATTTTATTTTCAAAATGGTAAAAAGACACAACACTTTCATAAAATGTAATTTTCAAGTTTTCATAATAAAATATTTAAATAAAAAAATAATTGAACAAACTCATTTCATGAAAATTATCTATACAAAATTTGAATATTTTATAGAGTGACTTGTTAGTGAGGAGTTTAACATTGGCCACAACCAACTCGTTTTTAATGACAAGTGTTTTATAATCTATATTTTAAAAACCAAGATTTTTTTATCTAGTCTTTGAAGTGTCATCACTAAATTAAACTTAGTGACTATAATTTCATTGAAAACGAGTGGGTTGTGGCCAACGCTAAACTCCTCACTAACAAGTCATTTTATAAAGTATTCAAATTTTGTATCGAAAATTTTCAGCATTTTCATGAAATGAGTTTGTTAAATTATTTTTTATTTAAATATTTTATTATGAAAACTTGATAACTCTTCAATGCCATTTTATGTAAGTGATGTGTCTTTTTACCAATTTGAAAATAAAAATTTTATATTCTATCGATCATATTATTCTAAGTTTCCTGAGCTGGGGGTCACTTTGAAATATTTGACAGTTAAAAAAATTGAGAAGCAATAGTCATATACTCATATATCGTTCAAAATCTGATGGGGTCTAAACGAGTATTAGATATATATTTTTGCAAAATTTGAATAGAATCGAATGAGTACTTTAGTCTATAATCGATAAAGTAAAAATGAACACGCCGTACATAGCACACTGCACATAGCACACACACACACACACACACACACACAGATACATTGTGATGAAACTTTCAGAATACAATCTCAGCATGATACTAGTTGATAATCTGCAATAAAAAAAATACCCTTAAAAATTGCGAAATCATAAATTCCCACTATATCACCTTGGGTTAGTGAGGAGTAAAAATAATATAGGTATATAAAAAAACTATTCATCAACTCTTCGTTTAGTGGCTACTCCATTCTTTTCTTTCCTTTAAGTGTAGACACGTTGACAAAAACCACAGAAATAGCGATAGCAAAACTAGATTAGGTGTTGGCATCCAATAAATATATACACAGTAGGTAGGTACTCACCACAATCAAAAATCCTTGACTCATTTCATTCAGTAACAAGCCAGTTTTAACAGACAAAAAAGAATAAAATTATATTAAGTAAATTATATCATTAACTTTAGCAATAGTCAAGAATCTTCAAAAAAATGGCGACTTTTGGCATGGTAGATACTACGCATGCACCACTAAAGGGTTTGAACTCCGAATGGGTAGGTAAGTGTATTTAAATGATATTCATATTGATTAGATGTATTTTGGTAATCCTCCACAATATCTAATTATGTTTCACACTCACTAGAGTCTATTTATTCATTTATTTAAGGGACAACTACAGTATTATAAAAAAAACAGAAAAATACACTATGAAATGAAAAAATACCGACCAATTACGTTTATCCACAATTATTGATGTACATACATAGAGGTATGTACCTACAATACAACAAAAAATAAATTTAAGTATACTTAAAATTATTACATATTCATATATTGATATAGAGTTGTACTATCGTTACACAGGTGAAAAATTTCGCAGTCGAAACTTTGGGCTACACAAAGTTTAGAGCGCTGTTGCTACATGTACCTGTACCAACACATTGATCAACGTCTTTGGCACAAATATATAGTCTTTTTTTTTGTATATGGACTGACTGCCTTACAAAAAGTAATATATTATTTTGGTTAAAGCCCCTATAAAATGTTCAATGTTCTACACGGAGTCATCGAGAACAAATTACCACCAAAATTCATACATCAACAGAGTATGTAAGAGTTTTAATAGAAACTGTGTAGACTTGGACCCATTCGCCACGAGTCGAAACTTATTTAAGAGAAGACTGACTGTAGTCGCAAATTTTGGAGCTACAACCTTTTAAAAGGTATGTCCCCGGTAAGGTTGGTTGGGCATTTTGTTAGTTGCATTTCAACGTATGATTGTCACCCGAAATCAGGTAACTTCAAAACTAAAAAATCAATCACATTGTTGAAATTTATTAATGACGTACATACACAAACTACTGACTGACTAACATAACGAAATAAAACATATAGGTAAGTACATATACGCACATGAATACAACCTGTACAAATCCACATTGGACACCTTCAAGTGGTTTCATTTGACAGCAGAAATCTTCCCTTTCCCCATTCTTCCCGTCTATTCCCTTCCTTTTCAGGACAGCGATTTTGTATAAAGATACGATGTAATATTGTTTCACTGAATTATTATTTTGAAATTATATACCTACCTATGTTTAACAGATGGATACAGTAATTGGCGTTGTAAATCATATTATGTTGTTTTTTTTTCATTGTTAATTATTTTATAGCTGTTGTATCCAATAAAATAAATAAATAAAAAAAAAATTATTATTATTATTATTACATATAATTACATACCTTTTATTCTTATATTATTTAAAAAAAGAATAATACACATATTCGACATACAATCAAAAGACACAAAAAATACACAATATAATAAACATTTAAATTTAAATTTTATTTTTCTTTTGAAATTAACGAATTCAGTTACCAGTCTTAAATTTGTTTCAAGTTGATTGAACCGTACCACCTCATTGGTAGTGTTGTGCAAAAATAATATTAAGTGGATAATAATTATGGTAGGTAATAAAAAAAACTGCATCTGACAAACGGCAACATCATGCTTGGATAATATATTTTCACAACTAATAAACAAATCATGATGCAAAACGATTTCTTATACAGAACGAGTGGGTTGTGGCCAACGCTAAACTCCTCACTAACAAGTCATTCTATAAATAATTCAAATTTTGTATGGAAAATTTCCAACATTTTCATGAAATGAGTTTGTTAAATTATTTTTTATTTAAATATTTTATTATGAAAAATTGATAACTCTTCAATGCCATTTTATGTAAGTGATGTGTCTTTTTACCAATTCGAAAATAAAAATTTCACATTCTAAGTTTCCTGAGCTGGGGGTCACTTTGAAATATTTGACAGTTAAAAAAATTGAGAAGCAATATTCATATATCGTTCAAAATCTGATGGGGTCTAAGCGAGTATTAGATATATATTTTTGCAAAATTTGAATAGAATCGAATGAGTACTTTAGTCTATAATTGATAAAGTAAAAATGAACACGCCGTACATAGCACATAGCACACACACAGATACATTGTGGTGAAACTTTCAGAAAACAATCTCAGCATGATATCAGCTGATAATCTGCCAAAAAAAATAGCCTTAAAAATTGCGAAATCATAACTCCCCACTATATACCCTTGGGTTAGTGAGGAGTAAAAAATGACAGTGCAAGAAATTCACCATCCATCGTGTGCATCAGTAGGTACCTATAGTTTAAATGTTTGAATACACATTTGAAACAAATCCAATTATTACAGTCGAAAGACCGTGCAAATCTATAAAGTGTGGCTGAGTCATAATTTTTAAAGTCATTTCCTCAAAAGTGTACTTAAATATCTATTATTATACCTACTCGTACAGATAAAACTGTGTGTACATATGTAATACTTAGAGATTATATAATATTGTCATTTTGCAAACAAATCCTTTTCTATGTATATACTAGAGATCACGCAGAGGTCAAAATTCAACTATGTTTCATTCAATTTTTAAGTTTGAAAAGTTATTGGACTCGATATATGATAAACGAGTGGATTGTGGCCAACGTTATACTCTTCAATACCAAGTCCTTCTTCAAAGAATTCAAATTTTTCCATACCATAATTTTCATAATGTAATGCCATAATTTTCATATGTAATGCCATAATTTTCAGCATTACATGAAATGATTTTGTTAAAATATTTTCGATTTAAATATTTTATTATGAAAACTTGACAATTATTCAATACCATTTTATGTAAAATATGTGCCTTTTTAGCAATTTTAAAATAAAAATTTCAATTTTCAAGTTTCCAGAGCTAGGGGTAAATTTAGGAGCGATCACATATCCTTCAAAATCTAATGGGGTCTAAGTGAGTATTAGATAAACATAATATTTGCAATAATTGAAATAATTGAATGATTACTTTAGTCTATAATCGATAAAGTAGAATAAACATGTCATACATAGCACATATACATTGTGATGAAACTTTCAGAACACAATCTCAGCATGTTATTAGATGAAAAAATTGCGAATTTATAAATCCCCACTTAGGATATCCAATTCAATTAATATCCCCTTGGGGTAGTGAGGAGTAAAAAACATCAAAATAAGTAAGTTGTAGGTATTATTATATTTCATTTATATCTATTGTTTCCAAGTAGCAATACAGATAATATTATGTATTTTCCTATAACTTTTTCTGATATTTGAATTTAAACAACTGCGTCGTAGTTACCACAATCACAGTTTAAACGTAAACAACGATCACCAAAAAGATGGGATAGAATACGTAGGTATGATTACTGCAGTGTGAAAATTCCGTTAAAAAATATTACTCTCGATTTTCAATACATAATTATATTTTATATTTTTATCTCCAGTGTACCTAAGTATCTAATAATACTTAAATTGAAATATTTTTACAAAGAATTAGCAGAAAATTAAACAGTGTACAATCATAGAATAATAAAACTGTAGAATACTCATATTCCCATACAATACCTCGCTGAAAAAGTGAAGCCGTTTTATTGGCCGGCTCGTGTCAATATATGTATGACTCTGCTGGTAGACATTGTTCGTATAGTACTACTCGTTATGACTGCGTAAATAATTTTGCAAGCAGTTAAAAAATTACCTATTTGGAGAACGTATCACGCAGACGGCCAAATGATTAGGTACTGAATGGTTGTAGCAAAATGTTGACCAAATTAGTCAGCATAAAGAAGTCGCGTTTACTGCAAGCTAAAGAGTATTCAATACTAAACTTGTACAATAAAGATAATACACGAATATTTCATATAAAATTTATGCACTCTCAGCAATAAACCCGTTGATATATTAATTTAAAATTGTGAAATCACCAAAAAATCTTCGCCGTTAGCAAATAAACAACCACAAAATATCTCAAAAACAAAGATGGATCCCTTGGATGATAGACAGTCATCGTAGACGGAACACCAAAAGATGTAATAAAACCCAATAATTATTTTACTGATACAAAAAAACAGAATAAAACACTGCACACTGGTATTGACAGAAGCAGGTGATTTAGACAACCAGAATCAGATATCGGATATGTAATGAGGCGGAAGTGGTCACAATAATTATTTATAACAATCTGACCATGGACCTCTGACGGAGTTGAGACATTCAATAAATCTACCATAAATCATGTTTTGACTTGTAGAAATTATACTTCGTTAGCCAATGATACTAGATCGTCGAAAAAATCATCTACTTTTGCTTTATAAATAGCACATTGTTCAAAATCCCCATTCAATAAAATAGTTTTTTCAAAGTATTCCGATGAATCACGGTCTGTCTCTTGATCTGCTGCCATCCATAAACACTCAACAGAAAAGTTTTCAACTATTCTTTTCAATAACAATGGTGATGTCACCTCGTCTCAATGTATACAAATTAATATTGAAGTAAATATAAAAGAAACTATATTTATCAAATAATTCATGAACGATGTTCCTTCTGCGTTCTTCGACTTTCTCTCCTTCCTTCTCTCGTTGCTATGATCAGTCCCATTTACTCTTTTATTTTATCTTTCTTCTTAGGTTAATGAGACCATACCGTATACTGAGACAATTAATATTAATCTTCCTCGTTTATCATCCAGACAGAGTAATACCAAAACACACGAATAAACAATTGTTCCAAGATCCTACAAAGAAAAGGCTTGCATTAAAGCGATACTCAGAACCGCAGAGTATACAGCCTGCGAACGAGAAGAGCCTACCGCAATAGCCAATGTAGGCAGTAATTTAGGACAGCGCTAGAAAAAAAAGTATCATAATAATTACTCAATAACATTCTCCTCTCTATTGCTCATTGTGTTATTTGGAGTTTAACTACTATTCGTTTGCTAAGAAATGGGCATACCGATATGTTGGTAATAGTTTCACATTAATTACCAGCTAGAAAAATACCGAATGTTTATTTAAGTAGATCCACCTAACCAAATATAGCTGACTAACAGTTTTGACCTCATTGGAAATAATAAAACGAAAATAATATATTGATTCATTTAATATTATAGTACACATTAAAACCTGTTTTACGGAATTCGTTGCGTGTTTTGGTAGTACTGCATAATATATTAAACAAACATGCATTGGAATTAGGTCGTCCGATGGAAATTGGTAAAGATCAAATGTTGACAAATAATTTACATGTCAAACTAAAAGTTGTTAAACAACGAATAGAGAAATGGAAAAAATATTCAATTTGCTTCATAAGACAGTCATTCATACTGACATATATTCCTTACTGCTTCAACAAAAATGCTAGAAAGCTGCGCTTTGGTCCACATCAGACAGACAGACGATATTGGCTATTATACTAAATCTCTTGGAGTAAAATCTGATTCCAAGTAAGATTTCCTCGGGTAGATTGAAAAACTTCTAAAAAAGATTTTGTAACGAACTTGACAAAATCACTGCATCGGATCGGCTCTAATGTATGCTAGTGAGACATGGACATGGCAGAAGAAGCATGAAAGTAGATGTAACGCCGTTGAAATGAGGTCACTAAGACGAATGTGTGGTAAAACGGTGTATGATAGAATAAGAAATGAGGAGATTAGACGAGAATGTATGGTTGAAAGAGATATCTTAAGATGAAAATAAATGCCCTAAGGTGGTGGTGGTTTGACACAGAGAGCTAAGGAGAGAAAGTTGCTGGGTATTTCAATAAGGGACATAATTCAGAATGTCATGATAAGAGAAAGAACCAAAGTAGCCGATGTAGCGGAAAGGGTCGCCGGTCTTAAGTGAAGCTGGGCTGGGCATATTGCCAGATGTCAGGATTCACGATGGACCAAAAAGATCGTAGAATAGCGACCGAGAACAAGCCGAAGAGGTGTCGGCAGATCCCAGGCAAGGTGATCTGATGACAACAAGAAATGTGCCGGAGGGAGATGGATACGGTGTGCCCAAGACAGGGAGTTGTGAAGGATCAAGGGGGAGACCTATGTCCAAGAATGGAAAAAAACATGCTGAAGAAGAAGAAGAAGGTGGTTTGGCCACATGAGTGATGACCAAGTGACAAAAAATGTATGTAAGGCTGATTAAAAGAGGAACGAAAAGTAGAGGTCGGTCAAGGAAAAGTTGGCACGTAAATGGAATTTTAAAAGATGGAGAAGTAAGAATGAGATATGTCAAGAGAGAAGGGTCTGGCATTCAGTTCTCTCTGCCTACCCCAAATAGGGAAATGGCGTGATGGTATGGTATGGGGGTCTGCAAGGGAACTTCAAACCATTAGGATGAGCTTATCAATGGTTCTTAGGAGCCCTAGGCTTTTGCCGATGTGCCCAAAATATTAAAGTATGCACTATACAGATTGACGAGGGACGATTATTTATCTGTAGAATATTTAATACACACACAATGGTTCTCATATCAGTCCATGATATCCACAACATTTTGCTGTGAAGTACCGGCTTATAATAGTGCTTCCACTATTTTATATTATCAACGTTTTGAGGTGTAAGAGCCGAATAATCGAAAATACAACAGGCAAAACAACATAGTTCAGCAACTAGGATCACCACCCATGTGCCTGAGGATACACGCATGTGTGGTGCTTCCTTTTATAAAGTAATGCATACCCGCGAACCTGTAGCTGGTTACCTCACATTGTGTGATATGCCGTGATGGTACGTATGAATAAATATTCACAACATTCTTTGCTAACACTACATATATTTCGAAAGCATCAATTCCTTAAATATTTTCGTATATCTGATAAAAATATCCAGAAGGTTCCAGAACTTTATTGTATTGATGGATTGAACTAAACTCCATTTTAAATAAACTTTCTTCACTTACAATTCTTTTCTTGTGTATCGCCTCATACTTTTTCTTATTTATCCCCAGCATTAAAAAATATAAGACATTTTCGAGCATTGAACGGTCTGTTTATACGATGGTCGTAGAACAAACTTGCTTGGAGCCTCTAACCTAAATAGATAGTCTATTTATATTTTCACAAGACATACGCATATTGTAATAATTGACATATATTTAAGCAATAAAGTATTTAAACCAAGCACCAGTCAAACGACAAATAAAATCGTATTAGATATCATCAAGTTGACCATAAACTATTAATTTACCTTAATGATGTGACCGTAAGCAATAGTGATTTGACGACCTCACATACAATATCTGATTGTATATAAGTAAAAACGTTCAAGGCAAATAAACAAACAAACAAGGCTGATTTCCAATAATTTATTATATATTATTTATGATATACAAACATTATCCAACGACATTAATACCAATTCCGCTGATTTTATAACAGTTTCCGTCAATTTTGCTCGTTTATTCATAGATACCGGGGACTTGCATAAAAACGCTTCCTTTTCTAAAACCGAATTTATTAATACTAATGATAAATTATTAATTAATGATAAAAAACAATAAATAATGTCCTTTCATCGCAGAATATTTACAGAATGAATAACCTCGAAGACCGCATAGAGAATGATGGAATTTCATTGCTACTTTTTGAAGACGTAAAAATCGAAATAATTTATATTAATGTGGATCTTCGTATTATTCTAGTGTCTTGTAAGGTCACCCAACGTTGAATACCACTCAAGAGCTTATCTCCATGTGTCGATCAGCTCAAAACAGCTCCTCCAAAGTCCTCCTGGCTGTCCCATCGTCCAATTTCAGGTACGTTATGGATCCATGACATCTGCTTCCTGCTAACACACCCTTCCCTCGATTTTACACTTGATTTTGAATAATGCAAAAATTCATAACAATTTGTCTGCTTTACATAGGTAAATTACTCAAGAATGACTTTGAGATGTGGATGTTGCGAATTTTTTGCACAGACACAACCACAATCGTCGAGGTTAAACGTAGAGCAAAGTTTAACAGAGAACTCCTCACCACTATTAATTACTAGCTCCGTAAAAATTCATACCTTAGCCATGTTCAAGCCAACAATCCATGACAAGCACAGAATCCTTCGAGATCGAATCACCAAGTCGAAAAAAGGAGACTTTCCTAGCTACAAGGTAGCTTTCCCTTCATTTATTATGTAACAAGGGAGTGTAAAAGGCTGATAATTTATTATTAATTCAATAAAAAAGGTACACCAGATATGGCAATTTGCTAATGAATTTTCTATGTATAACTCCACAGTAATTAAATTAGTAAATTGTCTATATTAAACCCATATATTGTGCATTATCATTAAATAAATAACTAACCGTAATATTAAACCCCTCGAGTAATAATGACCCGCCTACCCCCGACCTTATTTCATATCATAGATTAATAAAATTAATCTATGATGTGAAATAAGGTCGGGGATGTCCAAAAAAAGGTGGACAAGCCCATGTGAATGACGAAGCTTTAACAACATACGATCGTGTATGCGACAATGAATGTAAATGAGGAGATTAATGCGTGTTAAGATGATGCGTGTCCTACCTTGCATGATGTATGCTCTTCGAGGAAGTTAGGTTAA
Source organism: Molanna angustata (assembly GCA_963576475.1). Taxonomy (NCBI): domain Eukaryota; kingdom Metazoa; phylum Arthropoda; class Insecta; order Trichoptera; family Molannidae; genus Molanna; species Molanna angustata. The sequence goes on along the minus strand of OY754985.1, from coordinate 1,921,573 downwards.
GTTGATAAGTGTATTTTTAAAGAAACCAAACAATAGTTCTTGAGTTCACTACTGTTTCCAGAGTTACTTAAACCGACAAACGAACCTCGCATTCAACTACTTAAGAAAATACAACTATAATTCATGAGGCGTTATATGACATCGATAAGATAGTTATAATTAATTAATGAGGTAATCATCCGTGCAACCAATGAAACCAATCAGACATAAACTCTTACGACTGTGATGCCTGACATTCTTGCAGTGTGACATAATATGGTATAATTGAACTACAATAGGTTAGGCCAGTATTGTGTCATCTGCCATATTATGTATACCCGGTTAGTCGGTTGCTTCACACTCAACACGCGAGGAAGATTGAATTTTACAATGTTCAGACGATGTTGCAATTGGACATTGGATGCGTGAAGAAACAGAATATGAATCGTTGTGTTATTTTTAACTTGATCCTAGAGTCGCGATAGACAATGATGAAATCGAAACTTTTGACCTTATTTTTATACATTTCAACCTTATTATACGTACTTATTTGAGTATCGTTTTAGATCTCCAAACTTTGACTATCACACGAGAGTAAGCATCTCCGTCCTGGGCTGTGTTCAGATACAAAGCTCGACGTCGGGCATCGGATGTACCTAAAGTTGCAGATTATGACATTTTTCACACCAATCCCACTAAACTCTTTCGAGCGGCATTTCAATTTGAACGCTGCATCGGGCGTTTTAAATGTAAAATGTTATTTATCATACATGTTGTATTTTCATCGAAAGACATCAATGGGCAGTGGAGTAAATAATGATCTCTGACCTTTTATTTCAAATTTTTGAATGATATTTTAATAAATTGCATATTGTCATCATAAATAATATCAACTGACATAATAGATACCACAGAAACAAACTTAACTCATCATTCCACAGAGAAAATAGAAGTCAACAGATACTATAACTGTCAGACGTTCAGTTTTACGTTCAATCTGAACGCCACAGAGTGTATTTCGACCGTCTGTTTCCAGTCATTATGAACGGCTTATAACGTCACTAAGAGCAGCTCCTCAAGAGAACTAAATTCTTTCCAGTCTTGTATGTTGCGGAGCCAAGATATTTACTTCCCTTCAACATCTCTTCTTGTTTAATGTTTTTCCCTAAAGTATCAGGTACATACTTCCCTCATTTAACTAATAATAATTTTAGACATAATACCACACTAACCAATAATCTATAGACATGACACGCGTGACTGTGACATAACAAATTTTGGTAGTAATCAGTATAACGTATATGAATATTTTCGAAATGAAAATTGAATTTAATTGTTGTCACATATACGGCAAAGTTTAGTTTCTAACATCTTAAACACTAAACAATCTTACCAGCAAAATAACACGAAATGAGTTAATATAGTGAACGCGCTATAACAAATATTTGTTATCGTCTAGATTCTAAATTTCTTCCAAAACCTGCTTATAATCAATCACGCATTAAACTATTTTTACCTTTCATTTTCCTCGTTTGAAAACATACTCTCAAACAGATACAATTCTGTTGAACCATATATATATAATAAAAGAAACAATCTATGGTTTGCATTCTAGGAACAGCATTGTAGTTTAAAACACTATGATGTTGAATTTGCCTCGCATACTCGCATTCCGTGCCCTTGTATCCGAGATGGCGAGTTCCGGATTTGCGTTGTGAATGTTTACAGCAAGTTGATTGGAAACAACATGGTGTCAGAATAACAGCGAGAGACGAAGTAAAGTTTTGCTTAGAGGCACACCCATGATTCATACACGACCTTGTGTACAAAGCAAATGATGAATTTCAGACTATCGTGTGAAAAATGTAAGTATATTATGAGTTGTTTATACAATGTGTGTTTGTTGTTTGTTGTGTTTGGGAACGCCGTTGAGGGAATTTCTAATAACGAAGAATTATCCGACCTTGAGGTCACAGATAGTATTGTAGTTTTGTTGAGATTTCGAACATTGTTAATTATATGTTTTTCGTTTCATTTCCTGTCGTGCATATAATGACATCATTATTAAGCCGATACTAATACATTGAACTGTAGACGACTCTCTACAACTCTACATGGACACACATGTGAAATTAATGTAAAAGACGTCGAAAAATTTCCGAATCTTTCCGCTACTTTTCAAAATTTAAATCGCTTTGTTATCAACATGCATTTTTGACACTAGTGTTGAGTAGTGTTTCAATTTTCATTTCGAAAATATTCATATACTTACGTCATACTGATTACGACCAAAATTTCGGTGGTACAGTCAACGTGTCATGTCTATAGATAATTGGTTAGTGTAGTATTGTGTCTAAAATTATTATTAGTTAAATGAGGGAAGTAGGTACGTGATAGTTCAGGAAAAACAATTACTTGGTGTGACTTATAATCATAAAGTGATAATTGAATGATCTCTTTCTCACTTAATGTATTCTGTCGTGTGTGCTCTTTCTTGTGATATTGTATGAATTCGTCAAACGGTACCATTTTTGTACAGCGTTTTGTTCGCATATAACGTGTCTATATATAAAATGTCATTGCCGATAACCGATGACGATGACATAGGGCAGATCGGAGTGAACGTCCATGATTAAAAATGGATAAATTTGATTAGTGATAATTATTTCCTACATTTTAGCAAGATTCATTTTGATTTGATAAAAACGACATTGCAAGATAATCAACTACTGCAACTTCACGGAACTAAAGTTGTCCGCGAAGTTATTTAATTTTAACATCCGTTTCCGTATCGCTGCTATCATTAATAATATTATTTAATATTTTTTAAATGTATGCCAAGTTATAATTCCATACATGGACACTATACCTACTATTTGCATAGATAAAACACACTGCTCTAAACAACGGCTGAACTTTTAATGGAGAAATAAATTAACGAATATGTTATTGAAATATAACATCATAAATTTTGATCAAAAACAATTCGCAGCTTTATACATCAACACTTACTTACTTAACGAGTCCGAGTACTTCACCACTAGGCCTTCCCACTCCAGAATACAGCAACCGCAACGGCATTGTCATTAACCATCTTCAGGTCCTCTGCATCGCATCTCACTGGCATATCTTGATAGATGAGGAGGTGTTCGTAAGTTTGCAATTGCAGGAAACACTTATACCTCACCTTTGCATGTTCTCTTTGCATCTGGTGACACCGACGCGTAATCTATTAAGTGTCTTCCATGTCAGGTAGGGTAGTTGGTGTCCCGGTCCCAAACTTTCCGACAGGTCGACCTGATATCCACCGTATTGTGCTTGCCAAAGATCTTTCCTTGCCATATCTGGTGGTAGTTTTAGGGTAGTTTTTTTTTATACATCAATGATTATTTTATTTTCTATCCAATAACAATTTATATTAGATGGGTCGATGGCAGAGCGGTTAACGCATTGGGTTAGTAATCCAGTGGTCGCGAGTTCGAATCCTGCCTTGACCGATTTCGTTCACCTGTAGGTAGCACAAGAATTTATGCTTATTTTAACAGATCTACGATCTAATATAAGAAGAAGAAGATATAATAAAAGCGTTATGCAACGATGGTATCCAAAGCATAATTCGGATTGAGAAAACATAAATATACGTAGGTATAGCTATCGACAAACATCTTGAAGGATCACGTGGGCTGCGCAGAACTACATTTTGTATTTTTTGCCTGATCGGTAGATGTGCAAACAGTCTCTCACTCGCTCGAGGACCCACCACCACCACCAAGACACGCTCCAGGAAAAGAAATATGTCAAGATTGCGGGTGTGCATTAACCTTATAAAAGGAAGCTTAAATATTACCTTAAATATTATGTGAGTTTGAGTGTATGTGTGCGCGTGTGTATGCTTAACTATACTTAAATACATTTCATGTCCACGCATACAATAATAAGGAAAACATTTAAATGAATTCTAAGAAACTACTATAGTACCTATATAAGTTTGAAAACTCTACATTATAGTATCATGATTATTCTGGGTTTCCCACCAGATACCCACGCCACCAACATAATATGTAGGTATATACATTACCCAAGTTATTGCCAACATTCAGACTATCAGTTTTTGATAATGTAGCTTTGTTTTAAATTAAAAGTACAACGATAAGAAGTTGTCGATATAAATAATTAACATTTTTCATCATTAGTTCGTCTAAATGTAAAGTTACAGGTAAACTAATTCAATATATGCGTCGCATGACACTTTTATTCGTGAGATTATGGAACAGCTTAAGTCCGGATATTTCGTCGGCTAACTCACTTAGTATTTTCAACAAAACTTCTTTCCCCTTAGCGCTTTTATCCCGTTTCTATCGGGGTACGCTTTGACCATGATCCTAGAATTGGCGAGCCTGGTTATTTCATTGAAGCGACTGCCATCTGACCTTCGTAACCCTTAGTAAGGGGAACCAGACAAATTGTATCATGGCTACACATAGCTAGTGATATAAATCCGCACATAGATTTTTTTTAAAAATCCAAAGGTGCGTGCCCCGTCCGAATTCGAACCGTCGACCTCACGCATGTGAGGCGACGACCTTACCGCGGGGGTATCACCGTTTGTTCAACAAAACTAATTTTCAACAAAACTAAAGAAGAAATATTTATCCTTGAACAACTGATCCTAATTTCCTCTTCTTGTCGATACCCTATCCTTTTTTTGGCTTTAGAAATCTTTGAGGTTAAAATAATCAATTAATAAAGTTAATTTATACAAATATTAATGACATTTTTTAATGATTCAATGTACATAGATAAAGATTAAGATAAGAACGTATTAAAACGTGTCATGAGCTGCCCCCCCCCCCCCCCGTTCTTGATTCCAAAGAGGGTTCTGATAATAACATTTTCAAAATTTACTATTTGATCTACTGTAAACTCCTACAGTACATCTGAGTTTCAATCAACTTTACAATGGAAGGTTCTTGTTTTATTTAAGACGAATGTATTTTTTATACAACATTGAATGTTTTTAGTGCAACCAGTGAAGCATGAATTGACAATGTCGGATGTGGTAACGTATATTATAATAAAGGTGATTAACTCAACAAAACAACGGGAGGTCTAATTGTTGCCATAATAAAAAAAAAATCGTTTAAATTGTAATTTATTTAACTAAAACAATAATGATTGTCATTAAACAGAACAATCAAAAATATATTTACTCGAAATTCGCTGAGTCAATTATTGACTATGACTATAGTCAAAACGTCAGCCCATGTTTTTTTTAAAGAATAAATATATCCTTATAACAAGTACATATACGTCCTCATACTTTCCCTAAACTAGGCATAAATGCTTGTGCTATAGGTAAACGAAATCGGTCTTGGCAAGATTCGAACTCGCGACAAAGAAATTGCCGTCTAGCAATAATCCTGCCAGTGTACTTATATGTAGGTATAGAAAGTTAGAAATATAATATTATTTGTGTTTTATATTAGATGTGACCTAATTTTATTTCTAGGTAACACTTTTGGCACAGGTGTCTACAATGTAATATTTTACCCATGGTGATTTTAACGATTGGAGTTAGTTGATTGTTCGTTTTGTTAAAATTATTAATTACTGTTGAAATATTAACGAATCAAAATAAAAGGGTAAAATCGAGGAGTGGAGGATGAATTTAACCGGAGTTTTTGTATAGGGAAATAAATATATACTAATACTATAGAATAATAATAAACCCATAAATTTTCATATACTAGTTGCATGTAACACATGAGATCCAACTGTCGATGGTGATAGAATGTAGGTACAAAAATTAAAGAATACGCACAAAACTTAAATTTAAAGGTATTTTGTTTTCTATATAAAACATGTAGGTATGTATGTCAGGATAGGGAAGTATGGAGGTGTCTTTTTTTCTTACCCAGAATATGAAAACAGGATGATGGTATGTATGCATGTTTGGAGATGAAGTATCAAACTATCGAGTCCCCGTACATGTTGTGTATAGTGTATACTGCCTTACAAATTGTATGAAACGATGTCGTCACTAAATTCAATTCTTATAGAAATTGTTAAAAAAATTTTGAGATGTACTACTACAATGCTAATATTTTTTATAGCAAATTAAATTTGCTATAAAAAATTTGCTATATAATGGTGGTTGACTGGTAGAGATTGCCTGCGGGCAATAAGTCCGCCACGTTGTATAAAGCAATAAAAAAGTATAAAAAAAATTTCTAGCTGGGGTGTTTCGGCTTTTTTCGATATTTTTAAAAACTTTGGAAGTAAAGGCAGTTAAAAGTCAAAAGTTATAAGGTGGGACGGACACACACAGACACAGACAAAAAACCCACAAAATGTTCTACTTAAAATTCTGAATTCATCCATATATATAGAAAATATATATGTTACGAAGCCTCTAAGTTGGTCTTTTGGCATGCAAAAAGTCCACTTCACCATACAAAATGTTCCTTTATACACGCGTCTTGGATTTAAACTGCCTCTTCCTTCAAGAGGAATGTAAGACAGTTGGAATATACTAGATGTAGGTAATACTCCGTGAAAAAAGTGTGTCATGAAATATCGCGCGTTTGACGTTTTGGTTGGCAACATATTGCAGTTTTCCTTACATTTAGATAACTGTTCTCTAAATCTTTATATTTTTTAGACAAATAAATCCGAAAACAATTCACATTAGTCGTTATTCTCTATAGAAAAACGATGTGGTCTGCCAAACAAAACGGGAAAAATCACTTCGATTCATACAAAATTTGCTAACCACGACATCTAGTATATTTTAATAAAAATCTATGAGTTCCTGTATATATGTACCTATACATAGATAATATGTAATATATATTCATAAAGTAATTTGTAACTATTGTATATTGTCATACACAAAATGTCGTGTGGACGCACTCTCAAGGTTTTAATATGTACTTACACATTGTTTAGATCGTACGGCCGTCAAATATTATACCTAAGTATATGAATATCCAGGTATGTCATTTCATTAACAATGTCTCATGAAGACAATGCACTTTGTATAAACCACAAATGAATCATTTGATATTATGATCGGTTTCGATGCGATCGCTCCTTCCTCACAACGAATGAAAACTTTTGACCACAAATATAATATATAATAATGTACTGAGATGCAATTCGGTATCAAAAACGTACAACTCAATTAGTGGCCAAGACTAGACTAGACATGCGCCATACTAAACGTTTAGTCTTTGTGATAATAACTCGTCCATGACGTGACGATTCTACCTAGCGGTAATAATAATGTGTTCAAATATGGTGAAAAATTATCGATGTTATTCGTTATTAGTAGACCAGAGGCGCGATTCTCGTTTAAATCCTTTGGCTACTAGCGCTTGCGAAAGAATGTTAAGTCAATAAATGCGATTATTGTTCTCGCGTAAGTGATAGGTGTCCATTGTCCATACAGAATGATGTAAGGATTCTATGGATAGTATCCATATTTTTATCAGTAAATTTATGTGATAAAGGATTTTTTTTAAATATGTAAATATTAGGTATTTGAAGACATTGAATGTATTCTAATTGGTTTTACATGCTTTCTATTCTTCTTAATTAGGTACTTGGACTTTATACAAATAATTGTTTTTTTCATTTTTTATATTATTGTTCATTTGTACAGTGATTATATTTTCCTTTATTTATCATTAGGTGCATTGTTATTTTTATCACGTTAGTTACAACCAGTGATATTAGTTTCAACTCCCTTCAAAACACGAGTTAATTCTAGGATTTTATTGTATATATTATTATAGTGCATGAATTATTTTTATTTTTGAAATTACGAACGTGTTTAAATGATTGAAATACAGCCTTAATAAATTTCAAGTACTTAATGTTCTTACAAAATTTATCAGACAGAATAACGTCAAATTGTGATTCCATTTTCTACTTCCCATTTAAAAACAAAACTTTTTTCACAACTTTTTAAATTTTAAATTTCAGTAGGTATTAATTATTAATTTATTTTTTTGGTTTCCCACATATTTTATAATTTGTTGTTTATTTTATTGTAATTAACAAATGCACGATTTTGTAACAAACTTGACTCTGGCCAATGTTCCTTCATTTGAGGTTACAAGTGCCATTTAAATAAATCTAAAGTAATAAAGCAATCAAAATGTTAGTGTATGTGTGTGTGTATGTGTGTGTGTGTGTGTGTGTTTGTCTCACGCCTTCTGAAAAACCAAGAGCATCTAAAAATCTAATTTAAGTGCGAACATGTACCAGTATACCTGGTGCAGTGTCACGCTAAAAAGAATGCGATAAAAATGCTGAATTTTAAAAATATTTAAATAATTATTTTTTTCATACAAAATTTTCCAAGTCATATCTGTCAAAAAAGTGTACATTTTGCACGCAAATATCTGTTAGTTTAAAAGTTAGAAGTAGGTATTTACACAAAAAAAATATATTTTGAAGTATAACTTAGCGTTTAAGTGAAAAACATGGTGAATATTTGGTATAATTATAATGTTAAACTTATTTTTAAAGTAAGCGTTTTGTACATAAACGCCGCCATTTTAATATCTTTTCATACAATATTTCATTTTCCCACGGAATGAATATGTTCTTGAAAATAATAAACCTTTGAAATAAATGTAATTATGAAATAATAAAATGAAACACAAGACATTACGGCAAGTTTTAAGACATATATTGTAAAAATGTGTTTATTATTAGTTAAGATGTAGGCATAATAAAATTGCATAATTTGTAAATAATATTTGATTTTTCTGACAATTTTCATTTTTATGGCATCGAACAAACCAATGTAGGTACCTACATATTCAAAAAATGTATCCGAACCATTCGATATTACTTACGTGTTCGAATCGTTTCCATGGCTACAGAAAGAATGTGATATTCAAATAAAATTTGTTAGGAATCGAATTTATTTAGAAGGTTGTTGTAGGTAGGTACCTACCTAATACTATTTACTTACAAATCAACAATAATATACCTATACTGATTTCCTATAGGAAAATTATTTTATTTATTTATTTATCAACCGTTTGTCCGATTATAATGAAACTTTGGTGAATTGTCGAGCGTATGCCCAGGATGGTTTTTGGATTTAAACTTTTTTCTTATTCTTCTTCTTCTTCGTGTATTTGGTCGTTTTACCTATGAAGGGGGAGTATCCTGGGAAAAGAAGGTCCGACTGTCCCTCCATCTCTTCACAGGTCTTCCAGGACGGGTTCTGCATATAAACTTTTTTCTTCTTTTTCTTCAACGTGTACTTGGTCATCTTACCTATGAAGATGAACTATCCTGGGAGATGAAGGTCCAATTTTCCTTCCATCTCTTCGCAGGTTTCTGGATTTAAACTTTTTTCTTCTTCTTCTTCATCGTCTATTTGGTCATTTTACCTTTGAAGGTGGACTAACCTGGGAGAAGAATGTCCAATTTTCCTTCCATCTCTTCGCAGGTATCTGGATTTAAACTTATTTCTTCTTCTTCTTCTTCATCGTGTATTTTTGGTCATTTTACCTTTGAAGTTGGAGAATCCTGGGAGAAGAAGGTCCAACTGTCCTTCCATCTCTTCGCAGGTATCTGGGTTTAAACTTTTTTCTTCTTCTTCGTGTATTTAGTCATTTTACCTATTAAGTAGAGCATCCTGGGAAAAGAAGGTTCTTTCATCTCTTCGCGGTTCTTCCAGGATGGTTTCTGGATTTAAACTTTTCTTAACCGACTGATGGGACGGGATGTAATGAAGGGAAGGGAGGCACTAAAGGGCCTGAAGGGACGGGAGGTATAAAACTGCCTGAAGGGACGGAAGGTACTGAAGGGCCTGAAGCGGCGGGTCCTGGAGTCTAATTCTTTTTCTTCTTAATTTTATGTAGACCTTTAGGGCAGTTTTTATACAAACTATTTCCTATTGTCTAATTCATCTTCTTCTTCTTTTATGTATACATTTGGGTCATTTTTTTATAAAAATTATTTCCTTTAGTCTAATTATTATTCTTCTTCATTTAAGTACGTAGACTTTTGGGAGAGTTTTAATACAAACTATTTCCAATAGTCTTATTCATTTTCTTTTATGTAGACCTTTTGGTCAGTATTTATACAAACTATTTCCAATAGTCTAAATATTCTTCTTCTTCTTTTTTGTAGACCTTTGGGTGAGCTTTTATACAATCTATTTCCAATAGTCTAATTCTTCTATTAGGTATATGTATTTTTACTTATTTTATGTAGACCATTGGAATAGTTTTTTATACAAACTATTTCTTATAGTCTTATACTTATTTTTCTCTTTTTTATTTAGTCTTTTGGGTTAGTTTTAAGTCTAATAGTCTATTGTGCAGAAATATTATTAACGATATGCACACTTGATGAAAATACATATGAAATGAATGGGATATGGGATGTGACGATATAACCTGCACTAGAATCTTTTCAATACTTTTGTTTAATTAAATTTAAACCATTTATATCATCCTATTTTGAATAATTTTCAACACCTAATATTTAAAGAATGGGGGTTGTGGCCATTACTGAACTCTTCACAACATTTATATTCAAATTAAAAACTATTAACTATAGTTCAAGTCTTCTTCTTCTTCGTTAATGAAGACTTTCAGTCAAATTGAGCAAAAATATAATGCACACTTGATGAAAAAATATAAAAACGAATGGGATGTGACCAATACTAGATCTTTTCAGTACCTACGTTTGTTTAATCAAATTTTAACCACATCCTAACATCCAAAATTACTAAATTTTCAATAGGTACACATTAAAATTTGTTTTCGATGATAATATTTAAAAATGGGGGTTGTGGCCAAACCAATCTCTTTACAACGTTGATAAACAGTCATATTTAAAACCATTACGCATAGTCCATGCAAGCAGAAATTGTATAAATATTATACTTCATTCACACTTTATAGCAATATTAAAAAAAGAATGGGTTGTGGCCATCACTTGAACATTTTACAATACTTAAACTCAATCAAATTTCAAACCACTTTTCATAGTCTGATATTGCAAAATAATTGGGTGACAATATTATAAAAACGATTGCTTTTTCTTTCACAATTTTACATTCTTGGCCAACGGCGGGACATAAAAGCTAGTAAATAATATTGAAATGTCAGTGAAGTGACAGATCGATGTTATGGATAGCGCTAAGACACCTCTATAGTATCCCTTTTACCATCACTAAAAATTCAAATGAGAATCGCGTTTTCTATAATTTTAAGGATTTTGTGGATTTTAAGGCGTTATGGATAGCTAAAAAGAACGAGAATCGCGCGAATTTTGGAGAAGGGTTGTTATTTTTGAAGAAAAGCGGTGTTATTATTCGCGTTATTTTTTGAAAAGGGGTGTTATTTTTATAAACTGCGTAAAGCGGTTAGTTACCAGCGGAGAGTCGTATGAAATTGTTTGTCCTCTATACAGCCCAAACTATAATTTAGATAATCGACTTCAAGTGTGTAAAGTGCATTATTAGTTTACCATAGACAACAGTCAATTTCTTCTCTATAATTTAATTTGTCAAAACATTCACAATAATATCAAAGTTTGTCAAAACATTCACAATAATATCAAAGTTTGTCAAAACATTCACAATAATATCAAAGTTTGTCAAAACATTCACAATAATATCAAAGTTTGTCAAAACATTCACAATAATATCAAAGTTTGTCAAAACATTCACAATAATATCAAAGTTTGTCAAAACATTCACAATAATATCAAAGTTTGTCAAAACATTCACAATAATATCAAAGTTTGTCAAAACATTCACAATAATATCAAAGTTTGTCAAAACATTCACAATAATATCAAAGTTTGTCAAAACATCAAAATCTATCGATGATATTGTATTGTTATATTTTGTCTATGTATATTATATGTAAGTTGGCAACACAGTGAAGAAATTATAATTCACACGAAAGCACGGTGTTTTTTAATTAATTCCTATTTGTCTACAATCTTTTTACATTGGTCCATCCAAATCCGGCTCGAAGGACCGGCTCAATTCATAAATATAAGTATACATTTCTAAACGTGATTTAACTGTCAATTAAATAAAAACCAAGGTAAATTTATTGAATAATTTAATGTATGTTAGTGAAAAATCGATCCCAAATTCAATATGTGAAAAAAGGGTGTCGTCAAACATTTTTGTTGATTTACTTGTTTCAATGTCAAGTGCAAACGCATAGTGTTGTCAAACCAATAAAATATTCAGCCAACGGTAAATATCATTATAATTATTATCATGGCAATACCAAAATAATGTTGCCAAAGTATAAAAATATGTATTAAATTAATGCAATAAAATTAATTATCAAAAATAATTCGTTCCACTCATACATTTGTTACGACAAACGTATAATTTGAGCAACTATATTATTGTTTAAAATATATGTATAATGTAGGTAAGTATATACATAATATTGTACTCGTAAATATAATCACATGTCATAATATAATATAGATTTTAATTGTGTCGTTTTATGCAGGTGTGACAATTTATGGTTCGCGGGCCTGACCGACCAGCGTATATTTATGTATATATTGATTTTTCAATTTGAAGCTAACAATGTATGATATCAAATATGTAAATCACAGAATAAGTGTGGGATAGAAGAGGTTTAGATCATTGTCATTTTAGGGAGTTCTATGCGATCCAAAAATGCCAGAAAATTGTAAGGGAAAATTGTGCCAGACCGGCACTCTTCTGGAAACTACTGAAATTCGTATGTATGCTAAGATGGACAGCTGGAGTGTCCATTCGGGACAAAATAAAATGATACTAATGTACATAATAATATAGAGGAGACAGTTGAGATAATACGAGCACGTTGAACGTAGACAGACAGATCACATCACATCACATACAGAGGAAAAGATACTAATGTACATAATAATATAGAGGAGACAGTTGAGATAATACGAGCACGTTGAACGTAGACAGACAGATCACATCACATCACATACAGAGGAAAAGATACTAATGTACATAATAATATAGAGGAGACAGTTGAGATAATACGAGCACGTTGAACGTAGACAGACAGATCACATCACATCACATACAGAGGAAAAGATACTAATGTACATAATAATATAGAGGAGACAGTTGAGATAATACGAGCACGTTGAACGTAGACAGACAGATCACATCACATCACATACAGAGGAAAAGATACTAATGTACATAATAATATAGAGGAGACAGTTGAGATAATACGAGCACGTTGAACGTAGACAGACAGATCACATCACATCACATACAGAGGAAAAGATACTAATGTACATAATAATATAGAGGAGACAGTTGAGATAATACGAGCACGTTGAACGTAGACAGACAGATCACATCACATCACATACAGAGGAAAAGATACTAATGTACATAATAATATAGAGGAGACAGTTGAGATAATACGAGCACGTTGAACGTAGACAGACAGATCACATCACATCACATACAGAGGAAAAGATACTAATGTACATAATAATATAGAGGAGACAGTTGAGATAATACGAGCACGTTGAACGTAGACAGACAGATCACATCACATCACATACAGAGGAAAAGATACTAATGTACATAATAATATAGAGGAGACAGTTGAGATAATACGAGCACGTTGAACGCAGACAGACAGATCACATCACATCACATACAGAGGAAAAGCAAAGAATTTCTGGATCGTACAAAGACAAAACCAACTAAAGAAACATGGTCATGGGGACATAATACAGGACAGAAGGATCTATAATTTCAGGACGAGGTGGGCTGACCCAAACAGTCGGCATAGTTGGGATATAGCAAGATAAGGGAGAAGAAAAGAATGTATGAAATGAAAATTAGGTAGGTACACATAAATAGTAGGTACTATATAGAGAGTTTTTGTAGCAATTATTACTAGCAGTGAATACATCCGAATGTGGGATCTGCCTGAGAGATTGACATTATAGTAGGTACTATATAGAGAGTTTTTGTAGCAATTATTACTAGCAGTAAATACATCCGAATGTGGGATCTGCCTGAGAGATTGACATTATAGTAGGTACTATATAGAGAGTTTTTGTAGCAATTATTACTAGCAGTGAATACATCCGAATGTGGGATCTGCCTGAGAGATTGACATTATAGTAGGTACTATATAGAGAGTTTTTGTAGCAATTATTACTAGCAGTGAATACATCCGAATGTGGGATCTGCCTGAGAGATTGACATTATAGTAGGTACTATATAGAGAGTTTTTATAGCAATTATTACTAGCAGTGAATACATCCGAATGTGGGATCTGCCTGAGAGATTGACATTATAGTAGGTACTATATAGAGAGTTTTTATAGCAATTATTACTAGCAGTGAATACATCCGAATGTGGGATCTGCCTGAGAGATTGACATTATAGTAGGTACTATATAGAGAGTTTTTATAGCAATTATTACTAGCAGTGAATACATCCGAATGTGGGATACTGCCTGAGATATTAATATTATAGATTGAATTGCATGCCGTTTCGATTAATTAGTTTTGATTTGATTTATAATAAAATTTAAGTGGGTAGGTACTTGATTTTTTAAATAACGTTGTATCACTACTTATCATAAATTTAGCTATCGGTTTCGGAACTGAACGTTCCCTCATCGGGCTAATTCACAAATCTTGTAACAACAAATGCGGTGAGTAAAAATTTTAATAAAAATAATGCCTAAAATATTTATTTTGAATGCAGTCTGTGTTTGACATGGCCTGGTTAGAATATAAATGATATTGTGTGATAATAATATTTACAAAATATCACTTGTGGCAACATTAAACGTTTTATTGATAAACGCATACAAATAAATTCGTATTTAATAAAGGACGTTGCAATCAAATTTAATATAATAGCAATACCGACGTTATTTTTGGCGGTAAATTGATTTTTGCGTATGTAGGTACCTAATAACGAACGCGCTGTTTTTATGCAACACGCAACACTATCCTGTATTGCCAGGAAAACAAATTAGTTTCCATATTTCCAATGTAATATTATGTATTTTATTTTACTATCCAATATTCATTCTCAATATTCCAATAGACAAAAATAAATTAAATTTTAATTACTGCGTTATTAACGATATAATAATTGAATACTCATTAATTTAAAAACATATCGTACCAAATATATTAAGTAGAATATTAAAGTGAGCATTAGTACCAGCCTTTGATATAGAAATATATGTGAAAGAAAATAGTAAAAAGATTTTTAACGCAGTTTTTAGCGTTTTAAAGGGATTTTTTTATAAAATATGAATATATATATGAATTCAAATAAATTTAAATGTAATTAATTTAAATAAATATCTCCCAGCAACTTATTATAAATGCTTGTGCTAAAGGTCAGTGCTCGCAGTTTAATTAGATAATATTATTCCAACTAAATCATTATACAACGGTACATATTGTTTTTTTTTTATAAAAAATAATATGTACATGTTAAAGAAGTACATATACATCTTCCAACATTCCCTTAATTGAGCATAAATGCTTGTGCTATAGGTGAACGAAATCGGTCGAGGCAGGATTCGAACTCGTGACCACTGCAAATCATCCATATATCACAGCATGTCTCAAAATGTAGGATAACCAGCGATGGGTGTGCGGGTGTGCATTTTTCCAGTTGTAAAATACAATTGATTACAGTCTTTTTATATCCAGATAAAATACAACACAACACAAACAATCATACAGAAAATTTTCTTAAACCTAGATGCGAATAAACTATTATAGATTACCTTAGATTGCCTTATAAAATTTAGCACGACTAATGTATGCATCGCCCTACACAGCCAGATATCTAACCAAATAAGCCATTATAAGGTATATTTTAGCTGAAGTACCCAGATATATGAATAGTTATTATACGACACAAAAGATGAGTTCAAGGAAAATTTTCGAACCGGGAACCTTGTGGTTAACGTCAAGGTAAATTGTCGATAAAACCACACACACATTTTACATAATTATATATCTTGGACATTAAATAATAATATATTTTATTTTTTTAAAATCAAGTAGGTTATTGAATAATTGATTAAAAATGTCATAAATAAACGTACTCCCAGTGCTCACTTTCGGCTATGAAACATCCGCATTGACTAAGAGGATGATGGAAAAACTAAGGGTGACACAAAGAGCGATGAAAGAATGTTGAATATCTCGCTGAGGGACCATAAAACTAATGAATGGGTTAGGAAGAACACAGGAGTAACGGATGTGGCCAAAAGAATAGCGGAGTTAAAGTTGAGTTGGGCGGGTCATATTATCTCGGATGTCGGACGGACGATGGACAAAAGTTGTGATGGACTGGGGACCAAGAACAGGAAGCAGAAGCGTGGGAAGGCCCCAGACCAGATGGTCCAATGACACAAAAAAGTGGTATGTCCAGAATGTCGAAGAATGGCACAGGATAGAGACCAGTGGAAGTCCAAGCGGGAGGCCTTTATCCAATACTGGACTCAAGAAGAGGCTGAGTAAGTAAGTAAGTACGTAAGTAAACGCCGTGTTGTTACTATCTATGTAAAGAAGAAAAACTATATAAACTTTCGTATAAAAAAGACTTCTAAATAAATTGTCGGCCTTCATGGCTCAGGTAGTTAGGTTTCTGAATTCTGATCCAAAGGTCCCGGGTTCGATTCCCGGTGGTGACACAGCTTTTTAATTGTGTTTTCAGTCTGGATCTGTGAGCTCACGATTAATATCACAAGTCTCCAGAATCTGGAAACTTGTTATTGGGTGCGTGTTAAACTAATATTTGACATTTTACCTTCCTGTAAGTTGCCCTAAAGCAAAATAAAAATAAAATTTATTTTAAGATAGGAAAATGTGGTGATAGTTTATCTCTGCCTACCCCATGAAGGAAATGGCACGATGGTATGTATGTAGTAATATTAGTTATCTTTCATATGTACTTCTTCTTCGATGGCGCTACAGCCCAAATCGAGCCTTGGCCTCCGTTAACTTTCGCCTACATCCCACCCTGTCCTCTCCTGGAGCAGTTGAGCCGCATCCTTTCTGACCTCATCTTCCCACCGCAGTCTTGGTCTTCCTACCCTGCTTCTCCCACCTGGGTGTCCAGTCATGATTCGTTTCGGTACCCTTGAAGTTGGCATTCCTTGTACATGTCGCCAACCTGCAATCGTTCATACGATTCGCCTATAAAGTCCTTTGCAAATTGATGAGTTTCACGGATTCTCATGATTGTCATCATGAAATCACTTTCAGATCAGCTGAAACCACCCCAGAAGTTATCCCTTTTATAATGGAATCATCGAATTAGGGCGACGCGTTAAAGAATTATCGCTGATTTAGCAAATTTCAGTTTTGGATGATTTCGACATAGATCACATCATCATATCTTGACTAAATTGAAATGTGACCAATCGGAAGATACCCCCTTTCTAATGAAAAAAGAATCATTGAAATCCGACGCCTACAATAAAAAAAATATAACCTCCTCTGTTTTTGGAAGTCGGTTTAAAAGAAAAACCAATCGAGACTTGAGGAATCCTTTGAGGAAGAAAAAACTGCAGCACATACTTATCTAATCAAAGTATAGTCGCCTTTGTAATATATACGGGGTAGGTTTATATAAAAATAAAATAAGACAACGGTTGTGGATGCAATAGATGGAGTTTTCAAACTCAAATGGCTATAGGCAGATCATGTTGCCAGACAGTGAATGGACAGATGGGCAACCTGAGTTTTGAAATGGAGACCATAGAATGTGAAAAGGGGAATACCCGAGCCTCAGAAAATGTGAGCTGATGAGTACTGTCCTCGTTGCTGGAAGCGTAAACTTCCCAATGACAGACGAGTGGAAATATTTTGAAGAGGTTTACATCTAGCCACGGAGGGATAGCTGTTATTATGGATCTTTTGATCAAGAACCATAAAGTCAGACAAGTGATTCAGTTGGAAATTCTAAACCAATCCAAAGATCGATAACTGAAATATCGCGAGTCAAGTACAATTAAGCATTCATTGTCAGTATGTCATAAGAAGGAAAGTATGCCAAATGCATTCTCGGTGCATCATTGTGTGGAAAGTTGGGTCAGAAATCGCAAACATTTTCAATGATTCTTCTTGTTTTCAGGTTACCCCAACGTCAGCTATCACATGGACGTAAGCCTCTCTGCCCCGGGCTCAATTAATTTCATTTGTTAAACCTACAATCTTTTGGGCACATTTCCAAAAAGGCCCTGATAACCTCGAAAAGTACGTCGTAATTGGAAGCGTGTAGGGTAGAAGGTTCACAGGTCGTTCACCGACTCCATAAAGCGACCTAGTCAATCCGCTATTACAGAATCATCTATCATCGAAGCCATTCTATCTGCCTAAGACCGTTCTACACGGAGGCAGACACTCAGTCACTAAGCAAAAGAAAAAGATCGATTACTATGATCAAAAATGTCAGCCTCGTCAGCATCGAAACAATCATAGCATAATTCTTAGTGGAGATGCTGAGGATCATATAATGTTGTACTACCTAGTTTCATGTAGTACATGAGATCCAACTGTCGACGGCGATAGTAAGTGTAAAATAGTGTAAGAATACGTAAAAATGCAAATTATTGAATAATATATTAAAACATTTTGTTCCTCTACAAAACATGCACGTCAGGATGGGATAGTGTGGAATTCAGCCCTTTTTTCCTACCCTGAATAGGTAACCAGCTAGATGTTATACATCTATTAAATATCAAACTATAAGAGTCCCCTTAGATATTGCGTATTCTGCCATACGAATTGTATGAAACTTTGTCATTCTGCCATACAAATTGTATGAAACTATGTCATTCTGCCATACAAATTGTATGAAACTGTGTCATTCAACCATACAAATTGTACGAAACTATGTCAATCTGCCATACAAATTGTATGAAACTATGTGCCATACAAATTGTATAAAACGATGTCGCCACTGATATCAATTATTAATAAAGTTTAAGATTTATTTATCAATGTATATATTTTTCATTGAAAATTAAATTATCTAGTTGGTGTGTTTCGGCGGTTTTCGATATTTTCAAAAAAATTATCTACTGGGACTCTCAACAGTTTGATACTTAATCTCCATACATACATACACATCATGATACCATTAACCTATCATGACATTATGACATACATGTTTTGTATAGAAAACAAAATATCTTAAATTATTCGATAATTTGGATTTAAGGGTTTTTATAGCTTGGTATGTATTCTCCAAATATACATTACACTATCGCGATCGACAGTTAGATTCAACGTCTACCAATTACGTTTATCCGAAATCTCTAATTGATTCCTCAATGGGACTCTTGTGTTAATTGTATTTTTAATATAAGGAAACTTTGTGGTTAAAAAAAACAAAAGAAAGCGACAGTTACATCTATTGAGTAATAGTAAACAATGACATCTTTATTATATCGTGAATGTTGTAGTGATAATATTACAAAGATGTCACCACTATACATAACGGTATGATTAATAGTCTAAAATTGTTAATGCCCTTACTCAACGTTTAGTTATCAATGAAACTTTAATTCTTATTTTTATTATTACGACGAACTTCTAATTAATCACTTTTTCCAACTAAACAGTGTTAGACGTATGAATCACATAAAAATATAATATAATAAATAAATCTCTCTCAATGTGTCCTATTCTGATTCGTCTAAATTTATCCGTCTGAATTTTAGCATATGAGAAATGTCAAAAAGTTGACTGAATTTATACGGGACTCATTACGTCACACTGTGCGGACAAAATCCTTTTATCCACGGTCGCCCGTAGATTTAAACGTTTTCGTATCACGTGTAATACTTTGCGATAAGTTCCGCTAATCTTTACTTATCACAGAATGTAAAGTGAAAGTTACGTATCAGGAGCTGTCATTCATTACAATAATCTGTGAAACGAACGAATGTGTGTACACAAAACTTAACACCACCCCGATATGCCGCATAAAATATTGCGAATAAATTCACCTGTCGAATGTCATACGTATTTTGCTCCAATCAGAATACCGCATTACGAACGGTGAACGGAGGTTTTCTCAACATAATGCGCGGAAGTTTACGCGGGCTATTATAGTGTCCGCGGAAAACAGAATAACGATCTGCTATAAGAAACATATATGTAGAGTAAAAACTTGTGTATATTGCCGCGATAAAACCATGTTAATTTTCTCTTATCTTGCTGAATATTATGCTAATTTTATTCTCATATGTCAATTATTATTAACGCACCTGGTGTATGTTTTAGTCCCCATTCACTGCTCATATTCTATACAACTTCTTACATACTTAGACCAAATAGATTACGTCTCTCTACAAAATTTTATATATGTTTTAATATATGTTCCTAATAGTCATGATGATTAATCTTTACATACAAAATGTTCGAGGTCTAAGAAGTAAAACCGACACATTCTATCTGAATTGCCTGAGTAGTGATTATGATATTATTTGCCTCACCGAAACGTGGTTATTGGAAAGCATACACAGTTCAGAATTGTTTGATTCCAAATATACCGTCTTTCGCAGGGACAGAGATTACGAAAGAATGAACAAAAGACTGGGTGGTGGTGTTTTAATCGCCATTAAATCAACTCTAAATCCCAAACATCACCCTACATGGTCGTCACTAGCGGAAGATATCTGGGCATCAATTGAGATAACCCCTTCAAAACGAATGAATATCTGTTGTAGCTATCATCCACCAGGAGCCACCCACTATAACAATCTGCAAGCTCACTTAAATACTGTTGATAACATACTCATGCAGTATCCCGACGACAGTTATATACTGACTGGCGACTATAATCTTCCTCAGATTGACTGGATTCTTGATCATAGTAATTCTGAAACAATACCACAAATCCTATCAAATTCTCCTTCTGTCTCCTTGCTCGTAGATTTTCTATCACTAACATCTATGTACCAATATAATATACACCGAAACGCAACGGGAAAAATCCTGGACTTAATTATCTCGAACTCCCACAATTGTTTTATTTCACCCTGCGAATATCCTCTAGTCCCAGAAGATTGTCATCATAAATCGGTGGAGGTTATTATCAAAGATAACATCAATGACTCTGTTAATAAAACCTTAAACCAAAATACTAGGAAAATACAATTATTCCATAAAGCTGATTATAATAAAATTAGGACAGAATTACGGAACATGAATTGGGAAGAACAGTTAACTAACCTAAACGTAGAGGATTCCCTAACTATATTTTACAATGTCCTAAATAACTTAACATCAAACTGTGTGCCAACAAAGATAATCTCCTCAACGACGAATTATCCTCCGTGGTTTAATAAATCACTCATTAAAATTATTAAAGAAAAATCAAAATACCATAAAAATTGGAGAAAATTTGGAAATCCCGTCGACTATCAATCATTTTCTATCTTACGTGCGCGACAAAAACGTATAACACATCTGTGTTACCAACAGTATTTAACCAATATAGAATCAGCTATCAAACAAAGTCCCAAAAAACTATGGTCGTTTGTAAAATCTAAGCGATCCGCAAATAATAATTTACCAAGCACAATGAACTACAATCAATTAACTGTTCATGATGGCCAATCAATATGCAATGCATTTAATGACTACTTTAGTTCAGTCTTTCTTGACACACCAATTTCATTAACAGATCAAATTCGAGCCGAATTTAATCCTAACATCACC
This sequence comes from Molanna angustata, assembly GCA_963576475.1. Lineage (NCBI taxonomy): Eukaryota > Metazoa > Arthropoda > Insecta > Trichoptera > Molannidae > Molanna > Molanna angustata. Next base: position 1,899,841 of record OY754985.1, on the reverse strand, counting down.
TTAGAAAATATTGAAATATCCACAACATGGTGTATAAATACCTAGCAAGCATAAATGTTACCAAAGGACCAGGTTGTGATAATATACCAGCAATATTAATAAAGGAGTGCGCTGCAGAAATTTCCGTTCCCCTAGCTATAATTTTCCAACGAACCTTTAGCGAGGGCTCCTTACCAAATATATGGAAAAGAGCACTCATTACCCCTATCCACAAAAACGGCGATGTTAATAATATTGAAAACTATAGACCGATTTCTAAGCTGACATTATTCAGTAAGATATTAGATAAAATTGTTGTAGACCAAATTAACCCAATTATTAGGACTGCAATCTCCGAAAAGCAACATGGATTTCTTTGTAAAAGATCAGTTGAAACAAATATTTTAGAATTCTCTCAGGTCGCAATATCAGCTCTACATGAGAATTACCAACTTGACGCGATTTACATGGATTTCGCTAAAGCCTTTGACAAGATTAACCACGACATTTTGTTATTAAAAATTTGGAACTTCGGCATACGCGGTAATCTATATAGATGGCTTGAATCTTATGTTAAGAATCGATCTCAAGCAGTTGCTGTGAGAGGGTTTGCATCATGCTTTAGACCTACACCATCCGGAGTTCCTCAAGGATCTCATCTTGGACCTTTGCTCTTTCTTATATATATAAATGACATATCCACTTGTATTAAAAATTCCGAAATAATTCTATTTGCTGACGACACTAAATTATTTAAAACTATTCGATCAACTCAAGACTGCCTACAACTACAAAATGACATTGACAATCTCACCGAATACTGCAAAAAAAACCATCTTTACCTTAACACCGGAAAATGTTTCATTGTAACATTTAAAAGAATAAAAACTCCCATCGAATTCATTTACAAAATCAATGACTCCAGTCTCTCCCGTAAATCCGAGGCAAAAGACCTGGGAGTAATTGTGGACGATAAGCTTAACTTTATTTCCCACATTAATAATGTTATTAGTAGAAGCTACAAGGGTTTAGGCTTTGTCCTAAGGGTGACCAAACCATTTAAGAATATTGACTGTCTAAAAATTTTATTTAACGCATATGTTCGAAGTCACGTGGAATTCGCAACCACTGTATGGAATCCTCATTATAAGTTGCACATAAATAACATAGAAAGAATCCAAAAAAAATTCATCAAACACCTCGATTTTAGAACTAGGCGATTTGGTATCAGTTATGAGGAATCTTTAAAACATCACCAAATGTTACCACTTAACAAAAGAAGGGGTATAACTGATATATGTTTCCTATATAAATTACTTAACAACCAAATAGATAGTCCGTATCTCTTAGGACAAATCCCATTCAACTGCCCCGCCAGACAAAACCGCCAGAACCTCCTCTTTTACACTAAATACTCAAGAACAAACTATGCAAACAACACTTTTATTAACCGCAGCTGCAATATGTACAATAACCTTAATCATAAGCCAGATATTTTTAACAATAGCCTACATTCATTAAAAAAACAACTAACATCAATATTATAATGAATACTTTATCTACCAAATTGTACAATTTTTGGTATGTCCAATACTGTATTAATATGACAACTCACCCTTTCCTCCTCTCCTACCTTTCTTCATGTCCCACCCTCGCTTCATAAAATACACACACACACACATACACACACATCACAATTGTACACTTACACCACACTTTTGTCTTTGACTTTGTACTGAATTGTCTTTATTATGTATATTAATCTGTGGAACAATGTAATTGGCTTACTTTCCTGATTGTTATTTTTTTATTAATGTAAAACATGTAACAGCTGTTTTGTTTCCCAAAATAAAATAAATAAATAAATAAATAAAAATAAAAGAACCGGAATAGGCCCGCTGAAATTGCAGATTATGGCGTTTATCACACCAATCTCACTGAACGCTTTCGAGCGTCGTCTCGATCTGAACGCTGCATCCTGCGTTATATGTCAAACGTCATTTATCATACATGTCTCTTTTTAGGTTATATTTTAATCAAAAGACAACAATTGAGCAGTGGTGAAAATAATGATCTCTGACCTTTTATTGGAAATCGTTGAATGCTATTTTTATAAATTAACCTCTTTGTGTATACATACTGTCATCATAAATAATGTCAACTGACATATTAGATACCACAGGAACAAAGAGAAGTCATCATTCCACAGATAAAATAGAAGTCAACAGGTACTATAACTGTCAGAACGTTTTTCATCCGACAATTTTACCAAGTGTTCGGTGCGTACACTCGACGTCAATCTGAACGACACAGAGTGTAGTTCGAGCGTCTGTTTCCGGTCATTATGAACGGCTTAGAGCGTCACCAAGTGCGCTCGCCGCTCATTGTGAACGTAACCCTGAAACGAATCAAAATATGAAATATTATAGAATAACTAATATTTTCAGCCAATACTCCTTACTTCAGTAGCCACACAAATAATTAAAAGGTGACTCAAGTTAAATGAGTCAAGGAAATGGCAAATTATGCAGTTAAATTAACTAAATTGACTTAATAACTGAAGTCAAATACCCCTATAAATTTAATGACTTGTCAGTATCAGTATTTTTAAGTACCTACTTAATATTAACGTGTTTCAGTGTAGATAAAAATGTTACATTAAAAAGCACCTCTGTGTGAGCCTCAAATATTACATGAAAAGCAGCAAGTTTAGTGTCATTATAAATCATAACGGATACAGTAAAATCAGCAGGTAAGTATGTATCTAAAATATTGCAGTAAAAGAAACAGAAAATGCAGCAAGTATTTAAAGTAATACAGTAAATTAACCAAGTACAAAACACCCAAAATTACTTTTTTTACCAGGAGAGATTATTTTCTTATGCGTCCCATGTTTTCTTATATCAACCAAAATAAAAGTTATAGGAGATTTTCTTTTCTTAAATCAGCCAAAATCAATAAGTTACAGGAGACGTTATTTTCTCAAATTAACCAAACCGGAAGTTCCAGGAGACGTTATTTTCTTAAATCACCCAAAATCAATACGGGAGAAGTTATTTTCTAAAATCAGCCAAATTCGATAAGTTACAGGAGACGTTATTTTCTAAAATCAGCCAAAATCAATTAGTTACATCAGACGTTATTTTCTCAAATTACCCAAACCTAAGTTGCGGGAAACGTTTTTTTTCTAAAATCAGCCAAAATCAATAAGTTACAGGAGACGTTGTTTTCTCAAATTACCCAAACCTAAGTTCCGGGAGACGTTATTTTCTAAAATCAGCCAAAATCAATAAGTTACAGGACACGTTATTTTCTCAAATTACCCAAAACTAAGTTCCGGGAGACGTTATTTTCTAAAATCAGCCAAAATCAATAAGTTACAGGACACGTTATTTTCTCAAATTACCCAAAACTAAGTTCCGGGAGACGTTATTTTCTAAAATCAGCCAAAATCAATACGGGAGACGTTATTTTCTAAAATCAGCCAAATTCGATAAGTCACAGGAGACGTTATTTTCTTAAATCACTCAAAATCAACAAGTTGCATAAGACATTTTTTTCTTAAATCAATAAGATATGCGATTTTTTTTTCTTAAATCACTCAAAATCAATATTTTTAAAGCAGTCATTTCTCAAATCACTCAAAATCAATATTTTTAAGACATCCTTTTCTCAAATCACTCAAAATCAATAAGTACAAGAGACGTTTACGTAAATAGCCCAAAAATTCAAGACCGATATCTGTAAAAGCATATATTATATCGGTAGTGTTATGGCAAAGGGCTATAACTGCTCTGAACCAAATTTTACAGGAGAGCCAAAATAAACTTGTGATATTGATACTTGTGATATATAAACTTGTAATAACTTTTTTTTATGGCATAGGATATATCTTGAAAAATCTCAGTATATAGTGCAGTAGCACCTCTATCCTTTTGCCATACTATGGAATGTAGTATTAGAAACATTTTGTGGAACAAAGGTAAAAAATGAAAAAAATCGCAGTTATAACCTTTTGCCATATCATTACCGATATGTATTATTATGACAAACTTGAGACATAACAGTCGGCCGTTTAATGATCCTAATTTGTATGCAAATTATATTGACAAAACTTGTTAAAAATACTAGTTTTTATACATAATGAATTTCTTGTTCACGCTAAACATTGATGTTATTGTAACTACGCATTCTGATTTCCCAATAATTTTCATTTTTCGACCTCACTTCTTAAATTTACCCCTATTGAAATTATCCAAAATATAAAAATGGAAGTCCAGCGTTATAAAAATGGAAGCGGTAGTAATTTATGTAAAAAAAATTCGTACGAATCTTTTTGCTAACAAAAAATTTAAATTTTATATCATGTCATGAAATAAGGATATGTTGGTATCGTGTCCGGACAATTAACCGTAGCCGATCGTCCGTGGACCGTACGCCCTTTTCACCGAATGACTATGAGGACAATTATTGGTCGTGGGGATAATTGACCGTAAGAAAAATTGACCGTGGGGACAATTGACCATGGCGACAATTACCGTACGGACAATTGACCAAATGGACAATCCATGGTGCGGAAACGATTTTAAGTATCAGAAATCACCTCTTTATTTTTTTTCGTATTAATTAAGAAATTGCTTATTGTAAAAAATTGTATCACGAACAATAATTGTTCCCACGATCAATTGTCTTCACGGTCAATTGTCCCCACGGTCAATTGTCCTCACGATCAATTTTCCCCACGGTAAATTTTCCTCACGATCAATTGTCCCCATGGTCAATTGTCCTCACGGTCAATTTTCCGTTCGGTGAAAAGGGCGTACGGTCAATTGTTCAGGAATACGTTGGTATTTCTTGATAAATAATTTATGAAAAAAACAATTTCTCAATAGATGGTGTACCAAAAAATTTTCTTCGTCACTTCATAGATGGCGATGTTGTTTTTCAGCTTATTCTCAAATGAAAGGATTTTGATGAATAACAATTATATGTAGAACTTTCAAAAATTTGATTGATAAGTAACTCAAAATAAGGCATAATTGGTGAACGATGCGCAAGGGCATAAAGTGATCACGTAAACCAGCCGATAACAGATCGAAAGCCCTGCAAGTGCCTTGATTTCCCGGTTCTCCTATAATATTCCAGATTCGTGGCTTCGTCTCTATTGAGATATTAAAAATTTGTCATAAAAATATCATTGACTCCCAACAGGAAAAAAAATACAATGTTTGCTTAGGTAAAAATAATAATAATAAACACTTCCTTGCACCTTGTGCAAGTGGCGAGTTTATTGCCGTATGGCAATCAATTCCCTACTTGCAACTATAAAAATATTCGATTTTACTATAGAATTTAAACATAATGTAACAATCTTAGATTATATATGATACAAATACCTAGTCAGCGCAATGAAAGTATGACAACTAAAACTAATAACAATGTTGTGAGTTTCACTCGCCCGGCCGTCAATATAGTCATAGAACACATAGTAGTACACGCAAAATCTCTTTTCTATGCAGTATACGTACACCTACCGATCTACCGCCTCACACACACACACATTTAAATAAAACTTGTCATACATTTGAATTCGAAATTTATATTGCACGCGGCTTCTGTAAAACACCTTATAACTATATGGTAACAATAATAAAGGTAGCGCGCGCTTCTTTATTGGTAAGTTAACATTTTCATACGTCAAATGGTGTTAGCTAGTATTTTTAACTATAGTTGAAACTTATATTGGTACTTTATCTTTATTTTATATTTAATAATAATAATAATAATAATTAGAATTTATAAAGCGCCGTTTAGTGATACAAGATCACTCCAAGGGCGCTGTGGCTTATTTGTTGGCTCTACTAAACAAAGTAGTCTTAAGTAATTTACTGAAGGTGTCAACGCTCTGAGCTCCACGTATATCAGGGGGCAATTTGTTCCATTTTAAAGGCCCGTTCACACTGAAACTGCGATCATATTAAATAAAACAAATTTTAAACAACAAATCATAGCAATTCTTCATAATTCCTCTCCGGCTCCTTAATTTCAATACAATATACAAAACTCTCTTCTCTCACACACACACACACACACACACACACTCACACATTATACACACACCCTTATACACACACGCACACGTGCTCTAACTTTTATCTATTTTTCTTCTGTATAAATATATTATTTTTTTTGTACTTATTTGCAGCCACTCGTTGCTGTAGATAGGTCACCCGCCCAACCGAATTAGCTAATTTCAAATAACACAAATTTGACTGGGGCCATAAAACTATACCTATATAGTATTAACCTGCGTGTAGCCGCGTGAATATTCTTTGGCTATTTCACATTTATTTATTTATATACACGTAGGTGGGTACTGTTTGTGTACTGCGTGGAATCTGCAGTAACGAGATGGTTTCAATTAACTTGATTAAAAACTTTGTTATTACTCTTAATCAGTGTATAATATAATTATATAATGTTCGTCTATAATTGGCTTCATTTAAATGTAAAATGTTTATCTGTAATTTTTTTTATATAGCTGTTGACAAACTGTTAAATAAAATAAATAAAAATAAATAAAAAATAAAAATCATAGTAAGCCGCTTTATTGACTCTGTCCAACTCTTTTAAAGAGTTGGTACTCTGTGATCCCGATGATCTCAATGAGAGTTGTCTTCCTGATAGGACATTCTTTTGACATAGTTCTTATATGTAGTGTGGAGCCAAGTCGTTCAGAGCCTTGAACACCATCAAGCACACCTTATAGTCTACTCGTTCTGGACACTTCAACCAGTGCAGTTAATTTAGAAGAGGTGTTATGTGACATCTTTTGTCAGCTCAATATATCAAACTCGCAGCCGCGTTGAAAACCATCTGCAGTCTATCCAGCTGATACTTGGGCAAACCAGCATATATAGCATTACAGTAATCCAGCCGTGATACAACAAATGCATTGATAAGCGTTTTAGCTTCGCTTTTAGGTAAGCTGCGGCGGATACTTTTCAATTGCCTCAGATGAAAAAAGCAAGAGCTAACAGTTTTAGAGGTATGCAAGTCCAGCGATAGTTTATTATCCAAGTGGACGCCTAGAAATTTAAAGTTGGTTGATGGTGTAATTTCTTCTCCATTGATGTTAATTGGAGTGTTTTCTATGAGATGCTGTCGTCGCGGTGAAGCTACCCACATAAATTCTGTTTTTGTTGGGTTCAATTTTAGCTTGTAGAGCGACATCCATTCAGCAATTTTATTAATACAACCAACGGTATCATTCCCAAGACTATCCTTGTTTTCTGCAGTGGAATATTTTACAATCAGGCGATCGTCAGCGTAGGCGTACGAAGCGAAGCCTTCATTATATATAATATCGTCAAGATTTTTTATATACAAAATAAAAAGTATGGGCCTCAAAACTGACCCCTGTGGCACCCCAAATTTGATTTTTTCCAAAAGAGATGATTTATTTTGCAATAAGACAGATTGTCGTCTGTCTGACAAGAAGTATGAGGTCATCCATTTTAAAATATTCCCACAAATTCCGTATTCATTTTCCAGGACAAAAAGAAGTATGCCATGATCCACGGTGTCAAGGCAGCACTCATGTCTAAAACTGATAGCAGTGCAATATTTCCGGATTCGATTTCTGTAATAAGATCCGACACAATACACAGTATAAAAAGATACAAGCAAAGATACAAGCAAAGATAGTCAAACACCAAATAATATTTTCTTTCAATATCTAATACTATGAACTCTCATTCCACAGCTTATCGCAAATTTGCGACAATATTTTTTATCTCACCATGTATATTATGTAAATACTTAGTATATATGTATATACATATGTATATATGTATATACATGATGATTTGTTGCGAAATTTAGTTAACACTTAAATGCATAATATTTTAATACAAAACTAACATTTTTTTATACAAATACATACATACCATCACACCATGTCCCTCACGGGGCTGACAAAGAGAACCGAACGTCACATTATTCTATCTTGACACACATTCATCGCCTTAGACATGTTCGTCTGTCGTTCACGATTCTTACATTTCCATCTTTCATAATATCGTTTACATGGTCGTGCCATGTTTTTCTTGGGCGCCCCCAACCTCTAATTTCGTCCTATCACCTTCATATTCATTATCCCGATGTGGCCAAACCATCTCTGAGGTTAAGTAATGAATATGCTAACGATATGGATCTGTTTATGGGCATTATAAATAACCACAGGAATACCCTACGTGTTAAATTTGACTGATCTTGTTTAGTTTTATTTTTCGTTATTCATTTAATACCTAAGTACTTTACCTATTATGATTATTTGTTCTTTTATACTTTCATTTGTTATTCTGTTTAATATTTTGGTTAAATTTGCTTTGTATACACGTATTTTTATATTTATTTTTATATAAAGTTGTTCTTTATATTTCTTCTTGCTTTATTTTCATTGTTTATTAATTGGATATGTTATTTTTTGTGTATTTTCCAGTGATATGTAATGAATATGAACCATTGAACCATTACATATCACTGGTATTTTCACACATTATGTACTATATTTTGTATCTTTTGAATTCTTCATGTAAATATGTTCAATTACATTCTATTGATTACGTCTTTTTTCATCTTACAATATTTAAAGAAATTAATACATAAAAGCTTAAAAATATAATTTAATTAGCACACAAACAAACCTCTAGGAATTTACATTCGAAGAATTCAATTAATACTCGCCATATTGCAAGACATGACCCCACAAGATGTACCCCTAAAATATTAAGATGGAGATCTTGGGAAAACAAGAGAGGCGTCGGAAGACATCTAAAAAGGTGGTCCGACGACATAGCCGCTGTGGGGAGTAAAAATTGGCTCCAAGAAGTAACCGACAGAAAGAAATGGAAGGGTATGGAAGAGGCCTATATCCAGCAGTGGAGGACAGGGGACTGAAGAAGAAGAAGAAGAAGATGTATATTATTGATAATATGTATATTATTAATAATTGATAATATGTAAAAATTGTCTGCAAGCAGCAACCGACAGGAAGAAATGGAAGGGTATGGAAGAGGCTTATATCCAGCAGTGGAGGACAGAGGACTGAAGAAGAAAAAGAAGAAAGACTGAAATGCACGCAACGATCCATGGAAAGGTCCATGCTCGGAGTAAGTCTGAAACAGAATCTGAATCAGAAGAAATAAGGCGTCGGACCCGAGTAATGGACGTCATGGATCACATAGCGAAGCTAAGGGCAGTGGGCCGGGCATATCGCAAGACAAGTTCAATGGAAACCACGGGCAAATACTCGTAGAAGAGGCATCGGCAGGCCCCAATAAAGATGGACCGATGATATTATCAGGACGGCGGAAAGATGATGGATGCAGATGGCATCAAACAAACAAGAATGCTGCAGTAGAGGAAACTAGGCTTATATTTTGTTCTGTTAAACTTTCAATGTCATATTTCATGTTATGAGAGGGTCGATGTACATACAAGTAGAATACAGTGGTCGCGAGTTCGAAACACGCCTCGACCGATTTCGTTCACCTATAGCACAAGCATTTATGTTTCATTTAAAGAACGTAGGAAGATAAGTGTGTACCTACTTGTTTTAAAAGGAAATATTCATTTAAAAAAATGTCATCAAAAGAGTGAAAGCGCAACACACTGAGATGGTTTGGCCACATGGAAAGAATAAACAAGAAACGGACATAAATGGAGCAAGAAAATGATGGTTCAACCATACGAACGATATACATACTGAAAAACGTAAGTAGGTATACCTATGAAACTTGAACTTAAGACAGACATGACATGTGAGACAACGCATGAATGCAGGTGAAGGGATGAATGCGTTAAAAGACGGTAATAGTTCTTTCTGCGCACCCTATTAAAAATAATTAAAATAATATAAGTAAGTTATTATTTTTTTAATTGACAAAAATATGAATGACACATCCTGTGTACACCATAATATATTATCTATCATAATTCTGCAATGATTTAATATTTACATTATAATGAAGTGAACGCATCGTGGGAATGTGTTAATACATGCATATGTAAGTAGTCATAATTTATCTTTTTTATAAAAAATAAAAATAAATAATGTATTGATAACGATCGTAATATTTATAGCAAAAATAACACGCAGCTTTAGAATGTATTATAATAACTGCATAAAACTGTTATTTTATTATACTCATGTTTGTAGTATAGTTAAATTTGTATGTTAAATAAACTCTTTGTATATATAGGATCTTTAGTGTATCGGAGATTTTTAAGTGTTGGAGTTGAAGTTATTTCATCAATTGTATGTATATAAATTTACCTTTAAGCAAACTATTAATTGTGATCAATATCCTCATTGTAAATTTTGACCATTCTTTCTTCTTCTCTGTAAACCACTGTCCTTGTGTTCTTATTTCAAATCATATCCACTTAAGGGATATAGCAAACTTTCTTTATTGGTAACCTCTCTGGTTACCACCTATATTTAATAGTAACCCCTCTGGTTACTAACTACGCTTGATTGGTAACCCATCTGGTACTAATCAGCTAAACTGGTGACCCCGACGTGATAATAATGCGCAAATGCCGGGTTTATTCCCATATGTTTTGATTTTATCTGGGACTTATGCGAGTCATATCAAATACATCTACACACATCTACACACCTAACGGAAATTGATCTATGGCCTCTTCTCTATGGTTTTAAAATGTCAAACCGCGTTGGGAATTGATTTGTTGTCATATATTATGACGGGCATTTACTTAGATCTGTTTTATGTGAGCTATGTGCCTGTTTTGATGTTTTTTAAGTACTGGATAATTAGAACAAATTAAGGGCGGAAACTAATATTCATAAATGTCTGTCACTGTCAAGTTGTAAACTGCTACCCTACCCTAGACCAGGGTTACCTAGTTGGGCAGCAGTAGTCTACTGTTTTGTGTCATTGTAATATGGCGTGATAAAAATGCAATAAAATAAACAAATAATATTTCAATTTCTTTCTGTACGAATGATTCAATAAAGGGTTTCGTAGATTTTTAACAGTAGGTATCAAGTATTTTAAAAACATCGACGATTTTAAGTGGAGTGGATTTTTATTAAAAAAAAACAGTACAGTAAACAATATATTGTAGTTATTAACATAAATTTCTTAATCTTAAGCGTCGTATAAAATTACACTTGTACTAAGAAGCGGAGTTTTACACTAAAAAAAATCATAGTACCTAAATATATTTAAATAGCTAGGTACCTACTGCCTCCCTCACCAACCAGGATACAGGACTAGGTTGTACACCGATTTTTTAAACCTAACCTACAAAAGTTTGGTAAAAATAGGTTGGTTATGTTTGTTTGTAGTTATAATTGCGACTGGCGTGAGCCAATTGCATTAAGTATATATTAAAAAAAAGTAACTAAAATATTAAAATAAAATAACTAAATTGGTGTTGGTCAAATAATTTTAACCAGCTAGCTGATGGTTAGGGAGGCGTACCATTTTAATATATTCCAAGTACAAAGTTTTCATTTATAGTTTTATGTTACAATATAATATTGTAAAAATAAGCTTTAGGAATATAGTTGTACAGACTTATAAATAGGATAATGCATTGGACATTAATACAGACTTATACATTCGGCAGTTAAGTTGTAATATAACTTAGTAACGTCTTTACTTCTTGTTTAAATGTTGAATGAGGTTATGTTATTATAGATTTATGTATATGACTGAATTAATCATTGTACTATTTAATCCCCCTGTATGAGTAATGGTGTTGGCCAGTTGTGGTGTCTATTCAGTTTCGGAATTTTGATACATACTATCTTTAGCATTTTATTTATGAAGTATTATTTATAGATTTGATTTGTATATTCAAATGTTTTGAAACGGCATCATAGTATTAAAGTTTATCCAAGTTTTGTGTCTTTGTCGAATACTTAATACATAAAACTCTATACCATGACGGGTGGGCGAATGTGATATATAGAATAAAATACATTTTATATACTTAGCAACTTACGCCCAAAACCTGATTGGAAGACCTTCACAGAAACATTTTGTAGGTAGGTACTTGAATAACACGAAAAGAAACGTAAATACTATTCGCTACATTATGTAAAATCGATTTCATTAGAAATATATTTAGGAATTTTTGAGTGCAGAAGGTCATTAGTCGTCAGTAACAGTAAGTACCTACCTATATAACAATGATTCACGACCATACTAATGACCCGCTTCAACTGAGTATGTATTATTATAGTCACACCTGTCATTAGGTGACTCTAACACCAATTTGTCGAAAACAACTCAAATGTTAAAATTCGCATTATTTGTATGATGAATACAATATTTACTACATATATAGATTCTTATTCAATACACATTTTTCGTGATTTTGAATGTTCAAGGCTGTGTTCATATAGAATATTCGACGTCGAGTGTCGGATGTCGGAAGTTCCAGATTATGTATTTTTACACCAATCTCACTGAACACTTTGTTTCAATTTGAACGCAGCATTGGGCGTTTTAAATGTCAAATGTCATTTATCATACTTACATGTGTATTTTTGGGTTATAATATTTTTTCATCGAAAGACAACGATTGGGCAGTGGAGTAAATAGTGCTCTCTGACCTTTTATTGGAAAATTGAATGATAAATGATATTTTTATAAATTATCCTTTTTGTGAATGCATATTGTCATCATAAATAATGTCAACTGATATAATAGACACCACAGAAACAAATAGAAGACATCTTACCACAGATAAATTAGAAGTCAACAGATACTATAACTGTCCAATGAGCTATTCGGTTCAGCCACTGCCTTCTACAAATAACATGTTTGAAGCAAGGCAGTGGTTCAGCTCATTGTAACTGTCAGAGCGTTTTTCACCCGACGATTTAACAGAGCGTTTGGAGCGTACACTCAAACGACGTTCAATCTGAACGCGACAGTGTCTTTATAGCGTCTGTTTCCGATCATTCTGAACGGCTTAGAGTGCCACTTCATTGTGAACGCAGTCCGAGAAAGAGAAATGTTTCTGGTAATAAATACCTTTGAAAAAGCAGTTATTGAAGAAATAATCTCAAAGTTGAAGAATGACCAAGTTTGGGAGTTTTTACATCGTCTTTATGGATAAACATTTCTTATTTATTTGTAAAACGTCATTGGAAATGTTGGACGATGTCAAATACTTGCATTTTAGGAAGATGATAACAGTATTCAATCGATAACTGACAATTGTGAAAAACTGACAAGTCTAAACATTTCCCGGTAAAACGCAACGCACAACCGACTGACGATAGACGGATCAAGAGACGGGTGTCGGAAATACGCGTGCGCACAAATATTTAACTTAGTAAATAATAAAAAGTATTAAAAATAGTATCTTACAACTAGCTAAGTGAATAATATGTTGAGATATATAATTTGAAAAATATGATCTTATCATAATAAACTTATTCCTAACCTCAAATGGCAAAGGTGTTGATAGCATTTTTTGCGACCAATTTCCATTCAATTTATAAAGCAACTCGCTCACGCTCACGCGAGTCGCTATTATTATATAAATAAACCTAACCAAAAAATTAAGGGGAATGGGATTTAAGTACACACCATACTATTATTTCACTGTCGTATTTAATTTCATCCCGTATAATTTTCCCTTGATTCATCTGTCCTCAGACGCTAGCTGGTACGCTACGCCACGCCATACTTACTTACTTACTTCCGATGGCCATACAACTCCGGTAGAGCTTTAGCTTCCTGAACAATAGCTTTCCAAGCCTTCCTGTCAGCTGCAGTGGACTCCCAGTCATCACAAGCATTCAGCGCGTTCAGATCTCGGGTAACATTGTCCATCAATCTCTGCCTTGGTCTTCCCAGGGGTCTCTTGCCCACAGGGTTATTTTGCAGGATACGTTTTGTGGCTCTTTCTTCCCCTGATCTGACAACATGTCAAATCCAAGATAATCTTAGCAATAATAATCTGACAACATGTCCAATTCAAGCTAATTTTAACGTCACGCCATAGAAAAAAGAAAAAAAAACATAAATAATAAATATGTTTCACATTCAACACATTAATTTGTCTCAAAAGCATGTGGGTATAGGTATATCCCCTTCTTCGTCTACTCCTCTGTGTCATGTCAGGTCTTCTGTATGATTGTTGCCAATCACTTGGGAGAAATCCACATTTTCTTCCTGGGAATTTTCCAACGAAGTGGCATGTCGTTGGCTTCTTCGATATATATCTCCTATATCATTTAAATTAATACCTTGGTATACTACATTTTGCAAAACAAAAAGACTCTTGAACATTTGCTTAATTTTACAAGCTTAGTATTTGTATTGGTCATACAATGAGGTATATTGACTCAAAGTAGTGTATTGCATAATTTTGCAGCTTACACTGCGAAAAACAATTACTTACATTAAAACAGTGCAAAATTAAAAGCGATCGGCCGTAACAACACTCTTGATAATGAAATATTCATAAAGTAAGCATTAATAGTGTTCAGTGTTTATAGTTGAACAAAATGGCCGACAAAGATTGCATTGAAACTATAGACCGCATACTTGAGATGTCCACGCTTGACTGAATTTCCATTATATATTATTACAATAGGTACTTACACGAAATTTGATGTAGAAAGTGGTAACACTTTCAAGATCTGATAAATATTATGTGCGAATTCCGTGTACATAGGTAGGTACTATGAAAATCGAATATTTATATTTTTTCCTTTGCCGTGTGTCGATATTTCTACGGATTACCTAGTCTTCACACCAGATTTTTTAAACCTAACCTACGAAATTTTGGTAAAAATACCAATTTTTTTTTTTAATATTCTAGCTACTTTTTACTCTCCACACTATGGAATAGGGGAGAGTCATGATTTCACCATTTTTAAGCGTATTTTTATACATCAATTCCTCGACGGGTATCATGTAGAGAGTGCACACTGTGAGTTTCGTCGTGATGTGTTTGTGTGTATTATTATTCATTATTCATATTATGGGGTGAAGTGGTTTAATGATTTACCAGTGGATATGAGAATAGTGGCGCAAAATAATTTTGGTGGGTTCTTGGTATTGCTGAAAGACTTTTTGAAGTAACATTTTTCTTGTGTATTCATTGTGTATTGTTTATTTATTCTACAGACCAATTTTGTATTTTTTTTTCTCTCCTTATATATAATATTATGTATGTTTGTATCTAAATATGTATGTTATTGTAAATAGATTAGTGCCTAGATTAAGATGTATGTATATAAATAGATTAGATAGTTTGTAGATTTGTGAAATGTGACTCACTTCAAAGCACGAGAAAACTCTTCTTGAAGTTGAGTCATAAAAAAAACAAAATTAAATTTGTATCTTTTTAAAAATTGTATATATTGTTGTATTGTGTATTTTTCCTTTGTTATTTTTAATAAATAAAATAAATAAATAAATAAATGTATGGCGTACGGTGCGGCGTACGGAATTATCCTTTTTGTGTCCTCTCTACAGCCCAAACTATAATTTCGATCGACTTCATATTAACATCATATGTGTAAAGTGCATAGACCTAGAGCTGATTAGTTTTCCATAGATATCCGTTAATTTCTTCTCTATGATTTCATCTGTCCAAATTTTCAAAATGCTCTCACGGTCTGGCAAATCGAGTTTTTTTATACTGTTTGAAATTTCGGTACAACAAAAATACACATCAAAATGCATTCAAGGATTGTCAAAATTTAAAGAAAAAAAATTGTGGTTTGCCATATCAATGTGAAATAAATTTCATATTTGTATGAAAAATGTATGTATTATAACATAAGTAAAATAGCTTCTGTATGGGAAAATTTAGTGATCAACTTCATATTGATATTGTATGTGTCTCTATAACAAGTGTATTTTTTACTCTCCACTTCAATCTTCCTCAAGGGGTAGGCAGTGAGAACCGAACACCGCATTATTCTATCTTGACACATACATCGCCTCATCAACATTAGGTAATACACTTTCTCATACATGCTCATCTTGCTAGTAATGCAATTTTACTTAAAATTTCTCAACAGCTATCAGTAGAAAATACATAAGTACTATAAGTTTCGTGACAATGCTTTTGTGTGTATGGTGTATTGTGAAAACTTTTGTCCTCTGGGAATCTTATATTAGTATAAGAATCTAATAGAAATGTACTTCATAAAAATGCATTTAGAGATTGTCAAAATTTCAAGAAGAAAAATGAACGCTTACTATGGTGTGGAGAGTTTAGTGTTGGCCACAACCCACTCGTTATATATATATATATATATATATATATATATATATATATATATATATATATATATATATATATATATATATATATATATATATATATATATATATATATATATATATATATATATATATATATATATATATATATATATATATATATATATATATATATATATATATATATATATATATATATATATATATATATATATATATATATATATATATATATATATATATATATATATATATATATATATATATATATATATATATATATATATATATATATATATATATATATATATATATATATATATATATATATATATATATATATATATATATATATATGGATATGGAAAGGCATTATTGGTGAACGTTGCGAAAGCGCGTAATTTGTAACACATAATATTATAATATATAAATGTTAGCTTTATGCAGTCCTTCTATATAATATAAATAAATAAATGAACACTTCCTTGCACCCTGCGCAAGTGGCGAGTTTATTGCCGTATGTCAATTTCTTCCAACTAACCAGTGTTTCCAGCCCAGAGAAGCAACATTAGCGTGAGAAATGAATTGGAATCGAACCCAGGACGCCCGCACAGAAACCAAACTGCTTACCAACTGTGCCACGGCGGTCGGCATATACAGCGTTAATTATAAAAAAAAATCCTTGAATCATGGTTCAATTAAACCCGGTTCAATGTTTTATTCAACGTTCAACTGTGAAACCTTAGTTATAAAAATATTTTAATCGCAGTTCAGTTGAATTCGATATTGAGCTCCATTTCATACGACAGTGCCGAATTTTGTTTTGTTAAGTTGGCTCTAACTATTGCACTTTTTGACATTGAATATTTTTGTTTTTCAAACAACGTAAATCTATTATTCTAATAGATTAAATCGCTTTTTATATGTTTTTCTCATTTCTTATGTTAAAAAAGCTATCTATGTTATTTAAACAGATCATTACTACTTCATAAATGTGAATTACCACCGGTTGCCGGTTCAATTTGACATTTGATTTGAATCACAGTTCAATCTTGATCCATGTTTATAAATAAGAAAAGTGACTTAAATGTGGATCAACCGTAGTTCAATATATGAATCACGTTTATAAGAAACACAGATAAACTTGCCAACTATGCCAAATCTCAAACTCCTCCGTGCGCGCAGTTTGCTAGAAAAAGGGTCCAAAGTTATCGCTTCACGTATCTACTAATTACATAGATTGGGAGAAGAGAAAGTTGAACATACAATTGATTATTTTATTTAACATTTTTTGAGATGTTTCAAGGTCAGGAACTATGTCAAACATGAATGGACCATTAGCTCAGGGGTTACATATTATTATATTTGACTAACTACTGCGACGAAGGCCGACAGGAACATAGCTGATATCCCAAATGACTCAGTATGATAAAATTAGACAAAATATGACATTGTTAGTCATATTTTTTTAATTAATTTGATAGATATTGTTGAATGTCACATTCAACACAACCTAATTATGCAAGATAGTATTTTTCACAATATTTTTAGATCATTTTCTTGGGCGCCCCCGGCCACTTATTTCATTCCTGTTAGTTTTGTATATTTTCTTCGTCAGGTGTTCTTCATTCGTTCCTCCCAAGTGGCCAAGTCATCATTACTTACTCTGTTATACATTGTTCTATTACATTTTTTTCTTAGCGATCTCATTTCAACTGCATTTATTCAGCTTTCATGCCATGCCTAGGTTTCACTTTCATAGCCAGGGTTTGCACTACGATTGCGTTAAGCTTCCTGCGATATGTTACCATCATTTATAACTGATCTAAGTGCTCCATTCACTCTGTTTCTAGCTTTTTGACTATTCTTTCTGATGAAACATTCTTTCTAGATAAATATATTCTTTACTTTAATTTGACACACTGTTCACCCTTCATTCTTTTCAAACACCATTGCCTTTGATTTGCTGATATTCATCCACAGCCCGTTCTTCGTGAATCCTTCATATACCTTACTTACAGGCTACTGTAACTCTTCCATACTTTCTGCTGACAGAACTTAATCGTCTGCATACATCAAAACACGCACTATTATAGTAGCTACTCAATTTCAGAACCTTGCTTTCATCCGTAAGGGCTCTTATGCAGAAATCAATGTACAGATTGAAGAGCAATGGTGACAGGACGCACCCCTGTCTAAACGCCATTTACGCCATCATTTATACCTAGTGAATTACGCGATCTAAATTTAGTTTGTTTTATTACAAAACAATGTCTAGTAACCAAAAGACCTAGTTTTTTATCATAATTAATGTGAGTAGGTATATAATGTTTGTATATACTTAAGTAATTTATGATAAGTATATATAACTTTATTTGCATATTTTAATCTCAAATTTATTTCTAGCAACAAATTCTGATAGGAAACGGATGAATGAATGTTATTATGTATCATAACAATATCTAAGTAAGTACCTACTAACTGAATAAAACGAGTGGGATATGAATAACGCTTTACTCTCATCAATACGAAATTAATAAATGTTTTATTTTTACAAAATATAAATTGTGACTCTAGAACAAACCAATATTATAACAAGACATTTGAAGTTGTACATTTAGTGTCTTCTATGACGTATGCTAATGAAACCTGGACGTGCCAAAGGAAGAATTAATGGGTTTTATAAATGATTTAAAGAGAGCAATAAGATCATCTAGGGGTCAAAATACGTCTGTGATTAATATTTTTTTTAAATTCCAAAATTAATGTTTGAAAAAAACATCATGTATTCATCAAGGAGTATTTTTTTCTATTTTCATATTGCAAAGTGTAACTGTTATTAAGTTTATTATTGTTTATTTTATTTTATCCCCCCTGGGTTCTTTACAGAACACTTGGGTTCATCGTCACATGGTTCACAATATTATGGTCATAATAATAGATATAATACATTGAAATAACATGACATCATGGTTTAACAGAGTATAGACATAGAGTAAATTAAAAATATAAAGAATATAGAGAAACAAAAAATATGTATACAAAATAAGCAAATCGGGAAAAAAAAGAAAAGAAAAGTTCTGTGCTAGAAGGATGTAAAGGGTCCCACTAGCACCATGTCCAATAAACAGTTATTTAAGATAAAAGTAAAGTACATAGCATTGAAAAAGCAGAAAGAATACAAGAACAAAGTCAAGGATGGCAAACCAAACAAATACACATATAAAATAGTTAGGTAATTAATTAGTATGTTAGTGTTCACAAATATCACAGATTAGTTGGATTGATGTTTAGTATCTCGTCATTAGAGTAAAAAGCATTGTTAACAAGATACTTTTTAGCCTCTCTCTTGAAACCCAAAGCATCCAGTGATTTCAAATTTGCTGAGAGATTGTTGTATAGTCGTACGCTCATACCAAATAAAACTCTGACACCTTACTTAATCTGTGCCCAGGTGTACGAATCGATTATTTTTTTATTGTATTGTATTTATGATAATCTGAGTTCAAAGGTGTTTTATATAAGTGTATATGTGCGCACAGCAACCATTCTAGGGCAAACACACAGGGCATAGCATACCCTGTTCTCTAAAAACCATATCTACAGTGAGCCCCTATGCCTATAATTTACTAGAACCGAAATTTTTCGTGTGATTCACTATTATCTAGAAGTGATTAACACTTTTTTTTATATTTCACGACGGTTAAACCAACCTTGATCTAAATTGATGGGTATAATAGATAACTATATCCAAGCTTATTCCATGCAAAAATGATTTATTAAAAGCAGTAATTAACAGTTAATTATCTCGTTTGAACAATACTATATTATAATACTATAAAAGCACAACCATATTGAATTATTCATAGCTAGAAAATTTTTCAGGGTTCAATGAAGATTTAAAGTGAGGAATATCGCCATAAAAATAATAACATGATTCTAAATTCAAATTCATATTATTATAGAGCATTCAATTTTTAGTGTTGTCAGATGTAAGAAACTAAACTTTGCCAGATGTGACGGCAAATAAATACGCTAAGTTGGATAATTAATCTTGTAGTATTCGTCATAAAGTAAGAATAATTGTTTTTTGACATAGGTACCCCAAAAACAACAAAATGCGTTTTAAATGTATTTACAAAAGAAGTATTCGTAGGGAGTCAAAGATATTTTTTAACAGATTTTTAATTATCTCAATAGAGACGAAGTTGGAATATTTACTGTAGGAGAACCGGGAAATCAAGGCACCTACAGGGCAATAAAAATATTCGATTACTTACACATTGGTACAAGTAGGTAAATAAGACAAAAATGACCTTATAAGTCTGGCGCAATTCAGGGGTGACTTCTATGCGAAAAATGCATTGTCACCTCAGATATAAGAATTGTAGCTTTCATTATTTACAAAAAACCAATTCTCTCAATAGATGGCGTTCCAACAAAATAAATAAAAAAAAAAAAAAAATAATAATAAGATTGTTGTTCATAATTTCACCCATAGATGGCTGTAGTAAAAATTCCGGTAATTATTTACAAGTGGTATAAGTCTTCAATTTTGCTGATTTTTTTTCTATAGATAGATAAAAATATACAGATTACGGTAAAAATAGTAATTTTCCCGGGAAACGCCTAGAAAAATTAAAAAAAAATAAAATTACATTACGAAAAATATATGAAGTTTCCCAAGCAAATAGTTGCTTTTCTGACATCTATGGGCGAATATTCAAACTAATTGATAGTATAGAAACACGCCGCGTAAATCTGAACTAAATGAAAATTCTATGAAATATCGAAAATTAATAAGTTTACAAAAAAACAAGGTTATAAAATATATAAATGCTACTTACATTTCAGGTCTTGAATTTTTTTAACACTGAACCTAACCTAACCAATTTTTACCATAAGTTTGCTTAGAATAGGTTGGTTAGGTTTGTATTTAGTTTTTATTGCGACTCGCGTGAGCGAGTTGCATTATACATTGAGTGACAGTATGTAATGCAACTCGCTCACGCGAGTCGCAATAATAAATACATACAAACCTAACCTAACCAATTTTTACCAAAAGTTTGCTTAAAATAGGTTGGTTAGGTTTGTATTAACCAACCTATTATTATAATTTTGATGATGTATTCGCATTTGTTTATAATTTACAAATAAATTATATTTAATAACAAATTTAGGTAGTTGCATGGTACCTACCAGTTTTAATATTTTTTATGTGATATTTTTTCGCAAATATTGTCTGTCATATATTTTGTAGTATGCATTTATCTGTGGTTTAGTTTTCAGTTTTATGTCGCAGTTGTCGTATTAGCTCGCGTATTTAATAAACGTTAAAATAAGAAATTAGTAATGATTTTTCTGGTTTTTTATCGTGAAAATCGAATGTTTATAGATAATTTGCGTGTTAATAATGTGAACATTGTGATTTAATAAAAGTATTGTTGGTTATTTGACTTCAAATGAGAAAATAGTCACGTGCAATCTCGGCGATAGGTGTCGTTAAATCGTACAAGGTTTCATACATTGCAATTTTATTTTTTTTAATTTTTCTAGGCGTTTCCCGGGAAAATTACTATTTTTCCCGTAATCTGTATATTTTTATCTATCTATAGAAAAAAATTCAGCAAAATTGAAGACTTATACCACTTGTAAATAATTACCAAAATTCCTTATTTTCAAGCGAAAAGAATTTCAGTATTACAATATATAGAACTTTCAAAATTGAATTGATAGGGATCTCATTAAAAGGCATAATTGGTGAACGTTGCGCAAGCGCATAAAGTGATCACGTAAACCAGCCGATGACAGGTCGTAAGCCCTGTAGGTGCCTTGATTTCCCGGTTCTTTTACAATAAATATTCCAACTTCGTCTCTATTGAGATAATTAAAAATCTGTTAAAAAAGTATTCGTAAATAGAGTTGCGAAATATTTAAAATATAAGTAACTCCGTAGTACTCAATTCGCCAGGTTGTCAAATAAATAGTCTCTAATAAATAGTCTCAATAGTCTATTTATAATAAATAGTCTGAACCAATCAGGACAAAGTAAATAAATCAATTTATTTGTATTGCTTTTCATAATATCAATAGTTTTAAATGACCAATCACAAGAACCTGTAAGCTCCTCCTACATAATTAATCTATAAATATAAGTAAAAATTGTCAAAATAGTCATAAGCTAGTAAATGCCCTAACAAGGCGAAATGGGCCTATCGCATTAATTATTTAAATTCATGTAGAATCAAAAAAGTGTTTTACTTTTAATTGTATAGACATTACAGTGGTTACGCCTTATTAAAAAAAAATTATAGACATCAAAAGTTATTCAAATTTTTGGCGGGAACTATTTCTTTTTTTTTTCCTCGGTCTTGTTTCGTCCAATAATTGGTATATACAGGGTTACAGGTTTAGTCGTACAGAATATTTAAGGACGTTATTATTCAGGTTATTTCTGATGGATTTGATGCTAAATGTTAGGTCCGAAACTAAACCGTTATGGAGATATTGAATTTTAAAGATTTAAAAAAATATTTTTTTTTTTGGCTATTTTATCATTTTTTTACGGATTAGAGATCTTAGGGTCGGTTTTTTTATGTATCTAGTTAGAGGGCATGTCAATTAATAAAAATGATTAACAAAAACTGAACCTACTACTAACAGCTTAAAAATACAGCTCGACAACAGTTAGAATTAAAGAATTATCACAAAGTGTTTTGCGCTTTGTTTGAAAAAAAAATATGGAACTTATTCTGCAAATAATTGTAAAAACTTCTACGTTTCTTTAGCTATTCAAAAAGCTATAACACTTGCTATTAAATAGTCAAACCATTGACCAAATAACAGTTAAGGTAGTAGAGGGTACATTTTAGTTTGAGGAAAAAGTAGCTAAAATACGTAAACAAAACAAAAAAAAAACACAGCAATTTTTTTTATAATTCATGTTCGACATGGCCGCCGCTATTTCTTACACAAATTGTCATTCTTTTTCTTAAATTACTATTAAACATGAATTATAAAAATATTGCTCTGTTTTTTTTTGTTTTGTTTACGTATTTTAGCTACTTTTTCCTCAAACTAAAATGTCCCCTCTACTACCTTAACTGTTATTTGGTCAATGGTTTGACTATTTATTAGCAAGTGTTATAGCTTTTTGAATAGCTAAAGAAACGTAGAAGTTTTTACAATTATTTGCAGAATAAGTTCCATAATTTTTTTTTCAAACAAAGCGCTTCGAAGTTAAAAACACTTAGTGATAATTCTTTAATTCTAACTGTTGTCGAGCTGTATTTTTAAGCTGTTAGTAGTAGGTTCAGTTTTTGTTAATCATTTTTATTAATTGACATGCCCTCTAACTAGATACATAAAAAAAACGGACCCTAAGACCTCTAATCCGTAAAAAATTGGTAAAATAGCCACAATTTATTTTTATTTTTTTAAATCTTTAAAATTCAATATCTCCATAACGGTTAAGTTTCGGACCTAACATTTAGCATCAAATCCATCAGAAATGACCTGATTAATAACGTCCTTTAATATTCTGTACGACTAAACCTGTAACCCTGTATATATAATATAATCAATCTGTTATATATGTACATACTTGGTTAATTTTAATATAGAAATAACTTACCCAATTGCAAAATTCGTCAGTTTGTCGCACTTGAGAAATTCACTCACACCTGTAATTTGTCTTTGCACTATGTACACAATAATATTATAACATACGTATAATATGTTAACAGGTCTTGGTCACAAACTCTATTATATGTAAGTACCTAGGTATGTATGTAGATATATGTTTTTGTTAATTTTCCACGACGGAATCTAGTATAGAGGTATAAGTATGTAGGTATATAACACTGAGCTACAAAACAGGTTATCGGTTAAATGTGTACAATACCGCAAAAGAGATAAGAATCGAGTAAAGAGAATTTTGCCAACGAAGGATATATTTACAGTCCACCGGAAAGAGAGAGCGCATTCTCTACTGCTATGTAGATACATTAAACGACGGTTTCGAAAAACAATGTCAACCTTGACGTATGCGAGTGAGACTTGGACAATTTGGACATGGCATAAGTTGATAAGTCGCAAATCAAATCAAAATAAATGCATTTAGGCATAGATGCGACCAAACTATAGGTACCAATCAAGCAAAAAGATACAAATTTGCGATCCGCGTACCCACTTGACGGGTTCAAGTTGTTTTACGACAGCTAAAGTCTAATATCGATGGATAGCCTGTATGTATGGCTCTAGGTTCTCTCTGTTTACCACGTTAGGGATATGGTAAGATGGTATGTAAGTACATATTATCATTGGCACTACAACCCTGTGTGAGCCCTGGCTTCCTCCAGGATACTTCTCCACCTGTCCCTGTTCTCCACCGCTATTTTATCAAATAAAATTAATTTCTATGCGCCATAAACAAAATATAGAAAGACAAGAACATCCAGAAACCTGAAGATGTAGAGTTTTCTATTTTTACTCCTCACTAACCCAAAGGGATATAGTGGGGAGTTATGATTTCGCAATTTTTAAGGATATTTTTTTTCAGATTATCAACTAGTATCATGCCGAGATTGTATTCTGAAAGTTTCATCACAATGTATATGTGTGTGTGTGTGTGTGTTCTATGTGCTGTGTGCTATGCACGGCGTGTTCATTTTACTTTATCGATTATAGACTAAAGTACTCATTCATTCTATCGTCCTCAGCATTGAGGACGATAGAATGAAATAGCCATCATGACACAAGCTTTGCCTTGTTTGGTGGTGATTAAAACAATAGCGACACTGCTTTCTACATCATCATAATATATGTAGGTAGATATTTAAAGTGTATTAAATACCTAATCAGCACATTTAGAAATTGTCAACCTTTCAAGATGAAAAAAAGCGTACAGTAAAACAATATGGAAAATTCAGTGATGCCATAACCCACTCGTAAATCGTAAAAAAAATAGAGATGCTTATAGAGATAGACTAATATGACGCTCGGTATACTTTAATACGCAAGCCAGATTGTTTTTAATCAGCCGAAAGGATCGTCTTGTAAAAAGGAAATAATAATCTTTGTGGAACATAAACAAATCTCATCAATCAATCTAAACAACGTGAAGCCTCATTTAAAAAAAATACTTATTAAAATAGTTAGTCACCTTTTCAATATATTTTAGCAATGCCCATGCCTCAGTTGCACACGCCCATTTGTCCAAATCACAATGTAGAATCGCAATACAATTTTTCACACTTGTTTACTTTGCAGATCACGAATTGATTCAAAACAAGACGCTAAAGTATGTATTACAGGTAGGTACATAACATATAAAACACTCCCATATATACATACCTATATACAAGGCGCTGTGCTCGTGCTTGTATGTAACTAAATAAACTACGATGCCTAAAAAACAGAATCATAACAAATATTATGTACAATAGTGACTATTCATACGTATTCATAAACTCACTTTACTGTCTAGAAAGGAAGATTTTTGTACCTATATAAATAAAATATTAACCCAATATCGTCCAAGCGATAAAAATAGGAATGCTCCGCTGGTTAGGACACGCGCATCGTATGGACGATGACCAGCACCGAAAAGAATCCTCACAACACGTCCGGAGAAAAGAAGAGGTGTGGGAAAGCCTAAACTACGATGGATGGATGGAATCGAGAGGGACCTTCAGATAGCCGGTGCGTAATTGTAGAGAAAAGTCCATGGATACTATGGATAGGGTGCAATGGAGACGATTCCTTAAGGAGGCCAAGGCCCATCCTGGGCTGTGGAGCCACTGATAATGATGATATAAATAAATTAAAATACTTGTGTTAGAAAGATATATCTAGTATTATATAGTGTTTCATTGTATTCACAAATTATGTTAAAGGCAAAATACATACAAACAATTTTACTGTAACACTCATTAAAAGTACGTTTTTCACTTTGAAATATACCTACATAATGTAATACATAAATAAAATAAAATACGCATATTCTTAAAAGCTTGTTCTAAATGCTTGTCGTGTAATATCAGTGTTTTTAGTCTTTTTTAGTATTTCGTTGTATTTAACAAAATGATAAAGGCAAAGTATAAACAACTTTTCACTCAGAAATATACGTTTTGTGTTTGTAAATGCTTGTCAAATTAAAATATTCAATTTTGAGCGGTTCGTTTTATTTCTGCTAGTGATATTAAACACAAAACATAAACAATTACTTATACAGATTTACTTTAAAAAATCACATTTCACGTTTCTTTTATAGGTGGGTATATCACTGGCCTAAAAAATTATGTATAAAATATGTAATTTGTTTTTTTTTTGTTGTTTTGTATATTCGAAACCGCCGAATAAGGTTAGAAAACGATAAAATAATGTAGACGCGATATAGGAATGCGGTGTGTACACATGCCACATATTATAAAAAAATAATAAAGATCTTTCGACTGACCACACTGAACAGAGCGACACAGCAACAAACAGCAATGCAAGGCGACCGACAATCACCGACTGAAGTTTGAACTAAATTCTCACTATACAATACAGTATACAAGAAGTGAGAATTTAAAATGAATGAACATGAATACCTAACAAAAAGAGATGCAACAATACGTTTGATATATACATGTCTCTATCTATAAGTACATTTTAGCGTGTGTATAGTGTATAGAATATCAAACATTGTAGAATTGTAAATTGTAGTATTTACGCAAGTTGTTTTTACAGGTGGACTATTTCAACTAGGCAGTGGCCATTATTGTTCGGTTTTTTATTTTGAGAAAAATACAAGGATTAAATAACAAATAAATATTATTTCTTTCTTCGGAAATTAACGTTTTAACACGGAAATTTTAATTAATAACTTACAATGTATTATTTTTTTTATTGAATTAAAAATTTCATTTATTACAATTTAAACCATGATTTCGTTATGATTTTTGATGCAGGATGAAAATTTGTGCCCTCTTGACGTGACCTTTACTGTTCCCTTTAAAGTTTGTATTAGACGCCAAATCACTACACCACAAGCAAACGACAGAAAGAAAAAAAATATATGAAACGTCAGAATTGTTATTCTTACAATCTGAAAGTTGACATCGAAAATTTCGACAGTCGAAATTATACACGCGTCGTGTTGTCATGAGTCGCGCTCGTTGAGCTCAAAAATCGTCTTTTCTTGCCTTGGACGCCATGCCAGGAAAAATCGGTAGGCCACCTCCTAAAGCCATGGAGAAATTACCGGATGCCGTGGTGACCTTCGAACCACATTCAGCGGGCATGCTGTCGCGTCCCTGAGGAGGCAGACGCTGATTCAGACGTCGTTGAGCTGAGCTCACCCTGGAGCCGACCAGCAGCTTCACACGCCCAGCCGTTTTGTCGATATGCCTCACCGTCGCCGCTCTCGATGGAGCCACTCATCCAGCGTCTGCCGTTGTCTGGGATCGAGGGCATTTCAATTGAGAGCCTTGTCCCCATCATCCATCGACGACGTCCTCATAACGCACTGGATCTGCCTTTTGATCATGGCCGTGTATTATGTGACAATTTTGGCTGTGATTTTATTTATTGACTATTTCAATCTATGACAATAGGTATTTATTTTTAATTTACATTGACTTTTGTGGCGTCCTTATTGAATTGATAATAATTACCTATTTATTTTATTTTTTTTATGTGGCCTAAGCCGAATCCGGTTTGACGTTTAATTCCATTGTTGACTTTGCTACATACCAGAATTTGTGATTTTATAATTATTTTATTTTTTGAAAGTAATGTGAATATTTTTACAATCTGTTGTGACTAATAAAGTGGACCTATCATCTATGTATGTTTCCCGATTGAGGGTATCACTCTGAACAGCAACTACCCAAACTTAGTTCGATGTTATTATTTAATTAAAAATAAAAAAGTATCTGAAAGTATACAGTGGTATGGCTATAGTTTTAACTACAATCCACTCGTTTTATTGTCTTATTACACGCCTTTATGAAACATTACTTTCGCTAATGACGACAGTCAATAACTGCCTGTTTGAGGTGGTTCACCAATAGTTTTTGTATTGTTCGGATTTATATACCGACGGAATAGTATATAACGTTTTCCGATTCGGTTTCGGCTTAGTTTTTCTTTCGGCGATGAAGATGGGTTAGTAATTACAACTTACAGTAGATATCTAATATTTTTTTTATTATTTCTTTCTCTGTTTTCTCTCGAACGTTAAACAAGCTTGATTCTCAATGCCTACACCCTGAAATACATGGCATTATGGTGTAAATGACACTTTTTTCAGTTGTGAATTTTAAAATTTTGAGTAATAATATGTGAAATATCATGAACAAAGCTCAAATACCAACCCCGACAATTTAGTGACGGCATGTTTTATAAATTTTTTATGGCAGTAAGTATACACTACACAATATCTACGGGGACTCACAATAGTTTGATACTAAATCTCCAAAAATAAATATATGTACCAACTTACCATCATCCTTTTTTCATATTGTGGGTTGGAAAAAAGGTCAGAGACCTCCATACTATCTGACCTCTATACCTACATATTTCATATAGAAAACAAAATATCTTAAAATTAATATTCAATAGTTAGGTACGTATTCTCCAACTATGCACACTATTGCCATCGACTGTTGGATTTCGTGTCTTACATGCAACTAGTATAATATAACATAATAAGATGGATTAGCGCGCTGGGCTAGTAATCCAGTGGTCCGATTTCGTTCACTTATAGCACAAAGCATTTATGCTTAGTTTAGGGAATTGAGGAAGATCTATATGTACTTGTTTAACAAGGACAAATTAATTTAAAAAAAATGCCTATAAGTAGCGGCAATCTTGACGATGATGATGAAGTAGGAATATTCCCGTAATTTTGTTTATTACCATGTTATATTTTATTTACTTAGTGTTGTTTATGATCAAAAAATAAAAATGGAAAAACGCTTCGGTTCGGTTTCAGTTGAGAGCATTTTCGGTTGGTCTCTAATTGTGCGTAGTTTTATTTTAGTATGTATTGAACAGATAATATTGTGATGGATCATGGATGGCCTTACAAAATGCATTCTGCATAAAACAATCGATGAATTATTATTCTAAACACAAAGATCTGCCGCCAAAGTTACTTATGCCATCTATTAAATCGTCCGACCGTGGACGACAAGAGAGATAGTGGCAGCTTTGTTCAATGGCCCCAAGCAGGGGCCAGATAATTCAAACTGATGTGAAAATAGGCAGCTATACTTCATTCATTTTTTTTTCTCTCGTGAACGAAGACGGAGACTACACTCAATCAATCGACCCTTGGTCTGATTCTAGTTTCCGTGTCTCCGTGATTGAAGATCCTGTTGTTGACTTGACTCCATAGGATCGCTGCGGAGCGACCTCTGGATCTTCTACAATTTCACTTTTCCCATTACGATGAACTTCTCGTGGTTATCAGGGGCCCTTCTATAGCAATATGTCCAAACACACGATTATTTTATAAGAACTTAATATGTATATTATTGCTATGGATAATGGATACATTGGTATTGACAACATATTATATATCCACCAACACTCAGCCAGTTTCATAAAAAGCAGCAAAAGGACCCTTTAGTTAAAGGTTCTTTAAAAATTTAAAGTCGTCTTTAAGTCGTTGCGTTTCATAAATAATAATGTCGCGTGCTTTAGTAAAAGGCAGAAATGTCACCAAAATACCTGAAAGTTGGCAATATTGCTATCAAAATCTATGGAAACATAGCTCGTAGCATAGGTAAATCTTTCTGTCTACTACCATATAATATGTTATTTCTGTCATTGAATTGATCATTGATGTCTAGGACATGTTTATGGAATCAAAACCTATCAAAAAATTCTCCTTAATTCTACTATTCCATGTGATCAACTATTTTTCTATACACTTTTCACCGCCGTATCACAGTAGGTACGCATCTTCTAATTAGCTCATTTTGAAAACGTCGTTTTGCTATATTATTTATAAAAAAAATGTTTAAATAATAATAAAACTATTGAATATAGAGTAAGTAATATGCACATGATCGTCAACATTCAATTGAAAAGATTGACATCAACAACAACTGACTTGAACATTATGTCATATTGCAGCACACTCTGGTGGCAAAAAAATGAACTGCTCTTAAAGAAGACTTTAGTGACTAAAGTACGAAGACACTGGACTTTAGATTAAAGTGAACTTTAAGTGACATTTTGTTGTTATGAAACGCAATTTATTTTAAAGTCGACATTAAGTCTCCTTTAATTTTTATGAAACTGGCCAAACTCGAAGGAATCGTTATACTATTATAACTCTGCAAAATCCTGATGATGCTACGTAGGTATTCAAAACATCATGTAGGTACCAGTGAGAGATAATCTATATAAATAAAACAATGTCGGGTTAGTTACACTCTAGAACGGCTGGACCAATTGTAATAATCTTTTATTTGTTGGATTAGTCCATATTTTAATAGTTACCAGAATAACTATAATCATATCGGAAAACTTAACGAAAAAAATAGGTAAGTATACAGAAATTCAATTTTAATATAAATTAAAACACACCGCAATGCGAGTATGAAAGTATAATTGAATTTTTATTTCCTTTTTGTATTAATTTTATGACGTTGATAAAATCATAAATTAAGTTCAGCTAAACGTTAACACCACATTCATTGACTGTTGAGGGGTACGAAGTTCGCCGGGTCAACTAGTATTAATATTATTAATATTCCGTAATCAGTAGGGTTGTTAGGTAGTATAGAGACCTCCTCAAAGCCTAATCCTTTGATATGTTAAGTATCTGGATGGGTGAACTTACTATTCCCAATTGAAAGCTTGATGATGCGTTTGTTTCATTTTATTTTGCTCTTTTAAATAATTTACAATTTACGCATTGATCTGCTAATTCTTTTGAGGAAGTGTATAATGGTAATAATAATAATTGAGTGTTATTATTTGTAGTGCTTAATTGTTATTAATATCATTAGTAAATCGGCCAGCGCCGTAAAAAAAATTATTTAATAATATTATAGTACCTAATATTTACGCGGGAAAAATGAGTAGATGCACAAGATTTGAGTAATTATCTCTGATTTTTCACATCGTCTTTCCATGCGTTGAGTTTTTTTCGTATCGAAAAATACGGGCTTAAAGATAAAATATTTGAATAATAATTTGCAAAGTGCTGTTCGGTGTTACAAGAATATGTAGGTAGGTGTTGTATGTAGGTATAGTTGAACAATACATACACCAAACGATTAACCCTTAAACCCAAATCATTCAACATTTTAATATTTTTTTTCTAAATATCTCAAAAACCATAAAAGCTAGAACCTTTCTACACAAGGGCGTCGCCAGCCCAAGGCCCGGGGGGGGGGGGTAATTTAACCCATTCATCGGCTATTCTCCGTATACCCTATATTATGGAGGATGAGAAAAATATGAATTGTTAAATTTTCCCGAGCGACGCCCTTGTTTCTACATATTCTGAAATTTTAACGCATAGAGCCTAAAACTTCAGAAAATATAAAAAGTTATAGGTCTAAAAATTTTTTTTTTCAATCAGGGGCTATCAACTTTCGAATTTTTACTTTATTTTCCATATATCTCAAAAAACCAAAAAAGCTAGAAATTTGTATAAATATAGACAAATACAAAACTTCCAATTTATTTTTTCAAAAACGTTCCAGAGTTTTTCAAACATTTTTTTACTAAGAAAAACCTTTTTATATGAAAAATTTATGTGTTTTATTTCCTATATTTCTAAAATCTCAAAAAATATCGAAAAAAGCCGAAGCACCCCAACTAGATAATTTCATTTTCTATAAAAAATATGAACGTTATAGTAGGTAGTTCATTTGATTTTTTTTTAACAATTTTTATAAATATTGAATTTAGTGACGACATCGCTTCATACAATTTGTATAGCAGTGGCCTAAACACAATATCTAAGAAGACTTAATAGTTTGATACAATCCCCAATCCCCATACATATGTACATACAAAACATCATGCTGTTTTCATATTCTGGGTAGGAAAGAAGGACTGACCTCCATAATATCCTATCTTGACATACATACCTAAATAATATGTTGTATCGAAAACAAAATATCTTAAAATATTCACTAATTTGGATATATTGGTTTATTCAACTATACATCGCTATCGATAGTTTTTTTTTTTAAATAAAAAATGAATATGTCCTTGTTAAACAAGTACATATACATCTTCCTACGTTCCCTAAAATAAGCAAATAAATGCTTGTGCTATAGGTGAACGAAATCGGTCGAGGCAGGATTCGAACTCGCAATCACTGGATTACTAGCCCAGCGCGCTAACTGCTCTGCCATTGACCCATCTGCATGTGTTACGTGTAACTAGTTATTATAACTATTTTGAATATTCGTGTCATACGTAAATTCTAATTCAAAATGAATATAAGTTTGGCGGAATTGTTTCGGAACGTTGCTAGTGAACGGTTGTGCAGTTGTGCTTCGTACGAATATTTGATCTACCTACGTTAACTACACAGCGAACAGATAAGATTTTATTGATGTTATTTTTGTTTATCTATTTCAAGTTTATTCTTTCATATTTTATTTTGATTTTATTATTATTTTGACCGCAATATGATTAATTGCTATTGATTTTTAGGTTATTTCTGTTTTGAATTTGATTTGTTTGACAGCTGCAGTTTTTGTTTTGTTTTTTTAATTTTTTCAATTACATAGTACCTACATAGGTAGGTACCTATATTATTTTATTTAAGTGCTGAATCGCGAAAATGGAGGTGGACGAGACTAAGCCTCCTGATCCGAGGGCCTTGAAACGTAAGGCTGATGATGCTTTACTTGTGCAGGGTTCCTCGGATCCGGTAATAGGTCGTTCCTCTCCTCAGCCTTCCCCGCCCAAAAAATATTATATTAAGAAATTTTACCCTGCTTACTCTACAGGGCCTTTTATAGTGTACGTCCAAAATATAGAAAATAAAAATATTAATACTATGTCTTTTGGAAGGAAATTATTTAATAACAAAATCAAAGATATTGCTATCGGTGGAGTTAAGGGAGAAGGGAGGAACAAAATTGTACTAACATTTATCTCTGCACTCAGTGCAAACAACTTCATTACAAGCGATTTTGTTGCTAAAAATGATATAAAAGCGTACATACCTACTTTTAAAATAACTAAAATGGGTTTAGTGAGGTCCGTAGATTTAGACTTAAGTGAAGAAGAAATTATAGAATTTACAAGTGTACCAGATCCTTGTGGTAAAATAATAAAAGCCAGGAGACTGAACAGGAGGGATACGTCATCAGGTTCCACGAAGTGGGTTCCATCCCAAACGGTGGTACTTACATTCGAGGGACAGTCCCTTCCCAGGAACGTATTCCTGTTCCACAACTCGCTACCCGTTGAACTGTATACCTACCCCACTTCTCAATGCTATATTTGCTGTAAGTTTGGCCATATTATGAAAGATTGCAAATCTAAGAACAACCCGAGATGTCTAAAATGTGCCGACCACCACCTAGCATCGGAATGCCCTGTCCCAGCAGGCTCAGAAAAATGTGTTAATTGCAATGGTCAGCACCCGGCAAATAGTTTTACATGTTCCTTTGTGACTAGAGAAAGAGAAGTCAAGTACATAATGGCCAAAGACAGTGTTTCATACAAAGAAGCAAGTAGTAAAATCCCCGCTCCTCGGAAGAGTTATACTGAGGCAATTAAAACTGTAAATACTATACCATCTCTTCACCGCTCAAACAGTATATCTAAGTCTTCTCGAAATCCACAAAACACCCAAATATTCGATCAAAAAGGCCATGATGCCTGTTTACTTTATAATAATGGCCAATTAAATGACCCTCAAAACGGGTGCGCATTAAATAACCCGCACAAAACGATTATAAATAATAAATCAGTTGATGTGAGTTATGGTGAAACCTTACAAGTCATTGCAAAAATATTAATATCGTTGATATCTGATACTCCTAACCTACCGTCCCACGTTGCCTCTGCCATGCCATTTTTACTTGACTTACTGAGCCAAAAAAAAGTAGATAATCATAATGGCTTTGAATAATTGTAATACTCTCTCCATTTTACAATTTAATTGTCGAAGCGCAATTGCTAATAGATGCGATATAATTCATTTATTACAAAAATATGAAATTAAAATTTGTGCATTAAATGAAACCTGGCTGCAAAGTGGCCAGTATTATAACATTCCGGGCTATGATTGTGTTCGGGATGATCGTTTATATTCTAGAGGTGGAGGTACTGCCTTTTTAATACATAGATCGCTTTCTTGGAAACGAATCTCCTTACCACCAAATCAAGAAGTTCAAGTAGTTGCTATCTCGGTTTCAAATATTACATATATCTCTACATACATTCCTCCCCATAAATCTTTCGATGAACATTATTGGAACTCAATAATGGATCTCGTTCCTCCACCTTATGTAATTCTTGGAGATTTCAATAGCCATTCAGTGAGTTGGGGATCCGCATGGACAGATAGTTCAGGAAGATGTATACTATCATTTGTAGACTTGCATAATTTATGCATTCTGAACGATGGTTCTCCAACCAGATTTTCCCCTCCTTCTCAAAACCCTAGCGCAGTGGATTTATCAATAGTATCTTCTTCATTAGCCTGCCAGTCCTTATGGCAGGTAATGAGAGATCCATTGTCTAGTGATCACTATCCCATTATATTGAATTTGCACATTAGATTTTCCCTCACATCGAGATCTCCTAGGCAAGGAAAAATTTCAACAAGGCCAATTGGCAGGAATATAATAATTCCATCCAAGTTAAACTTGATAGTGAATGTGGCAGTATATTTCTTTCTCCAGATGTAGAGGAATGCTACAAAACTCTGAAGGGTATCATACACGACTCTATTGACTATT
Source organism: Molanna angustata (assembly GCA_963576475.1). Classification (NCBI taxonomy): domain Eukaryota; kingdom Metazoa; phylum Arthropoda; class Insecta; order Trichoptera; family Molannidae; genus Molanna; species Molanna angustata. The sequence goes on along the minus strand of OY754985.1, from coordinate 1,864,629 downwards.
CTGTACCCAAATATTCTGAACACCAAAATAAAACCCGTCCTTCTCCACCTTGGTGGGACAGAGAATGTACTGTAATGGTTAAAAAGCGTAAATTTGCAGTAAAATCTTTTCAAAATAATATGACCATGGAAAATTTTCTATATGCCAAACAAATCCAAGCGCAAACAAAAAAAAATGTTACGCCAAAAAAAAAGAAGAGGATGGTATAATTTCTGCAGTTCTTTGTCGCCTAGAACCCCCACTTCAGTGGTTTGGAACTCTATAAGACGTTTCAGAGGCTCAGTCGTCTCCCCAAAAAACTCAACAAGAATTGATTCATGTCTTGAAGAGTTTTGCGACAAATTGGCACCTCCTTTTGTTCCCAATTATAGTGAACTGAAGATGCAGACTATTATTCCTCAACCTCGGCTGTCAATGCTAGACTCTCCTTTCTCGCTGAGTGAGTTGATCATCCCTTTGAAAGCCGTCAGGAATACATCTCCAGGGTTAGACGACATCCCTTACCCTGCTTTAAAATTCCTTCCAGATGACTTCAAAACTCATCTCCTTTCATTTTTTAACTTATGTCTATCTACAGGTTACATACCTGAGGAATGGCATTCCCAAAAAATAATCCCCATCTTGAAACCTGGAAAGGATCCTACTTAAAGTAATTCATATCGGCCAATTGCCCTATCTTCTTGCGTTTTAAAGATACTTGAACACATGATTAAGAATAGGTTGGATTGGTACATGGAACATAACAAACTCATACCTGCTCATCAGTTTGGATTTCGAAAAACTAAGTTGTGTTTGGATAATTTAAGCATACTTGTTACAGATATTCGTATTGCATTTAATAAAAAAGGAGCGGTTATTGCCAGTTTTTTGGATATCGTTTCTGCATTCGACAACGTCTTATTAGAGAGATTGAGTGAGATTCTATTGGGCTTGGGAGTACCGCGTCTTTTGACGAACTTGATCCATAATATTCTCTCTGAGCGCAGTATAGTTATTGAGACTAACGATTCCCGATTCGTTAGAAAAATATATAAAGGATTGCCTCAGGGATCTGTCTTGAGCCCCATACTTTTTAATCTTTATTGTGCACAAATACATTCCGTTGTTACGAAAGATTGTAAAATCCTACAATATGCGGACGATATCGTAATATACTCGTTTAGTAGAGATATAGAGACTGCAAAAGAAAACCTGATAACGAATCTTCAGAACTTAAATGGCAAGCTTAATTCACTGAATCTGCATCTGGCCCCTTCCAAGTGTCAGACTGTTATATTTACAAAAAAACGTAAGCTCCCAAATATCGTTGTAACTATTGACAACATGACAGTCTCCTGTGTTAAATCGGTCAGATTCCTGGGTATGATCCTTGACTCAAAGCTTTCATGGAAACGACACATTGATACTGTGGTTTCCTCATGTGAGAAAAATTTTAATATTTTACGTGCTGTGAGTAGAGTATGGTGGGGAAGTCACCCGACCACAATGAAACTCATGTACAATGCTTTAATCCGCAGCCATCTGGATTATGGAAGTTTCATTCTCGACCCTCTCCCCAAATATCTCCAAAAGAGACTCAATGTAGTCCAATCAAAATCCCTTAGGCTGGTGCTCGGAGCTATGGGATCATCACCTGTAAATGTCTTTCAAGTGGAGAGTGTAGACCCTCCTTTGATTCTCCTAAGACAATTTCTATCAGACAGTTTCCTTCTTAGAAGATTTTCAACCCCAAACAAATTGCTAACAGACCCATTAAAAATCCTTGTGTCTCTGCTGAAGGAACATATAAGGAGGGGCAAGCAAATTCCATGTCTTTGCAAGAGTTATATATATTTCTCTCAATCTCACTACCTCCCCCCAGAATCTACTGTTCCTCCTTACTACAATATCCCTTACGAGGCAATTATCCACATACCAGAGATACATAAAGACATTGGTATTCTCAAATCTTCTTTTAACCCTTCTGAGAACCGTTCAATTTTCCAGGATTTTATTTCATCCTATCCCTCCCATATTCACATATTTACTGATGGTTCTAAAATATCAAATGATTCTGCTCTGGGAGTCGGGGTATTCATTCCTAGTCTCAAAATTGAGAGCATATATAAACTTTCATTCCAAACTTCTATATTCTCTGCGGAATGTGTGGCAATCAAAATAGCACTTGACTCCATACACAGTCTAAATCTTCAAAGGGCAATCATTTTTACCGATTCACTCAGCTGTGTCTCTGCAATCGCTTCTAATTTAAATACAAGACCTAATGACATAAATCTCTGTGAAATACGTAAAAATTTATACAATCTGAGTTCCGTTGGTAAGGATATAAAGATTGCTTGGATTCCCTCACACCGAGGAATCGAGGGCAACGAAATTGCGGACAGGTTGGCCAAATCCGCCATTGAGTCGGGCGAAAATTTAAATAATTTCTTTCCTACATTCGACGACGTGATGCTATCGCTCAAGTCTCGAACTTGGAACGAGTGGGAAAAGGAATGGAACTCTCCGACTTCGAACAAAGGCAGATTTTATAAAGATATTCAACCTACGATTCCAAGAAAGCCTTGGTATACAGCTTATCAGTTGAACAAATGTGTCGTCTCAACTATAATATATGTAGAATGCGGATAGGACATTGCTCAATAGCCCCTCATCTATTCAGAATAGGAGTTGTTAACAGCCCATATTGCGAGTGCGGTCAGGATCTCGAGACACTGAACCATGTGTTCTTTGCCTGCCCGTTGGTCTCGGATAGAGGTATGTACGGAGAAGTGGTGAAAATAGAAAGACCCTTTAATATGGAGCATCTGTTGGCGATTGGCTCACGACATGTAATATTTGAAATCGCTAAATTCATCTCCACCACCGGTATAAAGATATAGCTGATTGTAGGAAGCCTTTCACTCGACCATTAGAAGGTGACTGACGCATTTAATGTTTTATTGTAAATTCTTTAATTGCTTGTACATATGCTTCCCTTTTGCAATCATTTAATGTAAACCCCTATTTCTCTGAGATCTAATGGAATTCTGTTTTTACTCTTCTTTTCAACAGTAAATATATTAAAATCTAAATTGTACAGCACAAATCCGCCTCTATTGGTGGCTGTGCCTTATTAAAAAAAAAAAAAAGATTATAAGTTTGGCGCTTTCGTGGTAAAAAAAGATATTAACCAATCAGAATGCCGAATTTCAGACCAAAGTTTCGATATAGTCAAAACAAGCTTGTTCCACAACTGAAGAAAAATTATCAAGTGTAAAATTTATATTTTGTGGAAAAAAATCATTATCCGTTAAAAATCGTATAACCTAGTCTTCACACCATTTTTGTAAACCTAACCTACAAAAGTTTGGTAAAAATAGGTTGGTTAGGTTTGTTTGTAGTTATAATTGCGACTGGCGTGAGCCAGTTGCATTATATATTAAATAAAGTAACTAAAATATTAAAATAAAAGACTAAATTGGTATTTTTACCAAACTTTTGTAGGTTATGTTTAAAAAAATGGTGTGAAGAATAGGCTATCCTTAAAAATCATGATAATATCATGATATTATTAAATTACATAAAAAACGTATAATTTTTATAATTATTTCGATTTAATTAACTTTGAACGAGAAATATTTATGGTTTGAAAAAAACATATAACTATTTCTTCATGTGACACCAGCTCTCTCTCTGCGGTGCAGAGGAGGGCTGTCAGTCCTATGGACGCAAGGCGTCCTGGTTGAATAATGACCAGCTTCGGTCTTGGATCGAGAGAGAACTTGAATGCACTCACCCCAAGGACGCGGTCCTTTCCTCTTCGACCGTCTGCTAAGGGAGACGCTCAGCAGATCACCCAGTCGTAGACCAGCGGGAAGCTACAGGTGGGTGACGTCCTCAGGTATAGGTCCTCGATCCAGAACATAAAAAAACAGAGAGAAGAAGCAGAAGAGAAATTTCTGGGTCAGGGGCGCGACAGGCTGTGGTGATCCTCCCCTCCACACGGTTACAAAGGGGCCCTGGCTTGTGCTAGGGCAAACGCTTCCCAGGCCGTCGGCGCCTCGAGTCAGTAGTAAAATATAGTCAAACGTTAAACTATAATATATAAAAATAAAATTTCAAGGCACATATGAAAATGTTGCGTCACAAAATGCTCGTTGCGCAACACAAAAAAATCGACTCAAATTATAATAGTACCACGCCTTTAAAAATATTACATGTTAGCCTTCTCTCATCTAGTATTGAGTATAGGCCTCCCCCTGAGACCTCGCAGCTCTCTTTACCGGGCATACCGCATCCGACCGCCTCCAAACACTCATTTTATATCATCGGACCACCATATTATCTGAGATCTTCTAACATTTCTGTCTATTTTAGGTCGCCTTTAAACCTGGTAAATCTCTGCTCGGCACGATGTGGAGGCTGATATAAGAGTGCTGAGCCTTACCAACTGGAAGTGAGCCGCAGTGTAGGGAAGAATGGCAGTGGATTCTGAAGGAGGCCAAGGCCCACAACGGGTCGTAGGGCCAATGACGATGATGATGGCTATTATAATTTGAGTCGATTTTTTTGTGTTGCGCTACGAGCATTTTGTGACGCAACATTTTCGTATGAAAAATTTTAAAATTAATAAAAATATACAGTTGAAATATAACGTATCAAAATCTTGAAAGGAATAATTTTTCTCTTGATGGATAAAATATAATTATTGTTTTGTATAAAGTTTTACATTTTTTTTTCAATATTATTTCATTGGTTAAACGAGGAACAGTACTATTTTTAGAAATGTCAAAATTCTACGAAGTCGCGCATTAACAAGTTCGTTTTAAAATACGTCAAATGTCAAAATTAAAAATGTAAACAAATAAGTAACGATGTATATTTTTCTTCATTTTCCTTTAACACAGTAGCGGAATGATTTTCAAAGCAAAATAAGGTTAGACTTAGCCGGTTTTTTAAAATTATCATTACGGATTTTTCAAGATAAGCACGCCGATACAATATAAAACATAACCAAGTCAAATCGAAGAGCCAGTGAGGTTGTTTTTATTGAATCGCGTTTGTGTTTGACACGTACGTTCAGGTGAATCATCATCCTGTTAGTGATTTTTCATATTGCCTATATATTGTGCAATACATTTTACATTCATATTTACTCCTCCAAGTTTTACATAATATAAAATATCTGCACCGAATGAAATTGTTTATTACTGTAACAAGTCAAGGTGAATATGCATTTTAAGTACCGTTTTCTTGTTTTGTATCGAAATATTGTGTCTTATTCACAGAAAAATGTTGAAATAATTGTTTGTAGTGAGGTATTACGAGTTTTCAAGTGTCTGTTTTTTTTTATACTTTCACGACATGGCAGAAGACGCATGAAAGTAGAATAAATGCAGTTGAAATGAGATCGTTAAGAAGGATTTGTAATAGAACGATGTATGACCGGGTAAGAAATGAGGACATATGGAAAGAATGTAAGATGAAGAAAGATGTCATTACTAGAATGAAAGTGAACACATTGAGATGGTTTGGTCACACGGGGAGAATGAATGAGGAGCGCCTGACGAAGAAAATGTACAGAGCGGAAAGGAATGGAATGAGAGGTCGGGGACGCCAAGAAAGAGATGGCACGACCATGTGAACGAAATTTTGAAAGACGGAAATGTTAGAAGTGTGAGCAATAGACGAACATGTATGAGACGATGCATGAATGTGCATGAGGATAGAAAAATGTGGCGTTCAGTTCTCTCTGCCTACCCCGCAAGGGACATGGCGTGATGGTATGTATGTATGTACAAAGATACTTGTCAATTTTAGGGGCTCATCACAGTGCAAACAAACGTGTTTCTTTAGAAATAATTGTACAGTTGCTCATAACAGAATTATCTCAGTTTATATTTGACATTTTGTAAATAAAATCAATAGTTAATTTGGTTGTATCGGGGTAGGTACAGAAAACTGAAGAAAAATTTATATTTTCAGATTCAAACAATGGAGATTATCAAGAAACTGTTGGAAGATTGTAAACTTGTGGTAAAACCAGAAGTGAATGACGTCTCATCTACTTTGAAACAGGTTCAATCTGAGAGTGAAAATTTTCCTATACAATTTCCCATCAGCTCTGTCAGGTAGGTATATAGTTTTTCAATTAATAGAAATACATGTCTCATAGTTTGATAATCTCCAATGGAAGAGTTTTGTATATTATGATAGATAAGGAGAGAGAGTTGCTGACCACTGTCAGGAGAGGCAAAACTTTATATTTTGGCAACATGTTCCTTGGTGATAAATATGCCCTTCTACAATTCATAGTGGAGTAAAAGATAGAGAGAAGACAGGGTAAGGGGCTTCAAAACTAACATCGTGGCTTAAAAATCTCTGGTAGTTGTTTGGAATTCCGTATGTAGCATCATTTATTGTTCGGAATTCCGTATGTAGCATCATTTATTGTTTGGAATTCCGTATGTAGCATCATTTATTGTTTGGAATTCCGTATGTAGCATCCTTTATTGTTTGGAATTCCGTATGTAGCATCATTTATTGTTTGGAATTCCGTATGTAGCATCATTTATTGTTTGGAATTCCGTATGTAGCATCATTTATTGTTTGGAATTCCGTATGTAGCATCCTTTATTGTTTGGAATTCCGTATGTAGCATCATTTATTGTTTGGAATTCCGTATGTAGCATCATTTATTGTTTGGAATTCCATATGTAGCATAACTTATTGTTTGGAATTCCATATGTAGCATAACTTATTGTTTGGAATTCCGTATGTAGCATCATTTATTGTTTGGAATTCCGTATGTAGCATCCTTTATTGTTTGGAATTCCGTATGTAGCATCATTTATTGTTTGGAATTCCGTATGTAGCATCATTTATTGTTTGGAATTCCGTATGTAGCATCCTTTATTGTTTAGAATTCCGTATGTAGCATCATTTATTGTTTGGAATTCCGTATGTAGCATCATTTATTGTTTGGAATTCCATATGTAGCATCATTTATTGTTTGGAATTCCGTATGTAGCATCCTTTATTGTTTGGAATTCCGTATGTAGCATCATTTATTGTTTGGAATTCCATATGTAGCATCATTTATTGTTTGGAATTCCATATGTAGCATAACTTATTGTTTGGAATTCCGTATGTAGCATCATTTATTGTTTGGAATTCCATATGTAGCATCATTTATTGTTTGGAATTCCATATGTAGCATCATTTATTGTTTGGAATTCCATATGTAGCATCATTTATTGTTTGGAATTCCATATGTAGCATAACTTATTGTTTGGAATTCCGTATGTAGCATCATTTATTGTTTGGAATTCCATATGTAGCATCATTTATTGTTTGGAATTCCGTATGTAGCATCATTTATTGTTTGGAATTCCATATGTAGCATAACTTATTGTTTGGAATTCCGTATGTAGCATAACTTATTGTTTGGAATTCCATATGTAGCATAACTTATTGTTTGGTATTCCGTATGTAGCATAACTTATTGTTTGGAATTCCGTATGTAGCATAACTTATTGTTTGGAATTCCGTATGTAGCATAACTTATTGTTTGGAATTCCGTATGTAGCATAACTTATTGTTTGGAATTCCGTATGTAGCATCACTTATTAGTTTTTTATGGTAAATTTTTAACATCTCAATAGAGACGAAGATGGAATATTATAGGAGAAGGTTCACCAAGTATGCTTTCTTATTTAGTATCCTATCTCCAATTTTTGAAATTTCTATATATTTTTATCATGAAAATCTTTTCGTTTGAAGAAAACTGAAACGCTATTGCCAACTATGTAGTGACAAAGAAAATATTTTCTAACGCCATCTATTGAGAAATTGGTTTGTAAACAATGATAGCCTCAGTCCTTATACCTGAGGTAAAAATGCTTTCGCACAGATGTCACCCCTGAACCACGCCAGAATTATAACTTCATTTTTGGCTTGTTTACTTGCTTGTACAAATGTGTATGTAAATCGAATATTTTTTTATGGTTGCATATACGCAAACATTTAAAAATGAGTGAGTTGTAGTCAACGCTAAACTCCTCACTAACTCCATAAAAAAATCAAATTTTGTATGGTAAATATTCAGCATTTTCATGAAATTAGTTTATTAAATTATTTTTGATTTAAATATTTTATTATGAAAAATTGATAATTCTTCAATGTAATTTTATGAAAATGATGTGCCTTTTTACAAATTTGAAAATAAAAATAACAAATTAAAAGTTTCTTGAGCTTGGGGTTACTTTGAATGTGACCCCTGAAAAAAAATGAAAATGCTGAAAATTTTCCATACAAAGTTTGAATACTTTGTGGAGGGACTTGGTAGTGAGGAGTATAGCGTTGGCCACAACCCACTCATTTTTTTTAACGTGCATATATATTTTTTTAATAAATAAAACCATTGCATTACTACTAACGAGCTGGGTTACTAATCAAGTGGTTGGGAAACGTGAGCGACACTCTACTAAAAATTTGGCAAAACCGCTGGACGACCTGTCTAGTTGGTAGAGTTACCTTTTTATTTTTTCCTGACGTGAGGTCGCGTCTGAAATCTCCTTGGGTTGTTCCAGACTTTTGGACTTCTCAATTTCTCACAGGACACGGTAACTTTAAAAGCTATCTCCATCGCTTCAACATTGCTCCCTCTTCCTCATGTCAGTTTTGTCAATGTCCGGACCAAACTTCGGATCACATCCTTTGGGAGTGTTCCCACTCAATTGTGTCCTCTTACAGATCGGAGCTCCTCGTTGCTGTCCGTGGGCCTCTTCAAGGTCCCATTGGACATGCCGACTTAGTGATCTCGAAGAACAATTACAAAGCCTTCAAACGATTTTGCCATAGATACGGTGCCTTATTATCCGAAGATTCTCACTGACTTTTTTGTTTCCAGAGATCTTGGTCTCTTCTCTGATGCCCTATATATATGGATCTGAAGTCGCCGACAGTCCGCAAGTGTGAATCTCAATTCGCACATGTTGATTGTTCTTTTTGCACCATGGTGCCGAGATTGCTAATCTAGAGGGCTCCATGAGCTACTCTTCGTGCCATGCATTGTTTTTTTTTGTCATTCATTCTAGCGTTCTGCGAAGGGGCCGTTGACAGTCCCCATATGCGGAGCGGGTGGTGGTGGGAGTAGCGATATAATCAAGTGGTTGGGAGTTTGAATCCTGCTATCACAGATTTCGTTAACCGTTTAGGGAATGTATGAGAATGTTATGTAATTGTTACATATTCATTATTTAAAAAAAAATAGTGAGTTCAATGTTGTTCAAGTGAATGAAAATGGTTCATTGATAGAGTAAAAAGATATATTGTTAATTTTATTTTGTAGTTTGTAAGGTGTCTTATTATTATTCTCTAATTCTTTTTTGTCTATTTTTATCTGTATCTACATTTTTATGTTTCTATATTTTTATCTTTTGTCTATATTTTTATTTGTTTCAATATTTTTATCTCTGTTTGTAATTTATTATTAGTATTGTAACAAGTAAATGGCTTATGCTGTATATTGTATATATATAAATAAATAAATATATCACTGCTACTTGAAATTCATCACCATTCGGAGACTTGACAGTTTGTTGAACAGAATTGTTGGCATATATCATACACTACATGTTGATCATTTGTTTTATTTCCAGATGTAAATCATTGTCTAAGACAATTCCACAAGAGAAGCTTGTAGAAAATATTGTGTCAACTTATCCAATAATTCATGAGAAAGTTCTCACACTCTTCTGTAAATTTCTCTTACATAAACGGTAAATATTTTATTCATTTAAATTTATTGGGGAAAATATAAACAGCTTCAATATATAACAAAAATTACATAAAATGATCAATGGTTTTACATAGAAGCCACTATAGTGACGCCAGTCTATGAATGCGTTTGAACCTCCCACATTCCTTGTGTCTCACCATCAACAAAACATTTATCTAAGATTGTTAAACAGTTATTTTTACTATCCATTCATGATTTCAAAATTTTAAGCGTATTTTTTTTAACAGCAATTTCTAAATGGGTATAATGTTGACAGTGCATAATTTGAGTTTCTTCATGATGTTTTTGTGTGTATGCCATAATCCGTAAGCCGTACACAATTATTAAAATTTGAGATTTTTATTTGTCTATATTTATACAAATTTTCTAGCTTTTATGGTTTTTGAGATATATGGAAAAATAAAGTAATAATTCAAAAGTTGATAACCCCTGACTGAAACAAAAGTTTCAAATTCTTAGTACGATAGTTTTCTATGTATTCTGAAATTTTGTGCTCTGTAAATTGAGCGGATCAAAAGTTATAAGGGGGGACAGACACACCAAATGTTTTATTCCGAATTTGGAGTAAATCCATATATAGAACATTTTTTTTCTTTTTGACTTCAAAGTTGGAAAAACCGTGAAAAATATAGACCCTGCATACAATCTCACGTATCTTGGCTTGATACTTTGTCGATATGTTAATAAAATTCTCTTGAACAAATTGACAATTCGAAAATATATCAAATTTCACATAGTATTCTAGAAATATCCAAGTAAAATAAAAAAATAATAATTTTAATATGATTCAAAGTTTAAAAATTGCTGTAAATTCATTTGTTTGTATTAATTTGGCCACCGTCTGTATGTAAAATATTAGCTGGTTTCTACTACCTCCTACATCTGCTACATAGCTATTTGATTGATTTCAGTGAACATGGCACTGACAAAGAAAAGAATTTATATAAAGACATGAGCATATGTCAACTTGTTAGCAGACTGCTAACAAAAAGAGCTGTTGTGTTCATCGGAGTAACGGACAGGTACAAATTAATCAGTGGAATTGAAGGGTAGGTACTTACTTGTTACTATAAAAACCCTACATAACAATTCTGACAATCACAATGGTGAACTCATTGTCTCAACAATATAGCAATGATATCAGAAAGTATGGAAGAGTTACAGTATCTTGTAAGTATGCTATATGAAGGATGCATATTCCATCTTTGATAATAGTGAAAGTAGAACAATGTATCAAATAAAAGTAGTGAACGAATGGCTCGAGCAAGTTCACGAATGTATCTACCTGGGAAGCATGTTTCAATGTAATGGACGGCTTAATAAGGATATCGAAAAAGGAGTTATGTCAGGAAACAGGTGAATGGAGCGCTAAGACCAAAAATAACACCCATTTTATACAAAACTATAACCCTTTTCCAAACAAATAATGTGAATAATAACACCGCTTACCTACAAAAATATAACCCTTTTCCAAACAAATAATGCGAATAATAACACCGCTTACCTACAAAACTATAACCCTTTTCCAAACAAATAATGCGAATAATAACACCGCATTCTTACAAAAATAATGCCCGTTTTTTAAATAATAATAATGTGATTAATTCAGGTCTCTATTACTAGTTGCATGTAACACATGAGATCCAACTGTTAATGGCGATAGTATGCATAGTCAAAGAATACATACCAAACTATAAACAACACAAATTAATAAATATTTGAAGATATTTTATTTTCTATATAAAACATGTTGGTATGTTTGTCAGGATAGGATAGTATGGAGGTCAGTCTGTTTTTCCTACACAGAATATGAAAACAGCATGATGGTATGTACCTATGTATGTTTGGAGATTTAAGTATCAAACTATTAAGTCTTCTTACATATTGTGTATAGGCGACTACCATACAAATTGTATGAAGTGATGTCATCACTAAATTCAATTTTTATAAAAATTGTTAAAAAAAATTTGAGATTTACTTCTACAATATTAATATTTTTTATAGCAAATTAAATTATCTAGTTGGGGTGTTTCGGCTTTTTTCGATATTTTTAAAAAAATTGGAAATATAGGCAGTTAAACTTATAAATTTATCATAAAAAAAATATTTTTCTTAATAAAATATGTTTGAGAAACCCTGGAATTTTTTTATAAAAATCATTTTGAGTTTATGTATTTGTCTATGTTTATACCAATTTGCATCGTTCTAGCTTTTACGGTTTCTGAGATATATGGAAAAATTAATCAAAATTTTAAAAGTTGATAACCCCTGACTGAAACAAAAATACACAATTGTGAGTAAAAAAGTTTTGTAGGCCCATAACTGTCTATATATTCTAAAAATTTGGGCTCTGTAAATTGAGCGGATCAAAAGTTATAAGGGACGGACGGACACACACACACATACACACACAGCACACAAAACTCACATAAAATGTTCTACTCCGAATTCTGAGTAAATCCATGTATGGGAACATATATGCTGCAAGGCCTCTAGTTGGTGTTATTAGCATGCAAAAAGTCAACTACGCCATACAAAATGTTCCTTCGTACACGCATCTTGGCTTAATAATGTCGATTCATTCAGAGAATTGAATTCTCATGAACGAATCGACAGTTGTAATACATCATGTAGAATTGTATAACAACCCTTTTTATACATTTAAGTAGGAATCATTAGGGTTAATAGGTAGTATAGGGACCTTCCAAGAGCCTAATCTGTTGACTGACATTATTTTTCTGTATTGATTCCTCTGTCTTATTTGTAGTTCAAGTGGTTGGGAAGAGATCGGTACAGACAGTGAAAAGGAACCTTTACTGTTGAAGGACTGCCTGAGTTACGATGAAATGAAGTTGTCAGCCTTGCTCTATGTCAGTGGTCAAACAGTCTTCATCAACGATGGATCAAGAAACAATCAAGGCATTGTCGAGACTAACCTTGACAAGATTGAAACTTCTGGAGTCATTATAGGTTCAATTTTTTATTACAGTCTAAAATCAAATTTACATTTCAGTCACAAATTGAATTGTAATATGACCTACGGCCGTTTATACCAAGATATTTTATTTTAAATTTTATTTTATTTACATTACAACACATATTCAAAAAAACACAATCACAAGATACAGAAAAAGATACACTATAAAAAAACATATTGGTTTTTACCAGAGTGTGAAGACATTGATAGCAAAAGAAACAAAACTTCATATCTACAGAATTATTGCTGTACAAAATGAAGTGAATATAAATTATATATTTTTTTCTTTAATTTAATGTATTTGTTACTCATATTATGTATAAATTATAGTTTCCTGGGCTGCATTCAGATAGAACACTCGACATCGAGTGTCAGATGTACCTGAAGTTGCAGATTATGACATTTTCCACTCCAATCTTACTGAACGCTTTCGAGTGGCGTTTCAATCTGTCAATTATCATACATGTGTCTTTTAGGTTATATTTTCATCGAAAGACAACAATTGGGCAGTGGAGTAAATAATGCTCTCTTACCTTGTATTGGATTCTTTGAATGAAGTCAACAGATGTTTTAACTGTCAGAGCTTTTTACAAAGCGTTTGGAGAGTACACTCGACAATCAATACGAACACAACAGAGTGTCTTTAGAGCATCTGTTTCTGGTCATTCTGAAGTACACTCGGTGTTCATTGTGAACGCAGCCCTGCACTCCTCCATAGTATGAACTTTAACTATGCCAAATCCGTGAGCACAGTTTGCTTACAAAGCGGTCCCTAAGTTTTTGCTTCACATATTAATGTAAAGATTATTTAGAGGAAAATGTAAATTCAACATAAAATAAATTCTAAGGTCCGAATGCAGAGTCCTACCTAAATACTAACCATGTTTTCATTGCACAGTCGCTCACTTAGGTTAGGAGATCACGTGGCTTCCTAACTGGAGGATGCTATGACGTTTTTCTATGAGAATTGCATTGTAGAGACATATCTAAATACTTAGCGCATGCGCATCCGTGTAAACTAACATTATTTTGCGAATTGTCAAAAAGTAAGGTTGACAGCGAGGAACCTTACAAGTGGTTTAATACTAAAATTTGAGATTTTTTCGGTGGATGATGATTTTATCGGCTTCGTTGAATATGTATTTGGTAATTTTGTCAAATCAAATACCAAACAGAGTATTCAGCAATCCATACGAGATGCCGGATATTCAGTGGAATTTCAAAAAAATCGTGACATCGAGCTGTCAGTGTGAAGTGTGAAGTTGGTTACATATATTTGTGTTGTTATAGCAAAAAAACATTTTAATCGTCAAACGTCAGAAAAGAAATAGATAGCTTTCAAAGCCCATAGAAAGCTATCTATCTCTTTTCTTCATACACAACAATGTGAAATTCTACGGCATCGAAGTTTGGCATAATATTTAGTTAGGGATGTCTCTGCAACGCAATTGCTAACTTATGAATACTAAATACTCCACAGTGAGGTTAGGAGTTAGTATTTAGGTACCTAGGACTGTGCATTCTGGTCTAAAACTGCGAAAGGGTATTGTATTTTAATTTATTTATTTAATCTACTATAGATTCCAACATAAAGCTTAGAGTCCACAGAGACGTAGCGGACGGATCAGATTTTGGTCTCCTAGCTGCGATGTGGTTATAGCCGATGATCTGATGCGCGCACATCAATTCCTATATAGAATACTAAAATCCGTCTGATGCACTGCATCCGCAAACCTTAAGAGTCACTGAGCTGAGATAATATTTTTTGATCAAAAGGAATTTTGCACTGGATGTTATGTATAATAATTTGATTTTTGTTTTAAGAAACTTTGGTTATTTTAATGCTGAATCTTCAAGTAATTTTTTTTTACACTTTATTGTACATAATTTATTTGCCAGTACAAATAGCTGACTTATTGCCTAGTGGCAATTTCTTCCAGAAAACCATCTGCAAAATGGGTGATAGTGGTACATGTACAAAAAAAGAAAACCTACATAAAACTATAAACATATAACATTTATACACAAAAAAGTAAAAAGAATAAAAATATGTACACCAATGATAATTAAACAAGTCTTAGATGAAACCTGTTACAACACTATGGGAGGGAAGGGAAAAAAGGAGAGGAGATTTGTCTAACTACAGGAATAGGGAAATTAATGGGAAGTATGTTGGTTAAGAAATAGAAAGTAGGAGCGCGCGCTTTAATCTAATTTTGAAGGTTGCTAACGTTGGTGCAGTTCTAATGTCAAGGGCCAAATTGTTCCATAACCGGGCAGCATGGACAGTAAAGGATGATGAATAGAAAGCCGTAGCATGTGATGGGATGGCGAGGGTTCTCTCTTCTCTAGATCGAAGCGGGAGTCCATGAGAAGCCAGAGGTAGAAATATTTCGGTTAGATATGATGGAGCATTAGTGTTATTCAAAATATTAAACAGAAGACAAAGAGTGTGTTGATCCCGGCGCAGAGGGATAGGAAGCCATTTGAGTTGCTTGCGAAAATATGATATGTGATTGTATTTGCGAAGGTTAAATATGAATCGTATGCAGACATTTTGTAATCAATTTAATTTATTTCTTGTAGACATTTTGTAACTATTTATGCTATTTATTATTGCAGGTTTGGTCGGCACCCGTTTGGCCAAGAAAAATGTAATGGAATGGCAGGAATTGATAATAACACAAAAACAAAACACTCCCAATAATGGTTACCGTCAACAAGTGAATCAATTCTTCAGAAGAGGACACGACAATCAAAATAGGTTGTGGAGAAATATTTGGACAGAATTATACGGAGTAAGTTATATTTTAACAACTTCTTAAATTGCCTGGTAAATAAAATGTATTTTTATTTCTACAAGGGAAGAGAGATCATGGAATGTATTCCATAGGTTATATTTATATTTCTACAAGGGAAGAGAGATCACGGAATGTATTCCATAGGTTATATTTATATTTCTACAAGGGAAGAGAGATCATGGAATGGATTCCATAGGTTATATTTATATTTCTACAAGGGAAGAGAGATCACGGAATGTATTCCATAGGTTATATTTATATTTCTACAAGGGAAGAGAGATCATGGAATGGATTCCATAGGTTATATTTATATTTCTACAAGGGAAGAGAGATCACGGAATGTATTCCATAGGTTATATTTATATTTCTACAAGGGAAGAGAGATCATGGAATGGATTCCATAGGTTATATTTATATTTCTACAAGGGAAGAGAGATCACGGAATGTATTCCATAGGTTATATTTATATTTCTACAAGGGAAGAGAGATCATGGAATGGATTCCATAGGTTATATTTATATTTCTACAAGGGAAGAGAGATCACGGAATGTATTCCATAGGTTATATTTATATTTCTACAAGGGAAGAGAGATCATGGAATGGATTCCATAGGTTATATTTATATTTCTACAAGGGAAGAGAGATCACGGAATGTATTCCATAGGTTATATTTATATTTCTACAAGGGAAGAGAGATCACGGAATGTATTCCATAGGCTATATTTATATTTCTACAAGGGAAGAGAGATCATGGAATGGATTCCATAGGTTATATTTATATTTCTACAAGGGAAGAGAGATCACGGAATGTATTCCATAGGCTATATTTATATTTCTACAAGGGAAGAGAGATCATGGAATGGATTCCATAGGTTATATTTATATTTCTACAAGGGAAGAGAGATCATGGAATGTATTCCATAGGTTATATTTAATAAATTAAAATAATATCTTTTTTGTTTACACCACTTTTGAGTATTTAATGTTAACCGGTTTCAGAGCTGACCCGCTCCCTCATCCGAACAAACTTATACTAAACTTAAAATTATGTTAAAAACCGTGTGTATTGCTACTGTCGTTGGTGGGGGAAATTTAAACTAGAAGGGGTGGTGGGTTTTACCGCACGGGCAGGTAACGGGAACATATTGAACAGGGGCGTTCTATTTAAATTTATTTGGTTATTTATTATTTCTTCTCTCTTATTTATAGCTTTTTGTATTTCTAATGCCTCTAGATTATCTACTCTCAGGCCCTCCTTATTAATGTGTAATATTTCCACTCCCGTTTGTTTTTCGAATGAATGATTATTATTTATGAGATGGTTAGCAAATTCCGAAAAGTTGTGCGGTAAAACCCACCACCCCTTCTAGTTTAAATTTCGCCCACCAACGACAGTAGCAATACACACGGTTTAAACATAATTTTAAGTTTAGTATAAGTTTGTTCGGATGAGGGAGCGGGTCAGCTCTGAAACCGGTTAACATTAAATACTCAAAAGTGGTGTAAACAAAAAAGATATTATTTTAATTTATTAGTTAAAATGAACCACAAAGTAATAGCTGCAAAGTATCAAGATATAGGTTATATTTATATTTCTACAAGGGAAGAGAGATCACGGAATGTATTCCATAGGTTATATTTATATTTCTACAAGGGAAGAGAGATCATGGAATGGATTCCATAGGTTATATTTATATTTCTACAAGGGAAGAGAGATCACGGAATGTATTCCATAGGTTATATTTATATTTCTACAAGGGAAGAGAGATCACGGAATGTATTCCATAGGCTATATTTATATTTCTACAAGGGAAGAGAGATCATGGAATGGATTCCATAGGTTATATTTATATTTCTACAAGGGAAGAGAGATCACGGAATGTATTCCATAGGCTATATTTATATTTCTACAAGGGAAGAGAGATCATGGAATGGATTCCATAGGTTATATTTATATTTCTACAAGGGAAGAGAGATCATGGAATGTATTCCATAGGTTATATTTAATAAATTAAAATAATATCTTTTTTGTTTACACCACTTTTGAGTATTTAATGTTAACCGGTTTCAGAGCTGACCCGCTCCCTCATCCGAACAAACTTATACTAAACTTAAAATTATGTTTAAACCGTGTGTATTGCTACTGTCGTTGGTGGGCGAAATTTAAACTAGAAGGGGTGGTGGGTTTTACCGCACAACTTTTCGGAATTTGCTAACCATCTCATAAATAATAATCATTCATTCGAAAAACAAACGGGAGTGGAAATATTACACATTAATAAGGAGGGCCTGAGACTAGATAATCTAGAGGCATTAGAAATACAAAAAGCTATAAATAAGAGAGAAGAAATAATAAATAACCAAATAAATTTAAATAGAACGCCCCTGTTCAATATGTTCCCGTTACCTGCCCGTGCGGTAAAACCCACCACCCCTTCTAGTTTAAATTTCCCCCACCAACGACAGTAGCAATACACACGGTTTTTAACATAATTTTAAGTTTAGTATAAGTTTGTTCGGATGAGGGAGCGGGTCAGCTCTGAAACCGGTTAACATTAAATACTCAAAAGTGGTGTAAACAAAAAAGATATTATTTTAATTTATTAAATATAACCTATGGAATACATTCCATGATCTCTCTTCCCTTGTAGAAATATAAA
The DNA here is from genome assembly GCA_963576475.1 of Molanna angustata. Taxonomy (NCBI): domain Eukaryota; kingdom Metazoa; phylum Arthropoda; class Insecta; order Trichoptera; family Molannidae; genus Molanna; species Molanna angustata. The sequence continues at coordinate 1,846,407 of OY754985.1, read as the reverse complement.
TATAACCTATGGAATCCATTCCATGATCTCTCTTCCCTTGTAGAAATATAAATATAGCCTATGGAATACATTCCGTGATCTCTCTTCCCTTGTAGAAATATAAATATAACCTATGGAATCCATTCCATGATCTCTCTTCCCTTGTAGAAATATAAATATAGCCTATGGAATACATTCCGTGATCTCTCTTCCCTTGTAGAAATATAAATATAACCTATGGAATACATTCCGTGATCTCTCTTCCCTTGTAGAAATATAAATATAACCTATGGAATCCATTCCATGATCTCTCTTCCCTTGTAGAAATATAAATATAACCTATGGAATACATTCCGTGATCTCTCTTCCCTTGTAGAAATATAAATATAACCTATATATAAAAATGAACCACAAAGTAATAGCTGCAAAGTATCAAGATATAGGTTATATTTATATTTCTACAAGGGAAGAGAGATCACGGAATGTATTCCATAGGCTATATTTATATTTCTACAAGGGAAGAGAGATCATGGAATGGATTCCATAGGTTATATTTATATTTCTACAAGGGAAGAGAGATCACGGAATGTATTCCATAGGTTATATTTATATTTCTACAAGGGAAGAGAGATCACGGAATGTATTCCATAGGCTATATTTATATTTCTACAAGGGAAGAGAGATCATGGAATGGATTCCACTAATTTGGATAAATTAAATCGTTACAAAGTAAGAATAATAAAAATTATTTTTCCACACAGGTACCCCCAAAAATTATATTTCATTCATTGATTGAACATTTTTTTAATTGCATATACACAAACATTGGATTTTTTTCCCTGTAAGGAGTCAAATGATATTTTTATTGACAAACCTTAAAAAAATATCATTCGACTCCGATGAAAAAATCCGATGTTTGCGTATATGCAATTAAAAAAATATTTGGATTTACATACATATTGGTACAAGTAGGTAAACAAGCCAAAAATGAAATAATATTTCTGGCACAGTTCAGGGGTGATATCTGTGCTCATTTATAAGGACAGTAGCTTTCATTGTTTACAACTAAACCAATTTCTCAATAGATGGCGTTACAAAAAGGTTTCTTCGTTACTTCATAGATGGCAATAGAAAAAATGTCTTATTTTCAGGTGAATTGTTACACATTATTCAAATATAAAACTTTCAAAAATTACATTGATAAGGGAACTCAATAAGAATGCATAATTGGTGAACATTGCGCAAGCGCATACAGTGATCACGCAAACCAGTTGATGACAGGTCGTAACCTGTAGGTGCCTTGAGTTCCTGGTTGTTCTATAATATCCCAACTTTGTTTCTATTGAGATGTTAAAAAGTTTGTCAGTAAAAATATCACTCATTAACCGTTTCAGTGCTAATCTCGAGACGTTATCGTGATGAATCATGTGCTACACCAGTGCGGATCACGATAGGTTATCGTGATGGACAATGCTCCACTTAAACTCGCTGTAGAAATCTTATTTATCGACATATCCAAAATATAATTATTACATCGTGTAGCTGAACCATTTATCTAAGTAAATATGATTTTAAAAAAATTTAAAAAAAATTTGGTAGATGGCGGTAGAGTGTTTACTTTTTGTCTATTTCATCTCGAGACATAATCGAGACCCGCACTGAGATACCGCTTTGTATGGATATTTATGTTGCGTATAACCCATATCCGAGGTCGTATAGATTGTGCGCCGGTTTATAAAAATATTTATGTTCTGTTTTTATTTAGTACCTATATAAAAACAAAGTATTTTGCTGTGTATTTATATGTTTTTGTTTATTTATTTATTTTGACAATAAGAGCATTATTAACTAATATGAACGTAAAACAATGAGTAATTAATATTATTATTTAATTATATTTTATTTGTGTCTTTAACGTTGATTCATATTTCAAAATTACTATTTTTTAAAAGTTCATGTATTTTTGAGAGTAACTTCGATTTTTTGTGTCACCAACTTTTAAAATCTTACTAAGTGATAGACAAAATTCATTGAATATTTTTTGCTATTATGAATGAATTTTGCTTTTATAAATGTTTCGAAAAAGTTCTCCAGATCCTGTTGACTTATTACAGTATTATTTATAACAACCAATTATTTTATGACTATTTTCTACTATAAGTTGATAAATTACGGTGCAGCGGCGCATAGGTCAAAGCGCTTACAGATAAACTTCATACAAACGTATAAGGCACTAAGCAATTGTTGAAAACTGTGTTTGTTTTCGAAGAAATACTTAAAAATTCATGAATTTTAAGATGATTTTTATTCACTATATTCTTTCCTATGTCTTTTTTTACCTATGTGATATTTTTTTGCTAATTAGTTATGTTTTTGTAAGCTGGAATGTTGAAAAAATCAGTTAAATAGTATGCAGAAACACAAAATAAACAAAAAATTGTACTCAACATTTAAAACAGCTAAAAACGAATATTCTTGTCGAAGATTTCAAGTATCTCAGGTGAGTAGTTATTGAGATATGACGATTTTAATTTTGTCCGAAAATTGCGCCGCACTGAGGTGTTACATTGTTTAGCATACGCGTAGCACGGAAAAGGTTAAATTCATACAATCATGGCACATCCAAAATATAGGGTGTTCTGCTTTATGGCATTTGACAAAATATGATTCTATATTACTTGAGTGATATTAATTTTTAGCTAATGATATCAAATATATGTCTTGAATATTTTCATTTAAGGAACCAAGTCTGTCGTATGATGAAGCAAAGAAATTGTTTAATAAAGAGACTGAAAGCTACAATCATCGGAAACGTTTTGTTTTTGATAAATGTTTCAAAATTTACTTTGACAATTTGAAGTATGCAAAGCATTTGTCGGTTCCGTTTGATTGTGCCATATTGGAAGCAAACCATAGAGCTTCGCAGAAGGGGAAAATGGCCTATCTTCATATTGTTGGAATTGGTAAGATCAATAATAATATACTATTTCAATCTCTAAAAAATTTATCTCAATAAAAATGAAAATGGAATGAGAAATTAATAATTAACAGACAATGTTTAATATATGGCGTGGCACACTTTTGTTAAAAGAGGCTCTCTTTCCCTTTAAAATTAAATATGGACTATTAGTTCTGCTAGGAGTCCGTGGTATCTGCAGCATTCTCCACCATCTCCAAATCTTCATCATGGTTACAATCCCAGGATTGGTTTACACTTGGGATGTTACGGAGGTGAATATGCTGGAACCGGAGTCGAAAACAGATATTTCAAATCTGATTTATTAGAGTCGGAACCGGAGTCGAAAACAGATATTTCAAATCTGATTTATTAGAGTCGGAGCCGAAGTAGAAGACAGATATTGTCGCTTAAGGTCTAACACACCGTGTAAGTCAATATCGGCAACTTTACAGTCAAACGAAAAACTATTTAAAATTCTTATTACATGTTGTTTGGTAAATGTGACAACACTCCCAACCTTTTTCTCTCCCAAATATATTACTACCTACATGAGAAGTCAGCTGTATATACAATCGTCTACAACTCGTCGTCGTGTACGTCACTGACAGTTGATGTAGTCAAATTGTTTCGATACGCTCGAAATATACATATTTCGTGTACTTTCGTGTTGATCAACTAAAAACTATGCGCCGTGCGCCCCTTTAACATACCCAAACCGTGTTTGGAAGTGGCGTGTCTTTCACCAATATTTTGTGTTGTGATGCCAGAGGTATTGTGAGTGCCTTTCGTGAAGACCTCCCAGACGAAGGAAGAAATTCGCCACCAGGTAGGTGCAATATTCCCTTTTCTCTGTATCCAACACATGTCATTTAAATTTACTTTCTTTTGAAAATACTAATTGATAAAAAAACATGCCAACTAATGCGGCTTTGTGTTTTTATATTTTTTCAAATGTCATATAAGAATTTTAGAAATTTTTATGCTCTTCTGAAAACTTTCTGATATTGAATTACGCGGTGTTAGACCTTAAGCGACGATATGTTAAGTTAATTAAGGAAATGCCTAATGAAATAACAGACAAAATTCAGTGATCAATATCTTTATTCAGTCAAATATAAATGATAATACACATACTTAGGTAACATACAACAATAGAAAAATATACATAACTTCAAATTTTAATTTAAGTTAAGTGACTAACAGTAGCAAATTGTGAGTGTGAGAGGATTACCCGGGCGACGACAAGTCAAATATTGTACGTACGGGTTCTAGCTTCGGTCGCTCGATACGTTTCGACCTTCGTTATGAACTCTGATTCAAAATTATCTGAGCCGAAGTCAAAGTCGGAGGTGTAAAATCAATCGGAAGTTCCGACCTTTCGGAGTCGGAGTCGAAGCTCCGTAACATCCCTAGTTTACACCAAGCACTCCATCTCTCCACGTATCAGACATTTTGATGAAAATGATTTTATTGCATAAAATTAATTATAAATATATTATCTAGCTATTGTAAAAACAACCAACATACAATTTCATAATATTTCCTCTATTTTACAAAATAACAATGTGGGATCTGTACTAAGGAGTCCATATAGTAATTCATTCATACCATCACGGCATATCCCACAATGTGGGGTAACCAGCGAAAGGTGTGCGGGTGTGCATTGCCTTATAAAAGGGAGCACAGCACATATGTGTATACCCACACACCAGTCTCGTCTCACCTAAAAAGGCACTACATTCAGAATGGGTGGTGAACCTCATTGCTGAACTATGTCAGATGTTATTGTTGCCTGTTGTATTTTCGATTACCCGGCTCTTACGGGACACTCCAAAACAGTAAACAAAATAGAAAAGAGTGGAAGCACTATTCTAAGCCGGTGCCTCACAGCTAAAGTAATGATGTATATTAAAATCCGACATTTTTAGATGCCAAATCACCTTTGTGCTGCGTGTGTATCTACCACTTTTATCTATGTTATAGGGGTTGTGCATAATGTGCATAAGCTTACAGGCATTCGTTATAATATTTTTATTTCAAATCATACTCATATTGACAAACTTTTTAACATCTCAATAGAGACTAAGTTGGAATATTATAGAAGAACCAGGAACTCAAGGCACCTACAGGGCTTACGACCTGTCATGGGCTGGTTTATGTGATCACTTTATGCCATTCGCAACGTTCACCTACATAGTTCCCTTATCAATGTAATTTTTGAAAGTTCTAAATATTTGAATAATGTATAACGATTCACCTGAAAATAAGAAATTATACTATTGCCATCTATGAAGTAACGAAGAAACATTTTTGTAACGCCATCTATTGAGAAATTAGTTTATTTGCTTATCCCTTTGGATCATTGTTGAGCAGCCCTCTAATTGATATACAGCCCTTGGCTGTTGTATTCTAAACAACACTCCATTGAGAGATTTCAATATTTTTGTAGATTTTTATATAATTTTTTGCATCTATGCCAACCTTGACGTATGCAAGTGAAACCCGGACATGGCAGAAGTCGCACGAAAGTAGAATAAATGCAGTTGAAATGAGATCGCTAAGAAGAATCTGTAATAGAACGATGTATGACAGGTTCAGAAATGAGGACATAAGGAAAGATGTAGGATAAAGAAAGATGTTATTAATAGAATGAAAGTGAACACATTGAGATGGTTTGGCCACATGGGGAGAATGAATGAGGAACGCCTGACAAAGAAAATATACATTGCGGACAGGAATGGAATGAAGGAAGGGATGGCACGTCCATGTGAATGGTATTTTGAAAGACGGAAATGTTAGAAACGTGAACAACAGACGAACATGTATAAGACGATGTATGAATGTTGTCGAGGCGATGAATGCATGTCAAGATAGAAGTAAGTGGCGTTCGGTCCTCTCTGCCTACCCCGTAAGGGACATGGAGTAATGGTATGTATGTATGTATTTATTTATTTACTGTTGCGTCTCGGACAACTAACAGGTACTATGTCAAATATTTTTTAAACACGCACCCAATAACAAGTTGCCACATTCTGGAGACTTACAATATTAATCGTCTCACAGATCCTGACTGAAAATACAATTAAAAATTGTGTCTTCACTGGGAATCGAACCCGGGACCTTTGGATCAGCAGTTAGATACCCTACCAACTGAGCCACAAAGGCCGACAATATAATATAACAATAGGTTAATTTCACATATTTTTTTTGCTGAAAACATTAAATTCTTGTCTCCCCAAAATATAGAAGTTTGATTCCCGGTGGAGACACAGTTTTATTAATTGTGTTTTCAGTCTGGATCTGTGAGAAGATTAATATCGCAAGTCTGCTGAATGTGGCAACTTGTTATTGGATGCGTTTTAAATTAATATTTGACATAGTACCTTTTAGTTACCAGAGAAGCAATTCAATATAAAAGAAATAAATGTCCCAGTAAAAGTTCTTTAAAAAACTGTTTAATGAAATGAACTTTGACTGTGTTAAAGATAAATTTTTCTTGTAGGTCTGGGAGTGTGGAGGGCGTTCAATCACCAAGACACTATCTTTGTGAAGACATTTTTAGAGAGGTTGTCTGCTTTGATCAAACAGTTGAACTTCCTTTCCGATGTCCATTTATCTTATATGCGGGTAATTCCTGATGGTACAGTATTCATATCTTTATATTATTTCATTCATAATGTCATCTTTATGTTAAGTTATGAAATAAATTTGCAAATTGAAGAATTTGATGATTTGAGGATCTTATCATCAAGGGAACCTTGAGATTCCCATCATCAGACAACATGGTAAAGAATTATCGCTGAACACACATAAAAACGAGTGGGTTGTGACCAACGTTAAACTTCTCACTATCAAGTTACTTTATAAAGTATTCAAAGTTTGTAAAGAAAATTTTCAGCAATTTTATGAAATGAGTTAGTTAAATTATTTTTTTATTTAAATATTTTACTATTCTATTCTATATTGTTTTACGGCTATCCATTCGTCTACGAGTGATCCTAGCCATTATGCAAGTTGTAAAACATAATTAAGATTTAAACTGTGTAATATATATGTATCCTTCTATTCTATTCTATATTGTTTTACGGCTATCCATTCGTCTACGAGTGATCCTAGCCATTATGCAAGTTGTAAAACATAATTAAGATTTAAACTGTGTAATATATATGTATCCTTCTATTCTATTCTATATTGTTTTACGGCTATCCATTCGTCTACGAGTGATCCTAGCCATTATGCAAGTTGTAAAACATAATTAAGATTTAAACTGTGTAATATATATGTATCCTTCTATTCTATTCTATATTGTTTTACGGCTATCCATTCGTCTACGAGTGATCCTAGCCATTATGCAAGTTGTAAAACATAATTAAGATTTAAACTGTGTAATATATATGTATCCTTCTATTCTATTCTATATTGTTTTACGGCTATCCATTCGTCTACGAGTGATCCTAGCCATTATGCAAGTTGTAAAACATAATTAAGATTTAAACTGTGTAATATATATGTATCCTTCTATTCTATTCTATATTGTTTTACGGCTATCCATTCGTCTACGAGTGATCCTAGCCATTATGCAAGTTGTAAAACATAATTAAGATTTAAACTGTGTAATATATATGTATCCTTCTATTCTATTCTATATTGTTTTACGGCTATCCACTTGTCTACGAGTGATCCTAGCCATTATGCAAGTTGTAAAACATAATTAAGATTTAAACTGTGTAATATATATGTATCCTTCTATTCTATTCTATATTGTTTTACGGCTATCCATTCGTCTACGAGTGATCCTAGCCATTATGCAAGTTGTAAAACATAATTAAGATTTAAACTGTGTAATATATATGTATCCTTCTATTCTATTCTATATTGTTTTACGGCTATCCATTCGTCTACGAGTGATCCTAGCCATTATGCAAGTTGTAAAACATAATTAAGATTTAAACTGTGTAATATATATGTATCCTTCTATTCTATTCTATATTGTTTTACGGCTATCCACTCGTCTACGAGTGATCCTAGCCATTATGCAAGTTGTAAAACATAATTAAGATTTAAAACAAGGTATCAAAAGATGTAGGTATTGTTATAAAAAAGTCAAACTAAAATTTATTCTTTATGCGTTCAAATGTTGCAAGGGTTATATTTTATACATAATGTTATTATTGTTGTCGCCTCGAATAATATTGTAGATCGAAATATTTTACTATGAAAACTTGATATTTCTTCAATGCCATTTTATGAAAGTGATGTGCCTTTTTACTAATTTGAAAATACATTTTTCAAATTATAAGTTTTCTGACCTTGAGGTCACTTTGAAATATTTGACAGTTAAATATTGACATCCTCCCATTTTTTTTTTATTGTGTGAGGTAATTTTTTTTTAAATGATCAATATAGGGGAGGGGAAGGCAGATTTGGACAAAAAAACATTTTGATTTTTATAAAATTTTCCCATTTGATTTTCAAAAACTTTTTAGTTGACATTGAAGGTCTCATTATTAATTTAACATAATTTATTAACCAAATATGTCAATTACTTGTTATAAGAGCATGGTAAGCATTTTAGATGAACCATTCATTTTGTCCAAATGTGCCCCACAGGGGGGTGCATTTGGACGCCTAAGAGGCAGATTTGGACAGACTAAGGGGCTTAATTGGACAATAAAACATATTTACAGATTAAATTAATTTAAATGTTTATTTCAACTACAAATAAAAGAAATAATAGTCAGTATCAGTTAAAATTGGCCGAAATCAAATTCGTGACCAAACGCCAAATGACTCCTAGCGCGATCTATGAATAATATAGAGAATCAACTAATTTAATATTTAGGCGGTCAAATTCAAGCTGTCCAAATCTGCCTCTGTCCAAAAGTGCCTCCTTCTCCCCTAACAGTTTTGTATAAATGAGTTATGAATCAATGTTGACTGTGTATGAAAATATTCACCATTATTTTATGACTCCATTTTGAATTTCATCACGGCATTTCCCACAATGTGAAACATTTACAATTTACAGTAATCCATCCTTGACACAACAAATGCTTTTTTTTTTGGGTAAGCTCCGGCGAATACTTTTCAACTGTCTCAGATGAAAGAAACAAGAGCTATCAGTTTTTGAGATTTGCAAGTCCAGCGATAGTTATTTAAGTGGATGCCTAGAATTTTGAAGGTATTTGATGGTGTAAAGATATAAAAGGAAGCACGACAAATTCGTGTATGCCCACACACTAGTCTCATCTCACCTAAAAAGGTACTACATTCAGAATGGGTGATGAACCTCATTGCTGTAATATGTGAGATGTTATTGTTGCCTGTTGTATTTTCGATTACCCGGCTCTTACGGGACACTCGAACATGATGATAATAAATATAAGCGGAATATAAAATACTAATAAATATTATTTTGTGTTTTACAGATATTTTATCAGAGGATAGTGGTAAATTCATAAAGAGTGAAGATCATCCTTTAGGTTGGTATTGCTATATTTTGTGTTTTACAGATATTTTATCAGAGGATAGTGGTAAATTCATAAAGAGTGAAGATCATCCTTTAGGTTGGTATTGCTATATTTTGTGTTTTACAGATATTTTATCAGAGGATAGTGGTAAATTCATAAAGAGTGAAGATCATCCTTTAGGTTGGTATTGCTATATTTTGTGTTTTACAGATATTTTATCAGAGGATAGTGGTAAATTCATAAAGAGTGAAGATCATCCTTTAGGTTGGTATTGCTATATTTTGTGTTTTACAGATATTTTATCAGAGGATAGTGGTAAATTCATAAAGAGTGAAGATCATCCTTTAGGTTGGTATTGCTATATTTTGTGTTTTACAGATATTTTATCAGAGGATAGTGGTAAATTCATAAAGAGTGTAGATCATCCTTTAGGTTGGTATTGCTATATTTTGTGTTTTACAGATATTTTATCAGAGGATAGTGGTAAATTCATAAAGAGTGAAGATCATCCTTTAGGTTGGTATTGCTATATTTTGTGTTTTACAGATATTTTATCAGAGGATAGTGGTAAATTCATAAAGAGTGTAGATCATCCTTTAGGTTGGTATTGCTATATTTTGTGTTTTACAGATATTTTATCAGAGGATAGTGGTAAATTCATAAAGAGTGAAGATCATCCTTTAGGTTGGTATTGCTATATTTTGTGTTTTACAGATATTTTATCAGAGGATAGTGGTAAATTCATAAAGAGTGAAGATCATCCTTTAGGTTGGTATTGCTATATTTTGTGTTTTACAGATATTTTATCAGAGGATAGTGGTAAATTCATAAAGAGTGAAGATCATCCTTTAGGTTGGTATTGCTATATTTTGTGTTTTACAGATATTTTATCAGAGGATAGTGGTAAATTCATAAAGAGTGAAGATCATCCTTTAGGTTGGTATTGCTATATTTTGTGTTTTACAGATATTTTATCAGAGGATAGTGGTAAATTCATAAAGAGTGAAGATCATCCTTTAGGTTGGTATTGCTATATTTTGTGTTTTACAGATATTTTATCAGAGGATAGTGGTAAATTCATAAAGAGTGAAGATCATCCTTTAGGTTGGTATTGCTATATTTTGTGTTTTACAGATATTTTATCAGAGGATAGTGGTAAATTCATAAAGAGTGAAGATCATCCTTTAGGTTGGTATTGCTATATTTTGTGTTTTACAGATATTTTATCAGAGGATAGTGGTAAATTCATAAAGAGTGAAGATCATCCTTTAGGTTGGTATTGCTATATTTTGTGTTTTACAGATATTTTATCAGAGGATAGTGGTAAATTCATAAAGAGTGAAGATCATCCTTTAGGTTGGTATTGCTATATTTTGTGTTTTACAGATATTTTATCAGAGGATAGTGGTAAATTCATAAAGAGTGAAGATCATCCTTTAGGTTGGTATTGCTATACTTTTCCTAGGGTGCTAAGAGCAGTGCCTACTCAATATCTTATTTGATCTTTTAGTACAATAGTTGAGTGTCTTCAAATATAATAGTGTATTATTAGATCATATTGAAAGATGCAGTTTAAGCTTGTTAATTATATAAATAAATAAAAATATATAATATCTTTGTATCAACCACAAGTTTGAGTAGTTTTAGTCAAACATTTTCAAAGCTGACAGTTTCTTGATCCGTACTAACATTTACAGTCTACAGCAGTGTTTCCCAGCCTTCCTTATGCCATGCCCCACCGTAGTCTTTTCAAAAGTCAGATGCCCCACCGTAGACTTTTCAAAAGTCAGATGCCCCACCGTAGTCTTTTCAAAAGTCAGATGCCCCACCGTAGACTTTTCAAAAGTCAGATGCCCCACCGTAGTCTTTTCAAAAGTCAGATGCCCCACCGTAGACTTTTCAAAGTCAGATGCCCCACCGTAGACTTTTCAAAAGTCAGATGCCCCACCGGCATCTTTTTTTAATTAAACAGCAGGTAAATTTTCAAACCATATTGTAATATGTTTGTTAACATATGAACCCCTAGTGAAATTAAATAAAACCTATTCTAATACATATATTATAACGGAAATAATTACAAAATGCAAATTTAATATGTAATTAAATGACTGAATATATTTATGCTATGCAAATCGTACCAATACAACATGAACTACGTACTCTGCACTCTTTCTGTATTTTTAGATAATTAATGAAGTTGTTACGGGTTTCATTCTATTTTAAGTACAATTTGTACCAATAGAACATCTACAGCTAACATTCCTGCACTCTTTCTGTATTTTTAGATAATTAATGAAGTTGTTACGGGTTTCATTCTATTTAAGTACAATTTGTACCAATAGAACATCTACAGCTACATCCTGCACTCTTTCTGTATTTTTAGATAATTAATGAAGTTGTTACGGGTTTCATTCTATTTTAAGTACAATTTGTACCAATAGAACATCTACAGCTACATCCTGCACTCTTTCTGTATTTTTAGATAATTAATGAAGTTGTTACGGGTTTCATTCTATTTTAAGTACAATTTGTACCAATAGAACATCTACAGCTACATCCTGCACTCTTTCTGTATTTTTAGATAATTAATGAAGTTGTTACGGGTTTCATTCTATTTTAAGTACAATTTGTACCAATAGAACATCTACAGCTACATCCTGCACTCTTTCTGTATTTTTAGATAATTAATGAAGTTGTTACGGGTTTCATTCTATTTTAAGTACAATTTGTACCAATAGAACATCTACAGCTACATCCTGCACTCTTTCTGTATTTTTAGATAATTAATGAAGTTGTTACGGGTTTCATTCTATTTTAAGTACAATTTGTACCAATAGAACATCTACAGCTACATCCTGCACTCTTTCTGTATTTTTAGATAATTAATGAAGTTGTTACGGGTTTCATTCTATTTTAAGTACAATTTGTACCAATAGAACATCTACAGCTACATCCTGCACTCTTTCTGTATTTTTAGATAATTAATGAAGTTGTTACGGGTTTCATTCTATTTTAAGTACAATTTGTACCAATAGAACATCTACAGCTACATCCTGCACTCTTTCTGTATTTTTAGATAATTAATGAAGTTGTTACGGGTTTCATTCTATTTTAAGTACAATTTGTACCAATAGAACATCTACAGCTACATCCTGCACTCTTTCTGTATTTTTAGATAATTAATGAAGTTGTTACGGGTTTCATTCTATTTTAAGTACAATTTGTACCAATAGAACATCTACAGCTACATCCTGCACTCTTTCTGTATTTTTAGATAATTAATGAAGTTGTTACGGGTTTCATTCTATTTTAAGTACAATTTGTACCAATAGAACATCTACAGCTACATCCTGCACTCTTTCTGTATTTTTAGATAATTAATGAAGTTGTTACGGGTTTCATTCTATTTTAAGTACAATTTGTACCAATAGAACATCTACAGCTACATCCTGCACTCTTTCTGTATTTTTAGATAATTAATGAAGTTGTTACGGGTTTCATTCTATTTTAAGTACAATTTGTACCAATAGAACATCTACAGCTACATCCTGCACTCTTTCTGTATTTTTAGATAATTAATGAAGTTGTTACGGGTTTCATTCTATTTTAAGTACAATTTGTACCAATAGAACATCTACAGCTACATCCTGCACTCTTTCTGTATTTTTAGATAATTAATGAAGTTGTTACGGGTTTCATTCTATTTTAAGTACAATTTGTACCAATAGAACATCTACAGCTACATCCTGCACTCTTTCTGTATTTTTAGATAATTAATGAAGTTGTTACGGGTTTCATTCTATTTTAAGTACAATTTGTACCAATAGAACATCTACAGCTACATCCTGCACTCTTTCTGTATTTTTAGATAATTAATGAAGTTGTTACGGGTTTCATTCTATTTTAAGTACAATTTGTACCAATAGAACATCTACAGCTACATCCTGCACTCTTTCTGTATTTTTAGATAATTAATGAAGTTGTTACGGGTTTCATTCTATTTTAAGTACAATTTGTACCAATAGAACATCTACAGCTACATCCTGCACTCTTTCTGTATTTTTAGATAATTAATGAAGTTGTTACGGGTTTCATTCTATTTTAAGTACAATTTGTACCAATAGAACATCTACAGCTACATCCTGCACTCTTTCTGTATTTTTAGATAATTAATGAAGTTGTTACGGGTTTCATTCTATTTTAAGTACAATTTGTACCAATAGAACATCTACAGCTACATCCTGCACTCTTTCTGTATTTTTAGATAATTAATGAAGTTGTTACGGGTTTCATTCTATTTTAAGTACAATTTGTACCAATAGAACATCTACAGCTACATCCTGCACTCTTTCTGTATTTTTAGATAATTAATGAAGTTGTTACGGGTTTCATTCTATTTTAAGTACAATTTGTACCAATAGAACATCTACAGCTACATCCTGCACTCTTTCTGTATTTTTAGATAATTAATGAAGTTGTTACGGGTTTCATTCTATTTTAAGTACAATTTGTACCAATAGAACATCTACAGCTACATCCTGCACTCTTTCTGTATTTTTAGATAATTAATGAAGTTGTTACGGGTTTCATTCTATTTTAAGTACAATTTGTACCAATAGAACATCTACAGCTACATCCTGCACTCTTTCTGTATTTTTAGATAATTAATGAAGTTGTTACGGGTTTCATTCTATTTTAAGTACAATTTGTACCAATAGAACATCTACAGCTACATCCTGCACTCTTTCTGTATTTTTAGATAATTAATGAAGTTGTTACGGGTTTCATTCTATTTTAAGTACAATTTGTACCAATAGAACATCTACAGCTACATCCTGCACTCTTTCTGTATTTTTAGATAATTAATGAAGTTGTTACGGGTTTCATTCTATTTTAAGTACAATTTGTACCAATAGAACATCTACAGCTACATCCTGCACTCTTTCTGTATTTTTAGATAATTAATGAAGTTGTTACGGGTTTCATTCTATTTTAAGTACAATTTGTACCAATAGAACATCTACAGCTACATCCTGCACTCTTTCTGTATTTTTAGATAATTAATGAAGTTGTTACGGGTTTCATTCTATTTTAAGTACAATTTGTACCAATAGAACATCTACAGCTACATCCTGCACTCTTTCTGTATTTTTAGATAATTAATGAAGTTGTTACGGGTTTCATTCTATTTTAAGTACAATTTGTACCAATAGAACATCTACAGCTACATCCTGCACTCTTTCTGTATTTTTAGATAATTAATGAAGTTGTTACGGGTTTCATTCTATTTTAAGTACAATTTGTACCAATAGAACATCTACAGCTACATCCTGCACTCTTTCTGTATTTTTAGATAATTAATGAAGTTGTTACGGGTTTCATTCTATTTTAAGTACAATTTGTACCAATAGAACATCTACAGCTACATCCTGCACTCTTTCTGTATTTTTAGATAATTAATGAAGTTGTTACGGGTTTCATTCTATTTTAAGTACAATTTGTACCAATAGAACATCTACAGCTACATCCTGCACTCTTTCTGTATTTTTAGATAATTAATGAAGTTGTTACGGGTTTCATTCTATTTTAAGTACAATTTGTACCAATAGAACATCTACAGCTACATCCTGCACTCTTTCTGTATTTTTAGATAATTAATGAAGTTGTTACGGGTTTCATTCTATTTTAAGTACAATTTGTACCAATAGAACATCTACAGCTACATCCTGCACTCTTTCTGTATTTTTAGATAATTAATGAAGTTGTTACGGGTTTCATTCTATTTTAAGTACAATTTGTACCAATAGAACATCTACAGCTACATCCTGCACTCTTTCTGTATTTTTAGATAATTAATGAAGTTGTTACGGGTTTCATTCTATTTTAAGTACAATTTGTACCAATAGAACATCTACAGCTACATCCTGCACTCTTTCTGTATTTTTAGATAATTAATGAAGTTGTTACGGGTTTCATTCTATTTTAAGTACAATTTGTACCAATAGAACATCTACAGCTACATCCTGCACTCTTTCTGTATTTTTAGATAATTAATGAAGTTGTTACGGGTTTCATTCTATTTTAAGTACAATTTGTACCAATAGAACATCTACAGCTACATCCTGCACTCTTTCTGTATTTTTAGATAATTAATGAAGTTGTTACGGGTTTCATTCTATTTTAAGTACAATTTGTACCAATAGAACATCTACAGCTACATCCTGCACTCTTTCTGTATTTTTAGATAATTAATGAAGTTGTTACGGGTTTCATTCTATTTTAAGTACAATTTGTACCAATAGAACATCTACAGCTACATCCTGCACTCTTTCTGTATTTTTAGATAATTAATGAAGTTGTTACGGGTTTCATTCTATTTTAAGTACAATTTGTACCAATAGAACATCTACAGCTACATCCTGCACTCTTTCTGTATTTTTAGATAATTAATGAAGTTGTTACGGGTTTCATTCTATTTTAAGTACAATTTGTACCAATAGAACATCTACAGCTACATCCTGCACTCTTTCTGTATTTTTAGATAATTAATGAAGTTGTTACGGGTTTCATTCTATTTTAAGTACAATTTGTACCAATAGAACATCTACAGCTACATCCTGCACTCTTTCTGTATTTTTAGATAATTAATGAAGTTGTTACGGGTTTCATTCTATTTTAAGTACAATTTGTACCAATAGAACATCTACAGCTACATCCTGCACTCTTTCTGTATTTTTAGATAATTAATGAAGTTGTTACGGGTTTCATTCTATTTTAAGTACAATTTGTACCAATAGAACATCTACAGCTACATCCTGCACTCTTTCTGTATTTTTAGATAATTAATGAAGTTGTTACGGGTTTCATTCTATTTTAAGTACAATTTGTACCAATAGAACATCTACAGCTACATCCTGCACTCTTTCTGTATTTTTAGATAATTAATGAAGTTGTTACGGGTTTCATTCTATTTTAAGTACAATTTGGCGTATATTTCCATTTTGTACATCTCAGGAATTTTTTTGTATGACCGATGAGAATTCCCCTTTAAATGTGGAATGCTGACGTGTCTCATCTCTGAAGCAACTACTCAAACTTGTGGTTTATACAAAGATATTATATTATATTTTTATTTATATGTAGGTACATTCATTCATTCATTCATACCATCACGGCATATCCCACAATGTGGGGTAACCAGCGAAAGGTGTGCGGGTGTGCAGTATAAAAGGGAGAACAACACATCTATGTATACCCACACACCAGTCTCGTTTCACCAAAAAAGGCACTACATTCAGAATGTGTGATGGTGAACCTCATTGCTGAACTATGTGAGATGTTATTGTTGCCTGTTGTATTTTCTATTACCCGGCTCTTACGGGACACTCGAAAACAATGATTTAAAAGAATGGAAGCACTATTCTAAGCCGGTGCTTCACAGATGTAGGTACTTTGTAAAAATGTGCTACAAAGCGATAGCAAAATTGTATGAAGATATTATAAATATTGTGTTTGGGGATTTTCTATATTGAAAGATTTTTAGTTCATACTTGTAAATAAAAATGAGTGGATGTTGTCCAACGCTTTACTCCTATCTACCAAGTCACTCCACAAGTATTCAAATTTTGTATGGAAAATATTCAGAACTTTCATGAAATGATTTTGTTCAATTATTTTTTATATAAATATTTTATTATGAAAACATGATAATTCTTCAATGCCATTTTATGACAGTGATATCATATTTTAAATTTCCTGAGGTTTGGGTCACTTTGAAATATTTGACAGTTAAAAAAATTGAGAAGCACTGATCAAATATCCTTCAAAATGTAATGGGGTCTAAGTGAATATTGCATAAATAAATTTGCAGAATTTGAAAATAATCGAATGAGTACTTTATTCTATGATCGATAAAGTATAATAAACACGTGATACATAGTGCACAACGCACACAGATACATTGTGATGAAACTTTCAGAATACAATCTCACCATGATACTAGTTGATAATATGCAATAAAAAAATAGCCTTAATAATTGCGAATTCATAACTCCCCACTATATCCCCTTGGGGTAGTGAGGAGTAAAAATAAAATATTATATTTGGGGATTGTATTAAAGGATACGAGCTAAGGATCGAGGATCGTCTATCGACGATATGTTACAGACGTATCCTTCAATTCTTTGGACACATTGCCAGAAGGGAACCAGACTGCCTCGAGAAGCTTGTTGTGATGGGCAGAGTGGAGGGACGGAGATCTCGTGGTCGCTCACCGACCAGATGGAGCGATTTGGTTAGGTCCACAATGGGGTCTTCGGTGACTGGTGCTCTGCGTTCAGCCCAATACAGATTGGCATGGAGGCGGGCCATACGTGTGGCGACAGACTACAGCCGCTATCCTCAGTCATGAGGAAAAGGACGAATGAATGAATTAAAGGATGTAGTTTGTAAAATTTGTTTGAATATTTCAGGTGGAGTCAAGGTACACTTGTCAAGAAGACAACCATCTTCAAAGTTAGTCGGTGAACATGAAAATAAACTACTAATTGAGACGTATGCATGGGATGGTAATGCACAACCAGGAAATGAATTCTGGTAATTAATATTTCGTATTGCTTCTATGCGAAAGTAACAGGTACTATGTTAAATATTAATGTAACACACACCCAATACCAAAATGGCCACATTTTGGAGACATATGATATTTATCGTCTCACAGATCCAGACTTAAATGAAGAAGAATATCAAATTAAGTAGCAAAATCAAAATACTAGTAAAATACTACAAATAATATTTATTTTCTCCTTCCTAAATAACACTTTGTTTTTTCTTCTTTACACTTACTTTATTTTTCAAAAAAGTATATTAGCCACTTATTAACCCAATCAAGACGGGTAGGTACAAGTACTTGCTTTCCCTGCGGACGGACAGTATTTCGCGTGACACACAGTTTTTTTTTCAATCTCGTTTTAATTGAATATAATAACAGTAAAAAAAAATCTAACGATGTTGATATATGATAAAAAGATCAAAGATAAACAAAAGATCACATAAACTCAATGAAATTGAATACTTTATAAGATAAATGAAGAATAATGTTATCGTATCTATCTCCATACAAAAAAGTACATGGCGTCTTCGATATGTCATGTGATGCTTCCGGCATTTGATGTAGATAAGGAATATGCGCCGATTGTGTATTGGCATGGATCGAATTCAAAGCAAAATGTTGAGCGCGAAACAACAAAATGAACTGGCGCAGTATCCCTCTTTCCTACACGCATGCGTATTACATCCTTACAAAGCGCGGGAGAGTGTGAATATCGCCGGCGATGATCGATGAATTTCAGTGTTTGGAGTTTTTAATTTTTTTAAATAATTTAACAATTGTTTTGTTGATTCACCGACAAAATATGGGAGTAATATTCATCCAATTTTCGTCTCAATCAAGTATGAATTTACTGAGATATGAAGGTTCACAATTGTGTATAGCCATGAGGGCATGTATAGATGACGCTCGGCGTTTAGGCACGCAGCCGGTGGACATCTATACATGACGCTCGTCTTAAAAAGGTTAAGGTGACAGGACAGGCTCCAAGGTAACTCTGGAAAACCGCAGAACCATAATTGATATTATATATTTGTTTAAGTTGGTCAACAATTTTGTGGATTCCCCAGATTCTTGTTGAAAAAAATTTGCTTTCACTGTCCGAGCAGAACAACCAGATATCCTAGCACTTTTTGTATTCCTAATTGTAATAACAACTGCACTCAGAATGCTTTTGTGTACCGTGCTTGCACTATGTGGTGTACAATGGTTTCTTTAATACACTCGACATCTCAGCGAGCTCTCTCAGTGCATTTAGGACAGCTGTCTTCTCCTATATTTCCTAGTACTTAGATTTAATCAGCTGTCTTATGTTAGTGTTTTTTTATGTACTAGTAAATTAATTATACATTATTTGTAATTTTTGTAATCAATATTAATTATCCTATTGAATAATGCATGGAGTTTTCACTGGTCCATTAATAAAGCAATGTACATTGTCTGTTTTATAAATTTTGTAGACTGTATAACTCTCTATCAACCAATAAAATAAAAAAAAGCATCATTTAAATATGAATATAATGTGGATTTCAGGGCTGGCAGCCTCAAAACATCGGGAGATCCAGCCGCCGCATGTTCTTCTCAAGTATCAGAGTTGCACAACTCACACATCAACAAGAAATATGTCTGCGGAGAGAATCTGCACGTTGCTGGACAGTATGGAGTACATCACGTCAGTCTGTATGCCCATCACATGCTCAACAACATGGCTTTATCTTAATAATATATAAGTATCTCGTGTCACAATGTTCGTACACGGTAATCTCCGAAACCGTCCAACCGATTTCAATGGAATTTTCTAAATTTGTATAGTTGGTACCTGATTGAAAGCAAGGATAGTTTTGGACCCGATAGGTGGAGCTGTTATTGATATCTACAAACAATATTTTTATTTTTTCAACAAATATTACTTTTTTTAGATTTCTCAACCAAAAATATATGTTACCACAAATTTTTGACTTCTCTACTTACCTCTCCGAATTATGGCTCCTACTTACCTCTCCGAACTTTGCATTCCTCTTTCAATTAACGACAGACAATCATCACTTTGTTCTGCATCTTCATCCATGGTTGGAAAATTATTTGAAATAAACAGGGTGCATACCACTAATTTCGGCGATCATGCTTTTGCTGTGGCAGGACCAAATGCATGGAATAAGCTCCCAAATACCCTCAGACAAACTGAAAATATATCTACCTTCAGAAAAAATCTCAAAACACACCTTTTTCGCAAATCTTACCAAAGCCATAATAATACATCTTAATCAATTTTTAGCGCCCTTGAGGTGAGATATTCACGAAAACGGCGCTATATAAATCATCCAAATTTATTATTATTATTATTCTCTACCCCCCCTCCCCCCAAGTATCGTTCATAGGAAAAAAGGGTCGTAATTCATTTTTGATTTGTTTAATCTTTCAATATTAATATGGACATCTGTAATACGCATCTAGAGCGCACTTTGAATCTTTTGATTGAGACGACTTCTAATTTGTAGAACTCCATTATGAACTGGTTGATTATGGCCTTGTAAGCCGAAACGGTCGTCGGGAGTGAAATAAATCAATTGTAGAATTATATGTATTAATATTTTTCATTTTCACATATCTAGAAAATATACCAATACATAAAATGAGGTCTATAATATAAAATGCGGTCTACATAGAAGACTGTCTGTGACAGAAAAGTGTCTGCCCGGACCCACTAGTAATTCATAAAGTTTTTAAGAATATTGTTAAAAAAAGAATTTTAATATGTAGGTACTATTGGAGTTTGGTACTTCAATATATAGCTGTTGTAGAGCCTTTAATGCTGACTTTCTTGCTTCTTCTTATTCTTGTGCTGATCTTGTGCCAACCTAATGAATGAGTGACCCCGTATCCGAAGTCTTAAACCACTGACTGAGATTTTTTTTAAAATAATGAATATGTTCTTTTAACAAGTACATATCGCGGGTGTCAAGCCAGTAGGGCGTACAAGCGAAATGACTACTTTACAGGAGAGACAAAAAACTATTTATTTCTGTAACAGTTCAATTTATCCATTTAGAGTTTTTTTGGAAAATTTAACGAAAATGAAGCCTCATCGAGGAGTATTACCTAAATTTCAATAACTAGTGAATTTGTTTTTATATATTGCACATACGCCCCTATGGCTCGTTAATGTTTCTAGATGTAGACTCGATTTTTGCATAGAAAATTAATAATTATTATGGTCAAAGCTACGAATCATAGAGAAAAGCTACGAATCATAGATGGGTCGGTGGCAGAGCGGTTAGCGCGCTGGGCTAGTAATCCAGTGGTCGCAAGTTCGAATCCTGCCTCGACCGATTTCGTTCACCTAAGCACAAGCATTTATTTGCTTATTTTAGGGAACATAGGAAGATGTATATGTACTTGTTTAACAAGGACATATTCATTTTTATATATAAAAAAAAAATATATTTAGGTTAGTTATGAGACGTATTTAAACGTTTCAATAGCAAAATATAGACAATTAGTCTAAAGCAATAAACATCATTACTACATATACATCATTATTATTAAACTTCCTTTATTTTATTAAATGTTCATAATAGCAAAAAATACTTAAAATGAATAAATTTGACATTTAATTAAAATTTTAATGGATTTTTAGAATTGAACCCGGTATGTATTTACTAGTATCATTACTTCATGGTCTTTACTGAATCAAATTATTTACAAATTGTAAAAACACTTATAAAATGAAACACAGTTAAATTCCACAATGAGTATTTAATCGCTTAAGCGCTTTCACCAGTCTTAGATGGCATCCTCAGAGACACAATTTGTACTCAGTATATTATAGTCAGTATAAATTGTGCCCCTGAGGATATCATCTGAGACTGGTGAAAGCGCTAAGGCGATTAAATACTCACTGTGGATTTTAACTGTGTTTCATTTTATAAGTGTTTTTACAATTTATAATCACAAACTTCCACCGTGTAAAAGTAAAAAACCTTAAAATTACTAAATTATTTACATTTAAGATCCTTAAATGATAAAATGTTATGTTTAATTACTTTTTTTTTAATTTATATTTTGTTACTTATACAAAAAGTTTGGTGCTTAGTTATAAAATAACAACTACTAAGTATAACGCTTTATACATTTAATAATTACCTATTATGAATTATAAATATAGCTTGAAAATAGTTTTTTTATATTTTTACAAAAAATTATATTTAAAATAACTTTGTATTTGTATAAAAAATGGAGTTATTTAGTTCTACATACATTGTCTTATACTTATAAATATATTTTGATAGATTATTATAAAACATAGGCTTACTAAAATATTGCTGAATAATTATTTTTGATTTTTAACATATTATGTATTAATTAAAACTATGAAAAATTTTTATATTTAATTAAAATGTAACAGCAACGTTCCTTTGATTAACGCACAAATAGATTTTAATACTTCTCCATTATTATTACCATTAGAATAGTTAATGTCGGGTTTTTCTGTTGGCCATTATTCAATATAATTGCTGTCCTTTTAATACAATATTTGTATATTCATTCCTTCACTTCAATTTTATTTTTATTATACCTGCATACATATTTACCTTAATGTCTTTCGGGTATTTAATTTTTCTTAGAATTGCTCCCTTCCATATCTATTGTTGTTATCCTCTTTGTGAATCTATATATGGATGGTCTTCATCATTATTGTTCACCATTCTGACGATGCTCATCATAGAGCGATACCGGTGAATGGGAGTCGTGTTTGCGAAAAAATTTAAGTAGAACGAAAAAATTTAAGTAGAACGTAAAATTAAATATAAAAATTTTTTTCATAGTTTTAATTAATCATGGAGTTATACCACGAAGTGACAGTGTCCAATATTGAAAAAAAAAAAAAATATTTTGTATTTATGATAAATATTAACATTTGGTTCTCAGGTACTTAAAACAATGTGATAAATTAATAAGTATTTATTAAAATATTATAAATATGTTATGTCTAATAATGTGACTATTGAAGAACTATTTATTAATATATTGTTTGTTAAAACCATAGAATAATAATAAAACTATACAATACCTACTCATTCCCTTACAATACCTCGCTGAAAATGTGAAGCCGTTTTATTAGCCGGCTCGTGTCAATATATGTATGACTCTGCTGGTAGACATTGTTCGTATAGTACTTGATTACTGAATGGTGGTAGCAAAATGTTGACCAAATTAGTCAACATAAAGCAGTCACGTTTACTGCAGGCTAAAGAGTATTCTATACTATTATTATTCTATGGTTATAACAATGTAATGTTTGAATAAGTATTTATTAAAATGTAATGTCAAATATGTTAAAGAAAATGATGCTTAAACAAGTACCTATTTATTAAAATATTATAAGTAATGTCAAACAATGTGATGTCGAAAAAAATATTTTATTTATGTTATGTCAAACAATGGCAATGGAACAAAATTAGCTTTCATATTTTTATATACCTTTGCATTTTAAGATTTTTTTGTGATAATTGTGCTGTAATTTCATTGTGTATGTAACAGAAATATACATTATTTTAACAAGTATTTCTTTATCTCTATGTGTGCTAATAAAAGAACATTTTTATATAGTTTCTGAAAAAAAATACACACTCTAAATCTAGCAAATACATATTCAAATTCATTATTCAAATTTAATTAAGATTAGTCGTTGGGTCTTTCAGTTCTTCTTGAATAAATTCTTAATAGAATGGTTTTCAAAAAGCCGTTGTGCGATAAATAAATAGATAAATGAAAATCTTGATAATTCATAAATAAATAAATTGATATTTAAATTAAAATCATGAAACCTTCCTTGGTTCTCGCCTGTGACATGAACACACAAGTAATTGATATCATGAAACCTTCCTTGGTTCTCGCTTGTGACATGAACACACAAGTAATTGATATCATGAAACCTTCCTTGGTTCTCGCCTGTGACATGAACACACAAGTAATTGATATCATGAAACCTTCCTTGGTTCTCGCCTGTGACATGAACACACAAGTAATTGATATCATGAAACCTTCCTTGGTTCTCGCCTGTGACACAAGTAATTGATATCATGAAACCTTCCTTGGTTCTCGCCTGTGACACGAACACACAAGTAATTGATATCATGAAACCTTCCTTGGTTCTCGCCTGTGACACGAACACACAAGTAATTGATATCATGAAACCTTCCTTGGTTCTCGCCTGTGACATGAACACACAAGTAATTGATATCATGAAACCTTCCTTGGTTCTCGCCTGTGACATGAACACACAAGTAATTGATATCATGAAACCTTCCTTGGTTCTCGCCTGTGACACAAGTAATTGATATCATGAAACCTTCCTTGGTTCTCGCCTGTGACACGAACACACAAGTAATTGATATCATGAAACCTTCCTTGGTTCTCGCCTGTGACACAAACACACAAGTAATTGATATCATGAAACCTTCCTTGGTTCTCGCCTGTGACATGAACACACAAGTAATTGATATCCCTGGAATTTTAAATGAATGTAGGTGAGGGTAGTCACATTAATAAATCAAACAAAAGGTGGATAGTTTATCACGATACTTGAAAATTATTACTATTGCTACTAGTCCAAGAATAATAAAATACTTTTTATGATCGAGCCACGGTAAAAAACTCACTAATTGCTTTACGATTCACATTATATCAAACGTTTTGTTTGTTCAAATATTTCAAAGGATTATAAAGATCGTATGAAAATAAAAATTTAATACATTTGTCAATGGGCACAGATCGAATAAGCAATGAAAACTTTTCGTGACTTTTTCTCTTCAACGAGATTCTACGCCCACATATTGGGGTTCAACTACGTCAATATAGATACAAAATTTTTCAATAAAATTTCCAAACGAGATAACACTTTGAAGAATAATTTATTTTGGATGATATACGCCTGCATGATCGTAACGTTGTACATAATGATCTTTCTGATAAGTCAGAATATGAAGAGGCACATTAAGCAAAGCTCAATGAAAATCATTATCATGGATCGTAATTCATTGGTAGCCGGATCTACTATCATATATATATGCATTTTTGTCCCGGTTATAGTTAACGATTGGAGCAATCAAAGGAGGAAGATAAACATGTATTGCAAGCTGGAAAGACTGACCGATCCGTTGGAAGGTTCCGGGTTTTCCGTTAACAACTCTGGCATGTACGTTTGGTTCGATGTCATGTTCAAAATATTGTTGATCATTGAAATTGTACACACCTTCGTATTGTACAGTAAACAGACACGTTCGATTTTGGATTTGATACAACTGTGTTATACCAACGTCGTATTTTATCTGTTCTTCACGGAGAGCATCACGTACTTCACAATTATTCAATACTATTTGAAGCTTTTGAACGACGCCCTGTTAAAGTTGTCATTTAGTAACGAAAATAACGTAGAGTTTAATAACATGAGGCGTATTAACAAAGTGAACGTTTTGAGATTTGCGATGTATCAAGAGATTTATTTGATGCTGTGTTCAACGATGAATGATTTGAATGATATTTTCAGCGTGAGTTATATGGTCGCAATCAATAAGAACCTGTATAATTTGATTTTTTTCTTGTGGGAGGTGAAGGCGCACGAAGGATTCCAGTATTTGATAGTGTTGTACACTTTATGGCGTTTATTTTGTTATACTCTTCTTTTATTATGTTTTATTTACCAAGCTGACTGCGTTAAAAATGAGGTAAGTATGTAATTATTACAAATTAAAACATTTCAAATGATAAAATACAATATTATGAATCCATGATTTTGAAGGCGATCACTTAAAATATTTCTCAACTTATATTTTATTCATACATCTTCCTGTACATAATATAAACAAATATAATTATACACTGGCGGGCTTATTGCCACTAGGCAATTTTTCCAACCATCCAGATTACAAAGTATGACAACATTGTGTATGTACATCAGCAAAAGAATAAGAGTAAAAGAAAACAAAGAAAATATAATATATAACACTTAAATACTATTAAAACAAAAAAAAAAATAATAATTAATAGCAAGAAAAAAGGATAGGACAGGACATAAGGACAGGATAGGAAATTGGGATCAGGTGTTCAAGGATAAATATTCCTTCTGGAGTTTTCCCTTGAAACTATAAAGTGAGTTAGACGACGCAATATCCGGATTAAGGCTATTCCATAATCTTGCTGATTGTACTGCGAACGAAGAGCTGAGAAATTCTATATTATGGATAGTGTTGTACGTTCAACAGATCGGAGTAGAAGTCCATGATTGGATAAATACGTGTATTTGCTTTTGAGGTACTGTGGCTGAGCGGTGATAGTCCAGCTGTAATTTTGTCGCCTCACATGCGTGAGGTTGACGGTTCGAATTCGGGCGGGGCACGCACCTCTGGATTTTTAAAAAAAAAATCTATGTGCGGATTTATATCACAAGCTATGTGTAGCCATGATCTAATTTGTCTGGTTTCCCTTTCTGAGGGTTACGAAGGTCAGATGGCAGTTGCTTCAATGTAATAACCAGACTCGCCAATTCTAGGATCATGGTCAAAAGCGTACCCCGATAGAAACGGGACAAAAAGCGCTAAGGGGAAGAAAAAGAAGCTTTTGAAGTACTGTGGCAGGTTTGGGTTTCAAATACATTAGTAAAAAAATGGTACAATTATGCAAACAAACTGAAATTTAATCATATTTCTGGTACCATTGAGTTTATTACAGCAGAAGCACAGTCACCCAGGCCCTGAGTCAAATTGAAAACGCTGTTCGTTATCGCCAAGCGCTATTTTTTTTTTGTATGTGATTTGACGTTTTTTGTAGAAGTTTTTTCTACAATAACAAACAACACGTCAAATCCCATACAAAAAAAAATTAGCGCTTGGCGATAACGAACAGCGTTTTCAATTTGACTTGGGGGGCCAGTATCATAGTCATCTAGTATTACTATGCAGAAGGAATATTTACTATGAACTATGTGACAAATATAATTACTTAAGGTTTTTATTAAATAAAAATACACTTTTT
The DNA here is from genome assembly GCA_963576475.1 of Molanna angustata. Classification (NCBI taxonomy): domain Eukaryota; kingdom Metazoa; phylum Arthropoda; class Insecta; order Trichoptera; family Molannidae; genus Molanna; species Molanna angustata. The sequence goes on along the minus strand of OY754985.1, from coordinate 1,819,358 downwards.
TTTTTATTTCATATAAAAAATGATTTTAGGGTGAAAAGACTCTGCTTCTTTTAAGAATGATATCGATAAATCAAAATGACCCTGATGTCAATGAATTAGTGAGTATTTTAAAGTAAAATAAAATATAACTAAAGATGGAATAATAAGATTAAGAGAAGAGTTTGTATGAAACAAAGTGTGGACGTAGATAAAGGGAGAAATTTATGTCAAGAAAGAGGAGTCTGGGGTTTGATTCTATCTACGTTCAACAGGGAAACAATGTGATAATATATCATCAATAAGTATATTGCCAATACTGTATTCCTTAGAGGCCTCCTTCTGTACAGTATACAGTATCTGTGAGCTACGGTTTACAGCTTATGAAGCTGTACACTTTGTATTTTTTAATTATTATTTATTTCGTATGGCATATGTCATATTAAGAAAAGAAAAATAACACTAGGCACGTCAAAAATAAAAATATATATATGATAGGTCACACACAGGGTGCTCGTCATAGGTATATACCCAAGCCATCGAGCCAGGCAGCAGCCGATGCAGTGGCCACGATAAAGTCACTTTCGCCACCATGATATCGTCGTACACTGCATTCGTGGACTATGTGTTGTACGGTTTGATGAGGAGCACCACGTCACACTCAGGACTCGGTGCATTTTTAATTAGTACTTATTATTTTTTAATATATTGAAAAAAAAACAACCGTTACTATGTATTATAAAAATTAGATACAAAAAAGCAATAAAACACAAAACAAACAAAAAAGTAATAATGGACAAAATATTTGAATGGTTTCAGATAAAACACTTTATGATTATGAGCAAACATACAAAGCTGGCTGTTGTTGTATGCGGACATATCATTATTGATTTATCCTACTTGTCAAATGTAAGTTCAATATTTCAATTTGTAAAACTAAAACGTTTAGTGGAATTTTTCTTCACAGCTATACCTGTTCATAATTAAATATTTAGTGTAACATTACTTCACAACCATGCCTGTTCATAATTAAATATTTAGTGTAACATTACTTCACAACCATGTCTGTTCATAATTAAATATTTAGTGTAACATTACTTCACAACCATGCCTGTTCATAATTAAATATTTAGTGTAACATTACTTCACAACCATGCCTGTTCATAATTAAATATTTAGTGTAACATTACTTCACAACCATGCCTGTTCTTTATTTAATTTTTTTTCGAAACAGATTTATTTTTTTTATTTATAAATTCTTTATTTATTATTAATTAAACACGCACCCAATAACAAGTTGCAGAGACTAACAAAATTTATCGTCTCACAGATCCAGAATGAAAACACAATTATAACCTGTGTCTCCACTGGGAATCGAACACGGGACCTTTAGTTCGGGTATCAGATATCTAACCAACTGAACCACGAAGACCCACGATTTTAACTCATTTGAAGGAATGAAAACTCATTAGGGAGTTTTTAATATTCACTCCGTAAAAACTTATTTTATTTCAAAAAGACTTGTACATTTGAATTTGATATAGAAACAAATAAATGATTTTCTCGTCATAGTGTGACAAAAAAAATATATTTTATATATTAAATTAATAATTTAAATTTTACAAAAATAAAAAATGAACAGTATAATAAATAAGTATTATTCTAATATGGTGTAGAAAAGAAATGATTTCCTAATTAGGTATATATTTTCATTTTTGTTTTAGATTTTTATCTACTTGGTGACTGCTATAATGTTTGCTGGTCAAATTGGTTTCTTCAATCACAAGAATAATGCATTTAATTTTTTTAGTAACTCAACAAATTAGAATTCAATATATTTAATAATACAGGTAAAGGGACATTGTATAAAAGAATTCATTTTTTTTTTATTTAAATAAAAAAGTCCGTATAAATTCTGTATCTATAAAATTAAATACTGCTGTACTATTATCCGCCATATGCTCAAGTATAATTGTACAATTATATTTATGGGGTGGTTGAAGAACAGAGTGATGAATTTTAATGATATTGCTTAAAACCAGCATTTAATATACGATTTTAATAAAGATATCTATATTGCCTATAATCAGGAGTTTAAATACAATTTTAATTAAGTTAGTTATGTAGGTACAATGCCTAATATCAGAGATTTAATATGTTTATAATAATTTATTTTATTTTACTCATTGTTAATACACAAACAATTTTAAATATTTAGGTTAAGTAAGTAACGCCCCACTAGGCAAGACCTGTTCTGGGGCAGTTAAATAATAGGCTAGGGATATTCTTACGACTCAACCATAGATAAATTCTTATCATTCTTTCCATACCCATAGAAAGCGCAGATAAATCAAGTTATAAAAATATTTACCTTTGTTTATACTTTGTTATAATTGTAGATCTCGATGAAAAAATGATTTATAAAATTAAGTAAATGTAATAAGATGCCAATATTATTTATTTTTTCTTCAAGTTGGTTTCCATGATACATTTATGACCATTGAAAATATGACAAAGGTAAATATTTTTGTAACTTGATTTATCTGCGCTTTCTATGGTTATAAATGACCTAAAATCTGTCGTAGAAATAGTCACTTTTTGGCGGGAAAAGTATTTCCCGCCAATTTCAGTCGTAAGAATAGTGGTACCGTAAATAATATGATGTTTTTTATGTCATCAGGAGATTAAATTCGATTTTAATTAATTTATGTATAATGCCAAAAATCGAGAGATTTAATACGCTTTTAATAATGTTTTGTTTGTTGTCTGAAATCAGGAGTTTAAATACGATTTTAATTAAGATTTCTATATTACCTAAAATCATGAGTTTCAATAGGAACGATTATAATTATGTTATGTATATGGCCTTAAATCAAGAGATTTAATACGATTTTAATAATGTTTTGTTTGTTGCCTGAAATCAGGAGTTTAAATACGATTTTAATTAAGATTTCTATATTACCTAAAATCATGAGTTTCAATAGGTACGATTATAATTATGTTATGTATATGGCCTTAAATCAAGAGATTTAATACGATTTTAATAATGTTTTGTTTGTTGCCTGAAATCAGGAGTTTAAATACGATTTTAATTAAGATTTCTATATTACCTAAAATCATGAGTTTCAATAGGTACGATTATAATTATGTTATGTATATGGCCTTAAATCAAGAGATTTAATATGATTTTAATAATGTTTTGTTTGTTGCCTGAAATCAGGAGTTTAAATACGATTTTAATTAAGATTTCTATATTACCTAAAATCATGAGTTTCAGTAGGTACGATTATAATTATGTTATGTTTATGGCCTTAAATCAAGAGATTTAATACGATTTTAATAATGTTTTGTTTGTTGCCTGAAATCAGGAGTTTAAATACGATTTTAATTAAGATTTCTATATTACCTAAAATCATGAGTTTCAATAGGTACGATTATAATTATGTTATGTATATGGCCTTAAATCAAGAGATTTAATATGATTTTAATAATGTTTTGTTTGTTGCCTGAAATCAGGAGTTTAAATACGATTTTAATTAAGATTTCTATATTACCTAAAATCATGAGTTTCAATAGGTACGATTATAATTATGTTATGTATATGGCCTTAAATCAAGAGATTTAATATGATTTTAATAATGTTTTGTTTGTTGCCTGAAATCAGGAGTTTAAATACGATTTTAATTAAGATTTCTATATTACCTAAAATCATGAGTTTCAATAGGTACGATTATAATTATGTTATGTATATGGCCTTAAATCAAGAGATTTAATACGATTTTAATAATGTTTTGTTTGTTGCCTGAAATCAGGAGTTTAAATACGATTTTAATTAAGATTTCTATATGACCTAAAATCATGAGTTTCAATAGGTACGATTATAATTATGTTATGTATATGGCCTTAAATCAAGAGATTTAATATGATTTTAATAATGTTTTGTTTGTTGCCTGAAATCAGGAGTTTAAATACGATTTTAATTAAGATTTCTATATTACCTAAAATCATGAGTTTCAATAGGTACGATTATAATTATGTTATGTATATGGCCTTAAATCAAGAGATTTAATACGATTTTAATAAGGTTATTTATGTACCTATTACTCCTTAATACCCAAAGATTTTTTCAAGTCGTATTATAATATTGTATTTATGTAAGTGTTTCGCTGTATTTTGTATTATGATATTAATAACAATTTTTAAATTATTTACTCACATACCAACGCGGCATTTCCCTAAATGTGAGATAACCAGCGACAGATGTGCGGGTGTGCAGTGTGCATTGCTTTATAAAAGGAAGCACACCATTCTTGTCACGCCGAAAGAGGCACTACATTCAGAATGTGTGATGGTGAACCTCATTGCTGAACTATGTGAGATGATATTGTTACCTGTTGTATTTTCGATTACCCGGCTCTTAACGATACTAGAAAAGAGTTGAATCATTATTTGAAGTCGCTGCCTCACATTAAATATAGATATGAAGTAAAATATTTTACTGAAAAATCATATAAATAATTAAATAAAAGAAATTCATTTTTTCAAAAAAAAAAAAAAAACATCGGGAACGGTAAGTTCAGAAACCGGTCGCAAATTCAATTCTTACGTCGTGTAAACTAAGTTAAAAAATTTAGTTAATTTAAAAAAAAAAACAACTTATGTATTTGTTAACATAACATGAAAAAAAATTCAACAATTACTAAGTAAGTATGTAAATACTTACATATTTTATGTTTCTTTAAACATGTAAATATTACTGTTCTTTGATATATTCATGTTAGCAACCGATTACCTACATTAAACATATGTGCTGCTGGATTAATGTTACCTATGGGGGTAACGGAGAAGGTTTAGGTGTGTTCGTAGATAGTAGCTAGATAGGTACATAATATGATGGTATATAAGATAGATATACGGAGGAAGGAGTGTAGTACAGGACACCCAGATTACCGAGCCCCATTCACAAAGCAATTAAGATGTGTAAACGCTTGCGCAAATTGCTCGATAATTACCAAGTAACAGCCGGAACACTCTTAAATTCACCATTCGCCATACTATGGTGTGTTCCCTTGCATTAAGACAGATACACACCTGGAATTTTAAATAGTCGCAAGACAGATTTTGATTATAACAAAAATACTCGCAAGAAGAAATAGGATGAATATGTTATTTTACGAAGATTTATTGATGAGGTATAAAGATACTTTTTTCTTCGGAAGGAGTTAGTCACAATTCGTATTATAAGTAATCCAGTGTTTGAATCCCACTTCGACCGATTTTGTTCACTTATGTAACAAGTGCCTAAATATCAAATCGCAAAAATGTATATTGAGAACCATATGTAAGAAACCGTATAGGTACCCATCGGAAGAATTATTTAAACAATTCAATGTACTTTATGTCAGACAACTTTACATACGAACAATAGTTTCACATTTCAACAAAGACAGAAGTACCTACAAGTAATACTACGGGTAAAACGTATACAGCACAAGACATCGACATAACTTTCTACCACCTTGGACACGTACTACTTACGGACAAAGACATTACAGATATCTTGATACAAAAATATTTAATATTATCAATAACGATACACTACCCTCTTCCACGCACAACAATTTCAAGCATTTGGTAACACTTTGGCTTATGAATAAGGGCAGACAGGGATCGGAAACAGCATTTTAACTTAAATTTGCACACATCTATGTAGAACATCTAAATTATCTTACAAATCCAGTAAAAATATATTTTTTTAGTTATGTAATCTTAATAATATACCCTCAATATCTAACCTTTGACTAAATGCTTTATGAGTAGGTACTACCTCAGAACAGGCATTCAGCCTAGTGAGATAGTAAAATTTCAATATTTTTACTATGTATACTTTTTGTGAAATGTACTGTATTTAAATATGTAAATAAATAAATAAAAAAAATACATTCTCATACATTCTCTAAACTAAGTACCTATACATGTTTGTGCTATAGGTGAACGAAATCGATCGTGGTAGGTTACGAACTCGCGACCACTGGATTACTAACCCAGTGCAATAACCGCTCTGCCACCTCCCATATAGGTAGTCTTAATCTGTAAACATATCTATATTTTCTTTTTGACTTCTCTATGGGAAATAATGTGAGAACATATCAACAAAAATATATATGTGTGATGTGTTATTGTTTATTCTATAAATAAATAAAAGGACGTGCGATATATTTCTTACTTACTTTTAAGGAAAATTGAATCAAAGTTAGTAAAAATAGTAAAAATGTATAAAGGTTTAATATGCAATAAAATATATAAATAAGATAAAGTCGCATTTGATAATGGTGAATATTTCGCTTTAGAAAGTATTTCTTGTTTTTCGTAATTACTAAAGATTTCATTTTAACTACCTTTAGAACCATCTGGAAACATTTTCAATTTCTATCTGTCGTTATACCTATAGGTACCTAACCTAACCTAACCTAACCTAACCTAACCTAACCTAACCTAACCTAACCTAACCTAACCTAACCTAACCTAACCTAACCTAACCTAACCTAACCTAACCTAACCTAACCTAACCTAACCTAACCTAACCTAACCTAACCTAACCTAACCTAACCTAACCTAACCTAACCTAACCTAACCTAACCTAACCTAACCTAACCTAACCTAACCTAACCTAACCTAACCTAACCTAACCTAACCTAACCTAACCTAACCTAACCTAACCTAACCTAACCTAACCTAACCTAACCTAACCTAACCTAACCTAACCTAACCTAACCTAACCTAACCTAACCTAACCTAACCTAACCTAACCTAACCTAACCTAACCTAACCTAACCTAACCTAACCTAACCTAACCTAACCTAACCTAACCTAACCTAACCTAACCTAACCTAACCTAACCTAACCTAACCTAACCTAACCTAACCTAACCTAACCTAACCTAACCTAACCTAACCTAACCTAACCTAACCTAACCTAACCTAACCTAACCTAACCTAACCTAACCTAACCTAACCTAACCTAACCTAACCTAACCTAACCTAACCTAACCTAACCTAACCTAACCTAACCTAACCTAACCTAACCTAACCTAACCTAACCTAACCTAACCTAACCTAACCTAACCTAACCTAACCTAACCTAACCTAACCTAACCTAACCTAACCTAACCTAACCTAACCTAACCTAACCTAACCTAACCTAACCTAACCTAACCTAACCTAACCTAACCTAACCTAACCCCTTTACTATTCATTCCATCCTCTTTCTCTTCTTTCTAAATCAACAACAATACGTTAACATTTTATACACACCATTTCACTCTTTTAAATACTACTAGTTGCATGTAACACATGAGATCCAACTGTCGATAGCGATAGTAGGTACGTATAGTTGATAGTTGAAGAATAAATACCAAACTATAATCCCATAAATACAAATTATTTAATATTTAAAGATATTTGTTTTTCTATACAACACATGTACCTAGGTTTGTATGTCAAGATAGGATAGTATGGAGGTCAGTCCTTTGATCCTATCCAGAATATGAAAACAGCATGATGGAATGTATGTATGTTTGGAGATTAGTATCATACCTACTATTAAGTCTTCTTAGATACCTATTGTGTGTAGGCTACTACCATACAAAATTGTTAAAAAAAGTTTGAGATGTGCTAATACAATGTTTATATTTTTTATAGAAAATTAAATTATCTAGTTGGGGTGTTTCGGCTTTTTTCGATATTTTAAAAAAAATTGTTAATATAGGCAGTTAAACTCATAAATTTATCACAAAAAAATATTTTTCTTAATAAAAAATGTTTGAGAAACCCTGGAATTTTTTTGAAAAAAATAATTTGGGATTTTGTATTTGTCTATATTTGTACCAAGTTTCAGCGTTCTAGCTTTTATGGTCTCTGAGATATATGGAAAAATAAAGTAAAAATTCAAAAGTTGATAACCCCTGACTGAAACAAAAATTCAAAATTCTGAGTATAAAAGTTTTGTAGGCCTATAACTGTTTATATATTCTGAAATTTTGGGCTCTGTAAATTGAGCGGATCAAAAGTTATAAGGGGGGACACACACACAGACACACGAAATGTTCTACTCCGAATTCTGAGTAAATCCGTGTATGGAACATATATGCTGCGAAGCCTCTAAGTTGGTGTTTTTTGACTTCAAAGTTGGAAAAGCCGTGAAAAAAGTAGACCTCTGCATACAATTCTCGCGTATCTTGGCTTGAAACATTGTCGATATGTTAAGAGAACAAAATTCTCTTGAACAAATCGACAGTTGGATAATTTAATCTCAACGTTTGATTTTATTTATTAATAAGTTAATCAAATAATTGTATAATTAAATAAAAAATAATTAATGAAATAGGTAAAAATTTCAATAATTAAATAATTGTTAGTCCATCTGGAGTCTGTGGTTCGGTCCACATGCCCTAACCAGCACCACTTCTGCTTGGCAACTTCTTATTCACAAGTTGGTCTTTCTCTTAAAATCCCTTGGCGAAATACCCAGCATTCTCCTTTCCATGGATCTTTGTGTTAATGCTCAATTATGTAGCGTTTTGAAATTTAAATAATATCATCAACCTCACATATTTCCATTATTCTGGTGTTGCTCACTCGTTCTCTCAAGGTCTCTCATACTTTAATCGACGAGTTTAAAAAGCAATTTTTTACACCTTTGCAACTTGTTATCTGCCAAAGCCACCACTTTTCTGGGTTCCTGGTGTGGTGTACTTACGTAGAAGAAAATTCAGCCTTTACACTATGACGTATGTATGGCGGTCGCAGGTTCTTGCTTTGTGATAAATACTGAGTATAATTATTATGATATAATATGTAATATTTCGCGTCAAGATAACCCTTTTTGTTAAATAGGAGTACCTCCTCATACAAAAGCGGCCCTTCTTCAAATTTGGCAAATTCTGAGATAGCCATGTATGTGTTTCTTTAGAGTTTAACCTCCCAAAAAGAAGGTTTTCGCTTTTTGTTAAGATCCAAGAGGGATTCTTTCTTTCATTCTTGACACATCTATTGTTGTCAATGTTTCATGTGTCATATTTGTAATATTTCATATCCTTTCTTTGAATTAATATAATATCCTTTTCTGAGAAAAACTTACGTCCTGTATTACGTTGAGCTCATAACTTTTTCACTTAACAGATCATAGTTTAGTTACTCAGTATGACGTTTAATACCAAAATCACCAGTTCAGCTGGTGTCTGAGATGAAAAAAATCACATATTTTAAAAAATCTATTATACTGGTATGATCTATTACTTTCACGCTGTGGGACATCGGGTTCGAATACTGCTTCCACGTTTTCTCTTCTTATCATTGTTTTTAGGTAAGACCCGGATAATCGAAAATACAACAGGCAAATACTTCAGATTAAGAGGCAGTTTAATGAGGTTCACCGTCTATTTCAAATGTAGTGCCTTTTTAGGTGTGACGAGGCTGGTGTGTGGTGTAACACAAATGTGTCGTGTTTTATTTTGTAAGGTGATGCACTCCCGCACACCTATCGCTGGCTACGTACGTATGTAGGTATGTAAATTGGTATTATTGTAGACCTTATGTGTTTTTAAAAGTTCGGATGGTGAAGGATGTTTGGATTAGTTGGAAGAGATTGGCGAATGGCAATAAATCCATTATAGGTATTTGGTATATCACGTCGGGGTCACCACTATAGGTATTTGGTATATCACGTCGGGGTCAGCACTATAGGTATTTGGTATATCACGTCGGGGTCACCACTATAAGTATTTGTGTCATATTGAGACTACGTATTTGGTGGAGTTAAATAATAAGTGTGTTCGGTATGCAAATTGTTTATTATACGACGACGGCCCGAGAGAACTGTCTGTGTTTGGTGGGGACATATGAATATAAAGGCAAGCCAGAGTGGCTGCCTCCTCAATCCCCACACCATATTTGTGTACATTATTATAATCTGCTGGTGTTCGGTTACATGATGTTTATTAGTGCGACTGGCCCGAGAGAATGTTAAATGTATGGATATAAAGGTCGGTACCTATAGTTGGACGATATGAAAACTGCTGGTGTTCGGTTACATGATGTTTATTAGTGCGACTGGCCCGAGAGAATGTTAAATGAGAACTGGTGGGTCCGTCGTTGGTGGGGATATAATATAAAGGCATGCCAGAGGGGCTGCCTCCTCAATCCCCAAGACCATGTCAAAATTCTAAAGACAAAAATAGCCAACAACATAAGACTACTCGGAAGACCTGCAAAGAGATGGAAGGACGTTTTAACCTCCTCCTTCAAGGATAGTTCACCTTCACAAACAGTTAAATATAACTCTTATGAAATTAATTATGTATTCGTTCATATTGTCAAATTCAATTTCGTTGTTAGATTATGCCGATGTTAGCTATTTGGTTTCTAATGAAGTGCATCTCGATAAAATTGAATGTCTTCAGAATATATGTATCAGATTCATCTTTGTCGTTTATCATCTTACCGCCATTTTATTTGTTGGTCCAAGATACGCCCTCACGCAATATGTACACATTCTGTAACTATTGTACAACATTCTCTCTAATCCAAACCTGCCACAGTACCTTAAAAACAAATTCACTTTTTTATCCAATCATTGACTTCCAATCCGATCTGCTGAACGTACAACAATATCTATCCATATCCTCGTCGTTCGAAGTACAATCAGAAAGACTATGGAATAGACAAGTCCGGATATTGCGTCGTCTGACTCACTTTGTATTTTCAAGAAAAAACTTAAGAATGAATATTTATCCCTAAACACCTGATCCAGATTTCCTCTCCTTGTCCTTTCTCTATCCTTATTTTTGCTATAATGGGGTTTTTTTATTTTTTTTATTTTTTTTTTATTTAACAAAAACAATACAATGTTCACATATAAATCATAATTTAAAAAGGTATACAATTTCCATCATATAATTCATAATAACCCTCTTTAATTGAGATAAAATCTCGTGTTAAAAGAGGGGAGTATCTATTTAATATTATTACATTTACCAAAACATTGTACATCTACTAAAAAATATGAAGCTACACAAAACAAGAATGAAATAACAAAAAATAAATAAATAAATCAGTACAATTTTTTAATTTTATTTTTAAATATACTATAATTTTTTTCGAGTCTAAGACTCAAAGGGAGTTCATTAAACCACTTAGTACCTTTATACTTATAGAAATGTTGTGAGGCAGTTGTACGTAAAAGAGGAATGGTAATACATCCTTGTGAATTTATTCTGCTGCTTAAAGAAAATGACAATTGGTTTGAATTTGTAAGAATATCTTTATGAATTTGGAACAATGAGATTTTTTTGTAGATATTTTCAACAGTTGAAACTTTAAATTCTTGAAATAAATTAATAGTTGGATAATCAAATCTCTTTTTTAATATAATTTTAATAATGATTCTTTGAAAAACTTCTAAAGGCACTCAAGTGGTTTTAAAAGCTCCCCCCCCCAACATATAATGCCATATTGTAAGATGGATTGAAATAATGAAAAATATATTGTTTTAAGCAAGTTTGTTTGAAGTATATTTCTTAGTCTCAGAAAAATAAAAATTAGCTTTTTAAGGCGTTCAATAGTAGTAGTTATATGTAATTTCCATTTCATACTGCTTTCAATAATAATGCCTAGGTATCGGATGTTATTTTTAGTGGATAATTTAATACACGCTGAGTTACAAGATATGGAGTTGTTGAAACAGGAATTGTCAATATGAATTTTAATATTAAGGTCTTCTGGGATGTATTTATCATTAAGTGCAAATGGGATAATACACGTTTTATCTGTATTCAATGAAAGTACATTACAATCGAACCAAGACTTCAAAACACTTATATCTGATTCAGCTGAGGCAATTAATTCCTTCCAGGTGTTATCTTTCAGTATAATGGCAGTGTCATCAGCATAAGAAATTATTTTACCAGATATTGGCAGATTGAATATATCATTCACATAAATTATAAATAAAAGTGGACCAAGTACAGTACCTTGAGGTATACCAAAGTTTGCGTTTTTGAAATCACTTAATGTATTGTTGAGTTTGACATATTGTTTTCTTTTAAATAAATAATTTTGTACCCAGCTTTTAACTTTTCCCGTTATTCCAATTTTATTTAATTTATTTATTAGTTTCGTATGTGATACACTATCAAATGCTTTTCGGAGGTCAATAAATATTCCCAAACACTTTTTCCCTTGATCCAGTGCATTATATATAGTAGAGGTCAATTCAACAATAGCATCTTGAGTGCTTAATTTCTCCCTAAAACCATATTGGCTAGACCTAATTATTTTATTTCTGTTTACAAACTGTAATATTTGTTTTTTTTACGGCTTTTTCATACAGTTTTGCTATATTAGATACTAATGATATTATCGTCTTAGATATTCGTCTTAGTGCAATGTATATTTTCTTTGATTCATAATTTTGTTGATGTACATATATTTGTAATACCTACTTTGTAATCTGGTTGGTGGGAATAAATTGCCTAATGGCAATTAGCCCGCCAATATGCATTAAGTTTGTTTTAATTATATGCAAATAAGATAAATAAATAAAGTAATAAAAACAAAACTGAAAGTCACCCACCGCTTACCCGGGTATCTCAGGCGCGTTAGCACCTCTTTACCCGCACTTACTTGAAAATCTTTTTTACGCAGGCGGGCTCGAAGTTTGCCGGATGGGCTCCCCCAAGGCCCTCTGGATTGTGCAAATACTGCAAATCCAGAGGGCGCTGGCTCCCCCCAACAAACCCCGCCTGCTAAATTATAGACTCTCAGTGCCCTCATTCAAGGATGAAGCCTACCTAATGCATCTTACTAATTAAAACTAATCTTAATTTCTAGGTACTTATAACTACTTATAAATAGCATCATAATATAACTAAATATCTTACAAGTAATACACAATTATTTAGTTATACATAATATAACTAAATAATTGTGTTTTTTTATATTCGTCTTAGTGCAATGTACCTATATTTTCTTTGATTCATAATTTTGTTGACGTACATATATTTGTAATACTTTGTAATCTGGTTGGTGGGAATAAATTGCCTAATGGCAATTAGCCCGCCAATATGCATTATGTTTGTTTTTATTATATGCAAATAAGATAAATAAATAAAGTAATAAAAACAAAAATTCAGTGCATAATAATTCATGAGATTATTTTTTGGGCGTTATTAAAAGTTTTGACATTGCATAAAAATAATCCCAGCTAAGTCAGCTAATCTGTAGTTGAAAACAACATCTAGAAAAAATCTGGTAAATTTGGCAAACTATTAATTGCGTAATGCTTCGTGAATTGGGCGCTCACCTCTCTCTTCTTACCCCATTAATAGCTTTGTAAGCATAATTTTCCATTAAGGGTCGCAGTAGCAAAAAAATAATGCTAATATCGATCGGTGGTAACCCAATTAAATGTTGTTAATAACGACATTCAGGGGTGTCAAAAATTCATATTCGAAATATTTGTATCATTTTTATTGACAAACTTTTTAACATCTCAATAGATACGAAATTGGGATATTGTAGAAGAACCAGGAATTCGAGGCACCTACAGGGCTTACGAACTGTCATTGGCTGGATTACGTGATCACTTTATGCGCTTGCGTAACGTTCACCAACTATGCCTTCTTATTGAGTTCCCTTATCAATGTAATTTTGAAAGTTCTATATATTTGAATAGTGTGTAACATTTCACCTGAAAATCCTATTCTGAGGCGTCCCTCTAATCAGTTGGAGCAGCCTGTACCTTTTGTATGTAGATTCGTCGCTTAATTGTGTAGTCTATATGTACGGGCACAGAACTACACAGAGAATACGCCGATAGAAGTGCCAGTAAGTTATAGAATAAATTCCTATAAATGGCACTTCTATCGGCGACAACGGCAACGAAGTCCGAATTGACATCCGCTCAAGGCCGCGTGCGAACAAGTACTAGTTGGTGTATAGCAGGAACGTAACAGAGCAGTAACATGGAAGGGAGGGGGGAAGGAAGAAGACGGGTGATTTATATTCGCGCCGCCAAAAAGTAAATACCGTACCGAACACCGACATTATCCGAGGAATTTAATAAATTTGTACCCTGTTATACCAATGAGAAATGTTTTTATCCTGATTTAAATTATACGTGATTTCACCAAACTTCTTAAGTCTTTTCGTCGTAGAGGAGGACGGTTTGCACATTTAGATGGGTCGGTGGCAGAGCGGTTAGCTGGGTTAGTAATCCAGTGGTCGCGAGTTCGAATCCTGCCTCGACCGATTTCGTTCACCTATAGCACAAGCATTTATTTGCTTATTTTAGGGAACGTAGGAAGATGTATATGTACTTCAGAGAAGAGATCTCTCTGGGAGGCATCTCACACTCAGGTCGTCTGGATCACAGAGTAACAATTACTTAAAGGAGTTGGACAGAGTCAACAAAGCGTCTTACTGTGACCGATGCTTTAGTGTGAGTGGTCCTATTAAGTGGAATTCACTGCCTCTAGATGTCCGCAGTGCTCAAAGCAAGAGAACTTTCACTAAAGGATTAAAAACAGCTTTGTTTCAGAGAGCAACACAACATTAGACTATCAGCGCCCTTGGTATGATCTCGAATCATTAAACGGCGCTCTACAAATTACTTATTATTATTATTATTACTTGTTTAACAAGGACATATTCATTTTTTGTTAAAAAAAAAAATACCAACCAAGCAAAAAATCACAAATTTGCGATCTGCGCACCCACGTGACTGGTTAGAGTTGTTTCACAATAATTATACATAGCATCATGGCAGATCCCACAGAGTGGGTAACCAGCGATGAGTGTGCGGGTGAGCAGTACCCTATGAAAAGAGCCACTACACGAGCGTATATCCCAAAACATCAGTCTAGTCTCACCTTAAAAGCACTTTACAAAAAGAGGGTGGTGGACCTCATTACTGAAGTATGAGAGATGTTATTCTAACTTTTGTGTTTTCGATTACCCGGCTTTAACGGGACACCCGAAACGAGTGAAAGCACTATTCAGAGAGTCGGTACATCATAGCTTAAAATGATTATAATTAATACTGAAAAAATATTGAAAAAATAATAACATTGAAAATGAATAACTAAAAAAGGTAGCAAACTTGGCTATAAAGACGTTTTGGACACCCCTGTTATTCAGCTATCTGAAAGTAACATCAAATTTCAGAAAGGATATCACAAAATAAGCTAAATTAAAAAGTATTTAATTAAAAATAAATTAACTGTTTACTTATGTATATACTATGTAGAAGTTGAGAATTTTAATATTAGCTATCTACAGTTTATGAAGAAAATTACGAACCTTCGTACGAACAACCTTTCCATTTTTTTAAGTCAAAATGAACCAAGTGTGTTGATAAATTTAAGTAGGTATAGGGAAGTTTTCATTATGGCAGCAAATTACTAATGTTCGCTTTACAAGATGTTTGAAAATTAAATGATATTGATAGAAGGTAAGGTAGAGGAAGACTCCGAACAGGGCCTGAACCACCATAGATTCAGACGACGCAGTTGCCACGAGCGCAGAGAAATACACGGAGTGCCAAATAAAAGGAAAATAATCAGAGATAATAGCGAATACAAGTAGAAAATACATATATAAATAAATAATGATTAATGAACATAATATAACATAGTATTTTTTCACAAAAATTGGATTAAAATGACCGAACGTTATCACCCATTATCAAGGTCTAAAATGAAACTGGATTTTTGTGGAATAATACTTTTGTTATATGTTCATTAATTTTAAAATGGATGTCCATTCTGTTAACACAAAAACTTTAGAATAATTGAATTATGATTATTTATATTTACAAGGCATTGTTGAAAACCAGCTACATTGTGGGTCTCCACGTGCAGCTGAGCAACACCTTGATGGCTGTTATCTTCGAAAGTTACCATTACTCAGGGTTCATATATTATCGTTGTTACATGCTTTAGTATCCATTTCACATAAGTCTGGCCTATACTTAACATCTATACAAAAAAGTCTAGTTACCATAATCTTGGTATTCACTACAAAATGAATAATTAGATATTTGAAAATATTCATCTTTTTATTATATCAAATTCTTTTCTTTCTTTTCGCTTAGCGCTTTTGTCCCGTTTCTATCGGGGTACGCTTTAACCATGATCCTGGAGTTGGCTAGTCTGGTTATTACATTGAAGCGACTGCCATCTGACCTTCGTAACCCTTAGAAAGGGGAACCAGACAAATTGGATCATGGCTACCCATAGCTAGTGATATAAATCCGCACATAGATTTTTTTAAAAATCCAGAGGTGCGTGCCCCGCCCGGATTCGAACCGTCGACCTCACGCATGGGAGGCGACGACATTACCGCTGGGCTATCACCGCTATTTATTATATCAAATTACCAAAATAAAATTATTAATAACAACAACGCCGCTTAGAATTCGCCATTGTACCGATGCCTTACCACATAAAATAATTTGGAAAGGATCAGGACCGTGGACATATTCTGCATGTCCTGGACCCTTTTCAGGAGCCACATTAGATAGGAAAAATTCATTATTTTGCAACCAGCAGTGAGTAGATGTAGCACGAAAGGCTAGCGTCAACACAGGTGCAGCGGACGGAGCGCATCAGACGGATTTTAGAATTCTTTGTATAGGAATTCATACAAGTGCGTCCACTAGGAAAAACAAAAATCTGCTAGGATCTGTCATTTTTGTATGATGTGCATTTTCTAACATGTGATATTATATCGCATTTTTCATTGATTTATATGTACTACGTATATTTTTTAAGGAAAATTGTCTTTTAAATTGTTTTATAAACTATATTTTAATAAACCACGTTATTGAAATTGAAATTGCGACCGGTTTCGGTACTAACCGTTCCCTCAGGCAGATTTTCAATATTTTCATTATTTAAAGTAGAAGTATCTCGATAGTATTATAAATTCGAATCTTTGGATACGAAGATGTTTTTCACTCAATTACGCGAAAACGGGTGAGAGATTTTGGATGAATTTTGGCATTAAGGTATTATGTAAGTATGTATATCCTGCTGTCGGCCTTCGTGGCTCAGTTTGATAGGTACCTGACTGTTGATTCAAGGGTCCCGGGTTCGATTCCTGGTGGAGACACAAGTTTTGATTGTGTTTTCAGTCTGGATCTGTGAGACGATTAATATCGTAAGTCTCTAGAATGTGGTAACTTGTTATTGGGTGCGTGTTAAATTAATATTTGACATAGTAGTACCTGTTAGTTGCCCGAGAAGCAATATAAAAAGGCTATGGGTTTATTTATTTTATTATTTTACATTGCCCATTTCTTTAAATTAAACAAAAATATCTCATCAAGCATCATAATAATGTAAATGTTATTTTTGCATGAAAATGTGTTTCTTTGTATAGAACTAACTATGGTATGGTAATTTTTATTTATACTTCATATTTTCTTTGAACATTGCATTAAAAATCGTTTTTTTTTGTTAATCTTGCTATCGGTTTCGGAGCTACCCACTTCCCTATCAGGCATTTTAAAATCGAGAAAAAACAATGTGAAGTCTCGAGTAAAATGGATGCCATAGTATTTGTTTATTTAAGTAATTTAATGTCTGTATGTATGTATAATTTAATTTCCTATTTTTTAGACAATGGGGCCGTCTGTAGTTTAGTGTGCCGGGCGCCGATAGCTGAGGACGCGGCCCCGGCTCCATGTAAAGTTTGTAGGCAATTTTAGATCTAAAATGACGCATACAGGTGGATTTTATTGTTCAAATTACAAAAGGGGATTTTGAAAATTGAAATTTTGTAGCGAAGGGCCGACGTGACATCCGATATTGTAATATTTTTTTCTATATAATTGAGATAATACGCAATTTGGGCGGAAGCGCCTTTCAAAATCTTTACGTAAATTGATTTCTATACGAACATCGATCAATTTTTACAAGAAAATATTCTTTGATATTAATTTTATTTTCTGATAGGTAGACACAATATCTATAATTTTTAACTTCTTCTTCCTCTTCTTCATTACTTTGATCAAAAAATATGGAGAAATTTTTATAATAGCAAATTTTGACGCTACGTTCATTTGAAGTTTTTAGTCCAATAGGCTGATTTTTTGAGATATTCAGGGTCAAGCTTAAAATGAGAAAGTATCGAAATACTGTGTAAGTCCAGTCCAGGAATCTATATATTATGCATTATTTATGAATTATTATGCAATATAGATTCCTGGACTGAAGGACTGAATTATTATGCAATATAGATTCCTGGACTGAAGGACTGAATTATTATGCAATAGAGATCCTGTCCCAAGCACAAGTTTTTAACTTTTTTGGGACAGTACCTATTGAAAAAAAAAATTGTATTAATTTAAATATTTGTACTATGTGTATGTTCATATTATGTTACTCAATAAAAAAAAATAGATTCCTGGACTGAAGGATTGAATTATTATTCGTATTATTGCTGAGATATGCAACCCATATGTTCATGTAATTATAATGCCAACATATCATCGAAAATTGAAACAGAAAATCGATGTCTGTGAAGCTGCTCATTTAGCAGTTATTATTTTTCGTGTTTCATAATGTCATGACTGATATTTGAGTTAGCAATAAAATGATTTGAAATACAATGCAAATTAAGTGTTTTAATATTATTTAAAGGTCAGAACGGGTGGTGACGCGAGTAGTGAAATATGTAACTCATCAGTGTATCATCGCCATCTATGGCACCGATGGTTAAACTGTTTTCTAACGCCATCTATTGAGGAATTGGTTCATAAACAACGAAAGCAACGATCCTTATTGTATATGTAGGTATTATTAATAATCGGTTTAGTATTAATATTAAAATTCATTGTTTTGCGGAAGTACAAAATTCGATTTAGCGAAATATCATTTGGAATCCAATCCGTTATCAATTTTAATTTGGGCCTTCCCCAGAATTGTTTAATTCTTCCACCAGCGTTCAGACTAAGTATGCAATATTTAATATGTATATAGTATTTGAGTATCCCCCCCCCACCCCTTCAATATTCTCCGTTCTCTCTCTCCCTCTCTCTCTCTCTCCAAACACACTATTTGAATACAAATGCTCCTTGTTTAGCTTATCTCACAAAATAGGATGGTGTGGATCCGAATCGACGCCAAAATGTATGGCATTAATATATTATTTACATACTTTGTCCCATTTATGTATGTATGTATATCCTTTATTTTATTACACATAACCTAACAAACCATGTAAGAAAATTTAAGTTAACTGATATTCACAATTGTCTCCGTCTCTGTTTGTTTTGTTTTTGTTTTCGTTTTTCATTTTCGAGACGAACGTTACGATTTTTTGACGGTTGGTATATGACGTCATGTGTAATTTCGAGGCCATATTACATCGAGTGTATTTTTTGACGGCACATGACGTCAAGTGTATTTTCGAAGCCATATTACATCAGGTGCATTTTTTGACTACACATAACGTCATGTATATTTTTGTAGTCATATTACTTCGAGTGTATTTTTTGACGGCACGTGACGTCAAGTGTATTTTTAAGGCATACTACATAGAGTGTATTTTTGACGCCATATTGTATTAAATGTGTTTTTGACACCATATTGCATCAAGTATATTTTTGACACCATATTGTATCAAGTGTACTTTTGACGCAAGAAGTATATTTTTGACGCCATATTACATCAGTTTGGACAAATGGACACTACTTTCATGAATGAAGAGCGAGTTTGAAGTATTATTATGTAATTTTTTCAATATTAGGCACTGTCACTTCGTGGTAGAACTCCATAATTAATTAAAACTATGAAAAAAAAAATTATATTTAATTTTACGTTCTACTTAAATTTTTCGCAAACGCGACTCCCATTCACCGGTATCGCTCTATGATGAGCATCGTCAGAATGGTGAACAATAATGATGAAGACCATCCATATATAGATTCACAAAGAGGATAACAACAAGGTAAAAAATTAGACAAACTTGAAATATTAGAGATAAATAGAGTAAAATGTAACAGCAACGTTCCTTTGATTAACGCACAAATAGATTTTAATACTTCTCCATTATTATTACCATTAGAATAGTTAATGTCGGGTTTTTCTGTTGGCCATTATTCAATATAATTGCTGTCCTTTTAATACAATATTTGTATATTCATTCCTTCACATCAATTTTATTTTTATTATACCTGCATACATATTTACCTTAATGTCATTCGGGTATTTAATTTTTCTTAGAATTGCCCCCTTCCATATCTATTGTTGTTATCCTCTTTGTGAATCTATATATGGATGGTCTTCATCATTATTGTTCACCATTCTGACGATGCTCATCATAGAGCGATACCGGTGAATGGGAGTCGCGTTTGCGAAAAATTTAAGTAGAACGTAAAATTAAATATAATTTTTTTTTTCATAGTTTTAATTATTATTATGTACCTACATCAAGTGTACTTTTGACGCATCAAGTATATTTTTGACGCCATATTTTTATCAAGTGTATTTTTGACGCCATATTTTATCAAGTGTATTTTTGACGCCATATTACATCATTCATTTTTCTGTCTTTAAGACAAAGATGAATGAAAGCCAACGGAAGAGGCCTTTATCTAACAGTTGTGAGAGGAGGGCAATGGAAGAAGAAGGATTACATACTGGATTTTTGACATCATACTACATCAAGCGTATCTTTGGAGCCAGATTTTATCATATTATAAATATTGAGTTTTATTTTATTACTGAAGCTATATTGAAATGGTAATTACACTATAGAAGATCTTTGATTTCAGACAGTTTCGATTACGACTCATATTATGTAGGTACCTAATCTATTTATATGATACTTTTGGAAATAAAAAAAAAACATAACATTAATTTATTAATAATCTTTATTGACAACAAGTATTCTTCTTTTTCTTCCAAACAACCCGAGCAAAGTGAAGTTGAAGTGAATAAGCAAAATCCCACTATTACATAGAGCAAAGAGTGAAAATATACCGTAGCCTACCCAGGAGCGAGCCTAAACCGTTCGGAATAGGAAAACCATGAAAGAAAATTGGGAAATGTTGAAAATTAATGTTTAATTAGCATCGTTGTACATTTCAGTGACCATAAAAAGTATTTTTAAAATCACATTCCAAAATAATATTTACATTTTTGACCCTGTAAATCGTATTTACATACGGTAAAATCTTGTTGTGTGGTTGCAATAAAATAAATTAAAAATATTAGATCATGAATTTCTTAATAGAATTTTTATATTGGCTATGCAAGCCAAGATCTTCGGATTGAGTATTTTCGTCTCTTTTTGTTAAGATCCAGCATTCAGATGTAACACTAAGACAGGTCTGAGAATAGTTTTATATAATATAATAGTTTTAATAGGCAAGCCAAGATTTTAGGCTTCTATAAGCAATTCCGCTACTGAGCCTACCATCACGCCATTTCCCTATTTGGGGAAGGCAGAGAGAACCGAACGCTAGACTGTCTCTTGACACACATTTTTCGCTTGATTCACGTCCATGCATCGTCTTATACACACTATTCTATTATATCTACTTACTTTACTTTTTGTACGGCTACGGCTTTTCCTGCGCCTTTGGCTGCGTCATTGAGTAGTTCCCTTCTACACTCTTGGCTCCCGTTCGGCCAGCCACTTCACAGCTTCTGGAGTCGCCCTATGGATGTCCATCCAGTCTCCTTCATACCTCCGTATCGGGCACTTCTCTACTAGATGCTGGATAGTTTGGCTTCTTGCTCCACAGTCACATTCTGGAGAATCCCTTTTTCCCCATTTCCACATTTGGTAGTTACATCGTCCTTGACCTGTACGAATTCTGTTTTGCTGAATCCAAACTTTTCGGGGAAGGACCTGTGACCTGGGACCCTTTCGTTAGGGTCTAGAATAATATGTTTGTTTAATACCAGGTCTGAATCATTCCACCTCTCTTTCCATGCTCTAGGCAAGTTGAATTTGCCGAGTAGCTTCGACCAAACAGGCTTTCTGGACTTCAGTCGTTGTCTTGGTGGACGGAATATATCTTGAAATGCGGGAATTGCGGGATTCTTTTCAATCTTGGCGAGTTCTAGTATAAGTATTATATCTTATTTCTTACGTCTCCATATTTCAAAATACCATTTCAAAAATAATCTGATAGGTTGAATTTTTGAATTTTATTTTCTAGTACAAAGAATATCTTACAGTTAAATGTTTAGATGGATCCTTTTGTGAATTATTAAAATTGACATGTCGTAAAATTTACGAGTTTCTTCTGCAAAAGAAACTAAACATGCCTTATGTGTAGAATAACTGGCCAAGGGTTATTTTAAAATCAATCCGGTGCTTATTTATTTCCATGTGTACAAAAAAATAAACATTCATGACCATTGCAATAACACTAATTTATTCATGACAATTGCTTTAACACTAATTTATTCATGACAATTGCTATTACACTAATTTATTCATGACAATTGCTATAACACTAATTTATTCATGACCATTGCTATAACACTAATTTATTCATGACTATTGCTATAACACTAATTTATTCATGACCATTGCTATAACACTAATTTATTCATGACAATTGCTATAGCACTTATTTATTCATGACCATTGCTATAACACTAATTTATTCATGACCATTGCTATAACACTAATTTATTCATGACAATTGCTATAACACTAATTTATTCATGACCATTGCTATAACACTAATTTATTCATGACTATTGCTATAACACTAATTTATTCATGACCATTGCTATAACACTAATTTATTCATGACAATTGCTATAGCACTTATTTATTCATGACCATTGCTATAACACTAATTTATTCATGACCATTGCTATAACACTAATTTATTCATGACAATTGCTATAACACTAATTTATTCATGACCATTGCTATAACACTAATTTATTCATCACCATTGCTATAACACTAATATATTTTGGGCTTTAGATATTTTAAGGACACATTACATACATACAGACATACATACATACAAACACGACCTATCCCGCAGTGTGTAGTGACCAGAGACGGGTGTATGGGTGAGCATTACCTTATCAAACGAAGTACGAGACAGGTGTGTATGACCACACACCAGTCTCGTCTCACCTAAAGGCAACCTTCAGAAAGGGTGGTAGACCTCATTGCTGAACTATGTTCTCCTACAGGACGCCCGAAAACGATGATGATAAAAAAAGTGGAAACACTATTCCAAGCCGGTGTCTCACAAAAATTCATAGGAAATAGCCATACGGTGAGGTATGTGATAGTATGAGTGCGAGCGAGACAATATGAGTGACTGTTGTTATATTTATATACATAGATGGTGTATTGTGTGCGCGGCGTCTTTCGCTTATCGCTGTAGTCAAGTTCACCTACATTGTAATTGTATATAGGCGTCATATCATAGTGTATATAATATATTGTATTGTATTGTGAATATATGTATACAAAGGATATTATTGCTTCTATGGGCTGGAAGAATTTGCCATTTAGCAATAAACTCGCGACTTGCACAGGGTGCAAGGAAATGTTTATCTATTTATTATAATTATTATAAAAAAATGATACGTTGTGATGGTATGGATGAATGCAAAAAAATTGTAACTGCCACCATGGCACAATGGTCAGTCACTTGGTTCCTGCTAAAGCATCCTTCGTGCGATTCCCACAAGACGAGAAATTTATTAATAAATATTTGTCACGTAATTCTTGTTTTGAAGAAATTACCATATGGCAATAAACTCGTACTTTGAAAACTTTGCAATAATGTATGTTTTTAATACTGTAGGTATCTATTTTGTTAATGTACCACAATCTTTTAGTAATTTACTAGTTTTTAGTAAAAAATAAAACAAAATTGTAGCAGTATTATTACATGTGCAGTTGTGTTAGTTGCTATCTGAAATGAAAAAAAAAAATACATTTAAGTATATAATATATTTTACTAAATAATTTATTTTTTAGACATTTAATTTACTGATAATTATTTAAAAAAAATATTGCTTAATGCCTTAAATATGGCTTGAATAAGGTTAAAACTAGTTGCATGTAACACATGAGATCCAACTGTCGATAGCGATAGTATGTGTAGTTGAAGAATAAGTACCAAACTATAAACCCATAAATACAAATTATTTAATATTTTAAGATATTTGGTTTTCTATACAACACATGTACCTAGGTATTGTATGTCAAGATAGGATAGTATGGAGGTCAGTCCTTTGATCCTACCCAGAATATGAAAACAGCTTGATGGTATGTATGTATGTTTGGAGATTAGTATCAAATTATTAAGTCTTCTTAGATATTGTGAGTAGGCTACTTCCATACAAATTGTATGAAACAATGTCGTCACTTAATTCAATTTTTATAAAAATTGTTGAAAAAAATTTGCAATGTGGTAATACAATTTTAATATTTTTTATAGAAAATTAAATTTTCTAGTTGGTTGGTTATTAATAGGTACATAATTTCTTAGTTTTTCGCTTCGTATAAAGTGACACTTGTGTAATGAAGCGGAGTTTTATCCTGCCTCGACCGATTTCGTTCACCTATAGCACAAGCATTAATGCTTATTTTAGGGAACGTAGGAAGATGTATATGTACTTGTTTAACAAGGACGTATTCATTTTTTTATATAAAAAAAAAATTACATAGAGTTGTATTTTATAGTTATATGTTAAAGTTTTAATTTATAGTTTTATGTTATAGTTGTAAATTTATAGTTTTATGTTATAGTTGTAAAAAAAAAGACGAATAGTGACAGGTAACAAAGCATTCTTCTCTCTGTTACCGGTGTTCAGGTCTAGATGTGTCCATAGAAAGACAAAAGTAACCCTATATAAAACAATCATCAGGACTGTTGTGTCATATGGGTGTGAGGCTTGGACACTGACAATAAGGTCTGCGGAGATGCTGGACATCTTTGAGAGAAGAGTGCTGCGTAAAATCCTGGGACCTGTGAATGATGGACAAACATGGAGAATAAGATACAGCGATGAGTTGTACAGCATCTACAAAGCACCCACAACTGTCTGAACATATAAGACTAAGCAGGCTAAGATGGGCCGGGCATGTTCAGAGAATGCCATCATCACGGGTACCAAAAAGAGTCTTAATGGTCACTTTCACCAACGTCCCCTAACTCTTAGGTGCTACCTAAGAATTCTTATGTAGCACCTAACGTGAATTTTCGTTTCACCACCTACATAAGAGTTACCTAAGACGCTAAGAGCCCCCTTATTCTGGGGAGCCGATTTCCGCCACCTAAACGAATACTTAAGAAACAACTGTCAAAATGACAGTCAGTATATAGCGATTTAGTAGCACAATATTGTCAATTGTGTTTAAAATTTTAATTTTTCGTCGATTTACACGCATTTTGAAAATAAAAATGAATAGGATTATAAATGCCGTAATGTTTCAAACTCTCATCGACGGTTAAATTTGGTTGCCGTTTTCTTTCGATTGGCATTTCCTAAAATACAAGACAAAATTGCTAAATGATTTCCTCAATATTTATGTATAACATTATTGCATTTTTAGGCATTGAACATACATTATATTAGTAATAGCACAAGTAATAGTTACTTATTAACGAGAAAATAACTAAAATCAACTAAACGAAAACTGAATTATTTGGAAATGTTGAACGAAATCACAACGCAATTGACAGAAAGTGACAGTCATAGAAAAAACATGATGCAATATGATGCATTCCAAATACAAATGTTGCCACTGTATAAACAAAAATAATCGTTTTGAATTCCTAGCTAGGGAACAGATAAAATAGACTGGTGAAAACCAAACGATACGTTATGGGCTACCTAAGCTTAGGTGATACCCAGCTATGTGACAGTTTAGGTAACATTGGTGAAAGTCACCATTAGAGGGGCACCCAGGTGGCAAAAGAAAGGTCGGGAGACCGAGGCTGCGATGGGAAGATGATATTGGGAGGGACGCATCCCAGGTTCTGAATGTGCCAAACTGGAGGGTCGCAGCAGGTGACAGAAGAGGTTGGAGGAGGAAGTTGCTGGAGGCCAAGGCTCGATATGGGATGTAGAGCCATTGAAGAAGATGAAGTTATAGTTGTTATTTATAGTTTTATGTTTAAGTTGTAATTTATGGTTTTATGTTATAGTTGTAATTAATACTTTTATGGTTAAGTTGTAATTTATAGTTTTATGTTAAATTTGTAATTTATAGTTTAATGTTAAAATTGTAATTTTTAGTTTTATGTTATAGTTGTGATTTATAATTTTATGGTTAAGTTGTAATTTATAGTTTTATGTTATAATGGTAATTAATAGTTTGATGTTAAAGTTGTTATTTATAGTTTTATGTTAAAGTTGTAATTTATAGTTTAATGTTAAAATTGTAATTTTTAGTTTTATGTTATAGTTGTGATTAATAGTTTTATGGTTAAGTTGTAATTTATAGTTTTATGTTATAATGGTAATTAATAGTTTGATGTTAAAGTTGTAATTTATAGTTTTATGTTAAATTTGTAATTTATAGTTTAATGTTAAAATTGTAATTTTTAGTTTTATGTTATAGTTGTGATTAATAGTTTTATGGTTAAGTTGTAATTTATAGTTTTATGTTATAATGGTAATTAATAGTTTGATGTTAAAGTTGTAATTTATAATTTTAAGTTGATATTGTATAAATAAGCTGTAGTAATATAGTTATATATACTCATACAGGATAATAAATTCGACAGTTAGGTTGTATGTAAGAATAGGTAAGTAACGTTTTTTCTTTTTGTTTAAATGTTTAATAGGGTTCTGTGATTTTAGATTTATTTATACTATGACTAAATTAATCATTGTACTAATTGATCCTCCTGTATGAGTAATGGTTTTAGTCAGTAGTGGTGCCTATTCAGTTTCGGAATTTTGATAATATCTTTCGTTCTCTAGTTATCACTAATACATTCAGGGGGATGCGTTTTATTTATGAAGTATTATTTTTTGAAATAGTATGTAATAAAAAATATTGTTACCAAATATAACATGGAGTGATCCAGAGGAAATAATCCACATATGGAAATGTCTATCGGTTTATTCAAACATTGTAAAGAAAACGCCAGGACCTGCAAAATAATTATAATCTTTAACCCTTTGAACGCGTAAATCGACTAAAGTCGCCCGAATTTTTTCCACTTACGACGCGTAAATCGACTATAGTCTATGGCTTGTAAAAACGTTACCTTGGATGTGAAAAAAAAAATGTTTAAATTAAAATTTTTGAGCCCCTCTCCTCCCAAAATATAACGTGACAACATTTTTTTGGTGTATTAAATCAAGACATTGATTAAAAAAAATTAAAAGGAATTTTATAGAATACTTTATTTTTTCTTTTTTAATTGCATATATGCAAACATTGGATTTCTTTCCCTGTCGGGAGTCAAATGATATTTTTATTGACTAACATTTTTTCAACATTTCAATAGAGACGAAGTTCGGATATTGTAGAAGAACCAGGAACTCGAGGCACCTACAGGGCTTACGACCTGTCATCGGCTGATTTACGTGATCACTTTATGCGCTTGCGCAACGTTCACCAATTATGCCTTCTTATTGAGTTCCCTTATCAATGTAACTTTTGAAAATTCTATATATTTGAATAGTGTGTAACATTTCACCTGAAAATAAGGGACTATGCTATTGCCATCTATGGAGTAACGGGAAAGCCTTGCGCAGTTCAGGGGTGAAAGGGGTGCGTGACACCGTCATCTCATTTATAAGGACTATTGCTTTCATTGTCCTTATAAATGAGATGACGGTGTCAACTGAATAAGAAGGCATATTCGGTGAACTTGCGCAAGCGCATAAAGTGATCACGTAAATCAGCCGATGACAGGTCGAAAGCCCTGTAGGTGACTCGATTTCCTGGTCCTTCTACAATATCCCTACTTCGTCTCTATTGAGATGTTGAAAAAATGTTTGTCGATAAAAAAAACCTTTATTTTTTATTCAAATTTGCATTTTTCAGATCAAACTTAATTCGCGTTCAAAGGGTCAGTATATAATATTATTTTTCAGCATATTTTTATCAGAATCTATAATCTACTCTCTGAACTTTGTGATGCATTTTGCACAGAGATGTTGTCATCTGTCCAAAGTCATTTGATATAATTCAATTCATTGCAAATTAATACCAAAATCTACCTAAAAAATTCAAAAACTGAATTTATATTTGCTAAAAATACTAATTTTACAACTTTTATAATGCTTGTGTTGATAAAAGAAAGTTTAATATCTACTTACTTCTTTCTTTAAGATATGGTTATCTGAATGGATTGAAGCTTTGTGCATCATTCCCGGAGACTTTTTAGCCTAAAATCATTTAAAATGAGGTATTATCATAATGAAAAGACGATCGGTGAAAAAATAACGAAAACGAGTGGATTGTGGCCTACGGTATACTCCTCACTACCAAGTCATTCCATGTAAAATATTGTAATATTATAATTAATAAAAAAAAAACAACTTGGATGAAAAGTGACATCTACGTAAGTTTATTAGTATTAATTTAGTTTGGTTCAGAACCTTCAGAAATCACTCTAAAATTATTGGTGACAGGAAAATTATTCGAAAAACAATTATTCGAATGCTCAATTTTACGAAAATCAATTTTACGAATGGCAATTATTCGAATCACATTTTTTCGAAAAAACAAATTTTCCGAACACACAATTATCAGAATTTACAATTGTTCGATTCGAATTTTTATGACGTCATGTTGGTAGTATAGTGAGAGGAATAAACCATGGATTTTTATTATAATATATAGATGTCGTAGTTAGCAAATTTTGTATAAATCGAAGTGAGGCATTTTTCCGGGGGATTTTTGACGTTTTATTACATCGTTTTTCCATAGAAAATAACGACTTATGTGAATTGTTTTAGAATTAATTTATCGTAAAAAACACTTTGTTTATTTAGATTTACAGAAAAGTTATTTAAGATGTGTTGAAATGTAAGGAAAACTGAAATATGTTACCAACCAAAACGTCAAACGCGCGATATTCCATGACTCACTTTTTTACTACATCTACATAGTATATTATGTACCTATAATAAAAATCTATGGAATAAACAACATGGCGACGCACTGCGATGTCAGATATCTGAGGATGTACACCGATTTTAAACGTACCCTACAAAAGTTTGGTAAATATAGGTTGGTTAGGTTTGTTTGTAGTTATAATTGCGATTGGCATGAGCCAGTTGCATTATATATATATATATATATATATATATATATATATATATATATATATATATATATATATATATATATATATATATATATATATATATATATATATATATATATATATATATATATATATATATATATATATATATATATATATATATATATATATATATATATATATATATATATATATATATATATATATATATATATATATATATATATATATATATATATATATATATATATATATATATATATATATATATATATATATATATATATTAAAAAAGTAACTATAATATTCAATTAAAATAACTAAATTGGTGTGAATACTATAGATAAACTGTCTGTACAAGATGTGTCAAAATCAAAAACTGGTGTACAAACTAGGCTATCCCGCGCTGTCAAACATCAGTTATTAAAAATGTGTAAACATACGTACCCAACAATATTACAACAAGTAATAATAGTCTTCATCGAATATATTTTACTGGCAACAAATATGTCAAAGGAGAACACATAATGACACAAAAATATATTAAATTCGGTCAATTGGTTTTCCAACAAACGTTAGTTCGAATAATTTGCTTTCGGAAAATTGTCATTCTGATAACTGATTTTCGAAAAATTGTTATTCGTACAATTGCGCATTCGAACAATTGTGTTTCGAAGAATTTTCATGTAATCCAAATTATTTAATGTACTTATGGGAATCCGCTATTTTAACTGACATATATCTTCCAATGGAAGATATATGTCAGTTAAAATTATTAATTTTATTTTCAATAGAAAAAAATATGTATCTAGTTATAAATATTTTTATACTTAGATATAATGAAAATCTCGGTAAAGATATTTATGTATATTTTTGGAACAATGAAAAGTTTACTTTCTAATGTGAAAACAATGACTAGGGCATTCTAGAACAGACCTCGAATAGTAAACATTGTATCTATTCTTCATTTGAATTTGATCTCCCACAAATTAAAAAAGGGAAAAGATCTTCTCTCTAATAAAATGTAGAGAGATTCCACAATCCACAAAGTAATTATTAAAATTTTCAGCATTTTCATGAAATGAGTTTGTTAAATTATGTTTTTTTATTTTATTTTATTTATTTTGGATATCCAACAGTACAGTAGAGTATGATGATATTAAAAACAATGAGAAAAAAAACAAGTAAATGTAGACAACGGTACATAATAATAGGACATCATAAGAAGTAATTTTTAAAGCTTAACATACAATTTACGACAAATGGGAAAAAACAAAATTATAGGATCACACCTGAAACAAACAAGGAATAGTACCAAGAGGATTATATTCTAGAATCATAACATGGGATTCTAACGTACTTAAGGATTAAAGAAGAAGGTGTTGCAACCATTATGGTGACACATACATATATTCATGTATATACTAGAGAGTGGAATTTTGAATTATGTTATAAGTGCAAAGTTGGCGCTTTATTGCAATTTTGAACGAGAGTAGAGATTGGGTGTGAAAAAAGTCAATGTTATTGAGCAGGTTGTTAAAATTGGAGGTGGCCCGGTTAGTAAAGAAATTTTTCCAAAGATTAGTTTTAGAGTGTGAAATAGAAAAAGTAGGTTTTGATCTGACATTGCGGTTTGGAATGTGAAGTGAGATATTTTCTAATAAATTTGGACAATCAATAATGTTATGAAATAGTTTATACAGTTTTATTTAAATATGTTTTATTTAAATATGTCCTTATGAAAACTTGATATTTCTTCAATGTCATTTTATGAAAGTGATGTGCCTTTTTAGCAGTTTGAAAATTAAAATATCAAATTTTTAAGTTTCCTCAGATTGCGGTCACTTTGAAATATTTGTCAGTTAAAATAATGAGAAGCACTGATCAGATATCCTGAAATAGTACTTTAGTCTATTATCGATAAAGTAGAATAAACACGCACGCCGTACATAGTACATAGCACACAGATAAATTGTGATGAAACTTTCAGAATACAATCTGAGCTTGAAACTTGTTGATAATCTGCAATAAAAAATAAACCCTTAGAATTGTGAATTCATAACTTCCCATTATATCCCCTTAGGGTAATGAGGAGTAAAACCATGAATGTAACGATTGGTGTGCTAATCCAACTGTCGATTCGTTCAAGAGAATGAAATTCTTTTGAAGGAAGAGGCAGTTTAAATCCAAGACGCCTACAAAACTTTTATACTCAAAATTTTAAATTTCAGTGTCAGTCAGGGGTTATCAACTTTTGAATTTTTACTTTATTTTTCCATATATCTCAGAAACCATAAAAGCTAGAATGCTGAAAATTGGTATATAGACAAATACGAAATCTCAAATTAAATTTTTCAAAAAAATTCCAGAGGTTCTCAAACATTTTTTACTAAGAAAAATATATTTTTTATGACAAATTTATGTGTTTATCTGCTTATATTTCCAAAGTTTTTAAAAATATCGAAAAAAGCCAAAACACCCAACTAGATAATTTAATTTTTCATAAAAAATATTAACATTGTACATGACTGACCTCCATACTATCCTTTCTTGACATATCATACCTACGTGTGTTGTATAGAAAACAAAATATCTTAAAATATTCAATAATTTGGATTTTTGGGTTAATAGTTTGTTACTTATTCTTCAACTATACATACTATCACTATCGACAGTTGGATCTCATGTGTTATATGCAACTAGTTTCTTTCTCACGGAGGTGCCCTGTCAGCAACTCCCGACGTTCGGTATCACCCTGGTGAATTCCTCCCAGTCCTGTGACGCTCTACATAAATATCTTCTCCACAGTCCTGAAGCCTGTCCGATATAAAATGCTGCGCAGCCATGACATTCTATCTTCATCCAGCCACCCTATCTTTCCTTTAAATATTAAGTGGTATTTTATTCCTCTATAATTATCATCGGTGTATGAGATCTGATGGGCAATCATTTTTGATAAGTTTTTGGCACTTAAAAATCATTCTTATTTCCATACGCCATTTTTAATTCCTTTGCTTAGATTATAAATGATACAGATACTTAATCAGCGGAATGAATGTATGCCTACTAAAACTACGCTGAAACAAACGAATTTCACTCGCCCGGCCGTATACGTACACCTACCGATACGCACACCTACATAATACGTAGACCAACCGATCTACCGCCTCACACACACATGTAAAAAAAACTTGGCATACATTTGATTTCGAAATTTGTACTACACGCGGCTTCTGTACATTATAATTCTATGTATGTTCGTTTGTAAATATATTTGGAAAAACGACAAGACGCCATATTACCTACTATTTTCAATAGCAGTATCGATATGACACATCTCAAGTTCATATCACGTTTAGTTTCCGTGATATTCGTTAATTATAAAAAAAAAACTATCAACCCTATTTTACACTCCCTTAGAGGCGCAATTTCTAAAAATCCTTCCTCAGTGGAAGGTTTTGTTATTAAACCTATTTCTTTTCCAAATTTCACTTCTCTAAGATTGAGTTACGCGTTGAAAAATGAGTCAGTCAGTCAGTCAAGTCAATTTGCTTTATTGATATAGATTAGGGTTGATTGGTTTTCATAGCTCGATTCCACGACATTTCCAGAAAATTCTTTGAGTTATGCAACTAATTATTAAATCAATAAACTTACCTCAGCTAAGAGATTCGCGCTGAAATGCGAAACAAGAAACATCTTTGCTGTAGATTCATTGAAGAAGAACAGCCCCAAAGTCATAATGGGCAGTGGCATCTTTTCTCTCGAATACAAAATGATAAACAATGTATAGTAAGATTCAATAATTATCGACAGAAAAGACGAGATCAAATTTAACAGTGTTATCATAGCAAACATGTCACTCAAATACTCTGCCATGTCGCTCAAGCTTTGATGGATGTCCCGGATAGTGATTATGTTAAAAATCTGGTAAGCTTTTTTCTGAATCTTGATCAGTTCTCCTTCTTTGACTATTTGCCTGTTCAGCAGTTGAAACCTCTTATGGATGGCGTCGAGCAGAATCGCTTTGTCGACACAGGACATTGTCAAAACTACGCAGTCGTGAAATCTCAGCAACGTCACTTGTATACAACCGACGGAAGATCTGTTGCACATGTACTTGAAATCATATAAAACAAACATGGCGTAGTGTATCAACAAAACTGTCAAGAATTTAAACGTCAGCCTTTTCGTGGGGCCGTTGTCCACTTCGACGCCCAAAGCTGAAAACTTTTGGTCCAGAACAAGGAACGCGTCTATAAGTTTATCATATTTCTTCATATTTTTCAAATTGCAAATTAAGGATATTGCAAACGAGACTTTGAAAGTGATGGCGAAAGCCACAATGATGGTGTAGTCCAAATAATTTGTCTTCTGGTTATATTTGTAGTAAAACCACAGAGAGTATTTTACCATCATAAAGTAGTGTAGAATGAACGTCAGAATACAATACAGCAACCATGGCAGACTAATGTTATTCCAAAATAAGATGCATCCGTTATCTTTTGTAGTCGATGACTTGTTGTTTTTCTTATGGACTATGAAGTTGATTCCGATCATACTCTTCATCCAAAACAGTAAAGCTATGGAGTTTCTGAAGGACGTTTTTTGGTTCATTTTGTCTGAAAAATTTGATTAAATTATTTATATTTATGAATGAACAGGCATACGTTTTTTATCAACAATGAAAATAAAACATATGATGACAAATATTTACTAATTTCCTTCTCAAAAAGATTACATAATAATTTAAAAATATGAACTTAATTCTCAAAAAAATACACATTAATTATATAATGTATATAATGAAGTATGTATATTCCTTAATCAGACAATGAACAATTATTCCAAAAAATCATCTTTGGGTGTTTAATCTATAAACGAGTGGGTTGTGGCCAACGCTAAACTCCTCACTAACAAGTCATTGTATAAAGTATTCAAATTTTGTATGGAAAATATTCATTTATTTTAATCTTTCTGTACATATAATTAGTACACTGGCGGGCTTATTGCCTACTGGCAATTTCTTTCAACCAACCAGAGTAAACGTTAAATATACAAAACAGTGTGTAGGTACTATGGTAATAAGTTAATCACATTACAAAATATATAAAGATAGCTGAAGAAAAGTAAAAAAAAAAACAAACAAGATAGCATATAGAAACAATTCATAGCAATGATAAGGAAAACTAAAGGATAAGGAAAGGAAGAGGAGAGGAAGATGTAATCAGGTGTTGTCAGATAAATATTTTTGCTTTAGCCTTTTCTTGAAGATGTTTAGTTAGATAGTAAAAAAGATAGTGTTTAGTGAGATAGTTTAGTAAAAAAAAATTTGCTTAAAAGTCAAAAAGGAAAATTAAATGCCTTTTAGACCAATCTAAATTATTGTCTCTTCAGAGGAGAGTGGAGTATAGCATTCTGGTTGTGCATTTTTTGAGACCTTAAGACAGACTACTAATAACGCACGACATACAAACTAGATCAGTGACCAACAAACTTTTACGTACATTAAAATAATGTACTTTACCCGTCATTAAAATAATGTATTTCTCTTTGTATTAATCTATATTAGAATATGTAATTATATCATGGGGAGGCGCTTACCATGTTACAATAGACCCTTTGATAAAACTACAAAAATCCGTTTTAAAGATAATCTACAAGGTACCAATCCGCACTCCATCCGACGCATTATTTAATGACTTTAATATACTAAACATATCACAATTATATGCAAAGAACGCTTGTACATACATATATAAAAACATAGACAAACTTGACTCTACGCAAACATCTAGACCAACTAGACAGACCGAACAGGCTAAACTCCTAATACCTAGACTCAAGACAACTTTTGGACAAAGAAATTTCCTGTATTTTGGAGTCAAATTATACAACGAACTACCTTTAATACTTAGACAAAACAGTAACTTGAAAATATTTAAGCGAGACATTAAAATTTGGATTAAAAAAAAGGGCAGAGACTATAATAAAAATAAATTAATCACCTGAACTCTAAAAATACTCCCATAGTTACTAACCAAAACTGAAAACTAATAAGACAACTATACACTGTCTCAGAACAGGTTTTACCTAGTGAGGCAGTTTATGACAATAGTAAAATATCTGGTAACTATTATGTAACCTAAGTTAAATATATTATAATGCATTAAAAAAAAGTTTTTGTTACTAGATTTAAGGAAAAATTGTATTTTATATAATAAATAAATAAATAAATAAACAAATTCAACAATGACTTTGGACGTAGGACCGACGATGTGTTGCTGCCCAAGGTCTGGAACCCCATGCCTGCCAGTTTGAAGCAGTGGGGATCCATCGAGGATTTCAAAGAAAACCAAAGAATACATGTTACACAAGTGGTGGGCACGGGTTGTTCCGGACTATGTAGGGTCGAAAATTTAGTGTAGAAAATTTAGTATCAAGATCACAGCCAAAAATCCCCTCAAGGGATTAGGCAAAATAAAACACTTTTATTGTATTTTTATTAACAAATAAAATAAATAAAAATAAATAAATGAAAAAAAAATAGACGACGTAATTTTGACGAGTGGGCATAATTTTGGAAAGCTGGTTACTGATTGGTTGATTCGGAGAGGGAGGGTAGAGTCAGAGAGAGACTTGAAGTTTGTCCTAAGATAATTTTAATATAATTTACAATCAAAATCTTTTCTTACACCCTTTTACACATATCCACACATGCAAACACACCCTCACCTTAACAAAAACACAAAGACATCTGATAAATTTTTTCATGTACCTACTATTGTATTTTATATGTACTTTTTTATATTTTTTATGACTTAAAATGTGTACTTTTGTACTTTATTATTTGTACTTTTTATATTTTTTTGTGCCTTAGATGTTAAGAATTCACGTAGCTAAAATTTCTGCTTACTTATTGCCTAGTATTACCTCAGAACAGGCTTTGCCTAGTGAGGTAATAAATTCCATTTATATAATCGAATATTTTTTATTATTGCATATGCGCAAACATTGGATTATTTTCCCTGTCGGGAGTCAAAGATATTTTTTAACAGATTTTTAATTATCTCAATAGAGACGAAGTTGGAATATTTACTGTAGGAAAACCGGGAAATCAAGGCACCTACAGGGCGTACGACCTGTCATCGGCTGGTTTACGTGATCACTTTATGCGCTTGCGCAACGTTCACCAATTATGCCTTTTTAATGAGATCCCTATCAATTCAATTTTGAAAGTTCTATATATTGTAATACTGAAATTCTTTTCGCTTGAAAATAAGGAATTTTTTGAAATTCTTTTCGCTTGAAAATAAGGAATTTTTTAAGGAATCCATTTATATATTTCATGATTGTTATATTTTATATTTTATTTTGTATTGTATTATGGAAATTAATAAATAATAAAATAAAAAAATAATAATATCAGGACTTAGGCTATTCCATAGTCTAGCTAAATGTACTTCAAATGAAGAGCTAAAAAAATCAGAACTATGAATAGGGATAGATAGTAAAGTACGTTCAGCAGATCGACGTGGACGCCTGTGGCTTGAAAGAAGAGTGAATATATCTTTGAGATACTGAGGTAAATTTGGATTAAAAAGGACATTGTATAGTAATGAAAAGATATGTAATGACAATATATTCAGCATTTTCATGAAATGAATTTTTTATTTAAATATTTTATTATGAAAACTTGATAATTCTTCAATGCCATTTTATGAAAGTGATGTGCCTTTTTACCGATTTGAAAAAGAAAATTTCAAAGTTAATGTTTCCTGAGCTTGGGGTCACTTTGAAATATTTGACAGTTAAATAAATTGAGAAGCACTTTTCAGATATCCTTCGAAATCTAATGGGGTCTAAGTGAGTATCAGATATACAAATTTGCAAAATTTGAATATAATCGAATGAGTACTTTAGTCTATAATCGATAAATTAAAATGAACACGCCGTATATAGCACACAGCACATAGCACACACACACAGATACATTGTGATGAAATTATCAGAATACAATCTCAGCATGATACTAGTTGATAAAGTGTAATAAAAAAAATACCCTTAAAAATTGCGAAATCATAACTCCCCACGATATCCCCTTGGGTTAGTGAGGAGTAAAAATAAGATTAAAAATAAACATGGCGGGGGGAAGGTTAAAGGAAGATTATGAGACATTTTTTAAACCAACCTAACACCACTTGAAAAGCTTGAAATAGTCAGCTCAATAAACTCGTACTGCGAACTCTCTACGTGATATGTTGTAAAATCAATGTAAAAATATAATTTGAATTGTAAAATCATGACTATGTAATTAGTGGAGAGTAAAATTTATAATTGGCTGATTATATAAATGTCAAATTAAATTAATTGTACAAAAAAAATAGCTACTTTATTTAAAAATACGTTTCTAGATTTAATTTGAATTGTAATTGGGTAATGTAGATAATTAAAATGAACAGGTCAAAGGGAAAAATGAGTGAATTAAAAAGATATCAGGCCCATGAGTGATAATTAATATACAAAAACAACGAATTCTATAAACAGTACGTGATTGTCGGTACGTATGTCTGTAAGTACAGTGACGCTATGAAGATCATAACAATTAATAGTGAATTTAGCAAAAAATCTATTTTTTTTGTTAACAGAATGGAAATCCACCTACCTCAGTATTTCAAAGAAAAATTCACTTATCTTTCAAGTCACGGGTGTCCACTTCGATTTGCTGAATGTACTTTCTATCTATTCCAATTTATAGTACCTACTGAATTTTTTAGCTCTTCGTTTAAAGTACAATCAGAAAGGCTATGGAATAGTCTAAGTCCGGATATTACGTCAATTATCTCATTAAAAATATTCAAAAAAAGGTTAAAGCAAAAATATTTATCTGATAATACCTGATTTCTTCTACCTGTTCTCTTCCTCTCCTCTTCCTTTTATCTTCCTCTCCTTATCCTTTTGTTTTTCTTTCATTACGGTCTTAGTGGCTCAATTGGTTAGGTATCTGACTGCTGATCCAAAGGTCCCGGGTTCGATTCCCGGTGGAGACACAGTTGTGTTTTCAGTCTGGATCTGTGAGACGATTAATATCGTTAGTCTCCAGAATGTGGCAACTTGTTATTGGGTGCGTGTTAAATTAATTGATAGTTGCCCGAGAAGCAACATAAAATAAAATTACTATGAAATTTTATTACATTCAATATTTTTGCGTCTTTTTTCCTTTTTACTTTTCCGAATATATCAAAATATAAACTTGGTTAAAAAAATAATAACAAATAAATTAACTAATCAAGAAAACAAAAAAAAAGGTAAAAGTAAAACATTTATATAAACCCTGGAACGCCAACCACAGGGAAGACCATCAAAGAGACGGAGGGAGAGCTGGACATCCTCGTTCCAGGACCTGTAGAAACAGATCATAGATCTAAAAAAAAGAGGAAGAAGTAGAAGAAGATTTATATATAACATAAAACAATACAATATTTTTTTTTGTAAATAAACTAACAGCCATACCATCATACCATACCATCACGCCATTTCCCTATTTGGGGTAGGCAGAGAGAACCGAACGCCAGACTCCTCTTGACATACATTCCTCGCTTCATTCACGTCTATACATCGTCTCATACACGCTCTTCTATTATTCTTACTTCTAACATCTCCATCTTTCAACTCTTTCTTGGCCGACCTCTACTTTTCATTCCTCTTTTATCAGCCTTGTATACTTTTTTTGTCAGACGGTCATCACTCATTCTTTCTATGTGGCCGAACCACCTTAGGGCATTTATTTTCATCTTACTTACGATATTTCTTTCAATCATACATTCTCGTCTAATATCCTCATTTCTTATCCTATCATACATCGTTTTACCACACATTCGTCTTAGTGACCTCATTTCAACCGCGTTAATTCTACTTTCATGCGTCTTCTGCCATGTCCATGTCTCACTAGCATTCATTAGAGTCGGTGCGACTTCGTCGGTGCATACATCCATCTTTATCATGTATACATTTTGATCCTCGCACTACTCCTTGTTTTCGTCGATTTACTCTTTTCCAGAACATTTTTGTGTTCCCAGAAAAATCATTCACAATTTTCACGCTTTCCTTTTCTCTCAATGCATTCTTTTCTTCTTTTACTGTTACTTTTTTTTTCCTCTTGCACTCATTATATATATTTTTAGCTCTTTCTTCCTTTTCGTTTCCAGATCCTTTATATGCCAGCCATTCCTTCCACGCTTTCCGTTTTTTCTTCCACTACTTTCTTTACTCTTTCTACTAACAGTAGTTCTACTAACAGAACTAACAGAAGTCCCACTAAAATACTATGTTTAAATAAATTGAATTGTATTGTAAGAAAATGGTTCTGCAACGAACAAGTTACGATAATGGTAGATTCAAGAGGCGTTAAAGTGGATAACATACCCCAGATAGCAGACCTCAAGGACATCCTCCCAAGAGATGGAAGAACAGCTGGCAATCCACGGCACAGGAAGGAACTTGACGCAGGACTTAAAGAATTCAACAGTCCATAAAAGAGAGAAAGAAGAAGAGGAACAATAAATTTAATTATTTGTCCGATTATTTGAATAAATTTCCCGTGATTTTCAACGGGATACGGGAAAAATTATGTAATATGAAATGTATTTTATTTTAAAGTTTGGTGTAAACTCTTTTGCTATGATAACCACCACATTGTATAAATACCGAAAATTTAAAAAATATCCACCATTAAAGAAATAAAAACAAAGTTAAAGGTTTTTTAGTCATTAGCGGCTGAAAAATTCATTTATAAAGATATATTTGTATAAGTTATTCCTCCTCTGATGAATGTACGATTCTCCTGATGTTTTCCATTTCTTTTTGTCTCTCGCCTTTCTCATTCAAACTTATCCTTTGATTATCAAGGTCATCGGTCCATCTTTTCTGGTCCCATAGCTCGCTTTTTACCCCACAACCTCCACCTTAGAATTCTGTGTGTCCATCTCTCAGTTTCTTGTCTTGCAATATGGCCCCGACCATTGCCATTGTAAACTAACAATACAATCTATTATTTAGTCCGGCGTCTAGTTTTGCATGAATTTCAATTTGTGCTAGAGTATAATATATGACTATTAATGTCATTGTTTCCAATCTTTAAGGTTTTTAATTTCAAACTATGCATTAATCGACATTTTTCAACATTTTAGGAAAATGATAAAACAAACTATTTCAATAGTTTAAAATAACCAAATAATAAAACAAAAAAGTTTTATATTCTTAAAGAATCATGGCTTCAAAACAAGTGGAAGAAACAATGAGCAGATTGATGATCCTCCAAAAACTTTACGGTATAAATGTTTCAGCGAAAGATTCCCAAAAGCTGTCAGAAAATGAAAGTTGGTTTCGCTATTATAGCAAACCTTCGCTTATTTACTGCTCGGCGAATTGGCTCATGTACATATATGTCGTCATCATAGATTTCCAGATCAACACTGACAAAGACAGCTTCCACAGAAAGTTGATGTCGTTTTCCCTCGCTGTCCAGTTTCTGACGGGACTCTTGTGCATAGTGCCCACACTTTTGAACGCCAAAAAGCACGTGATCATGAGGAAATCATTCAAAAAGATCGACGACCGTATGAATTTGCTAGGATTGAAAATAGACAATAGATCCTTGCTTAGATCCACGACAAAACATATTCTCGGAGTGATCTTTGTAATGCTGCTGGAGTTTGTCCACTACTCCGTGATCGCGTGCTCTCTGCTGAGTTTTAAGTGCATGAAAAGACTGTATTCGCTCTTTTATTCGAGGAGTATCAACTTAGCGGTGCATGTCGAAGAACTCTGCTACTTTTATGCTCTGAACGAGAGGTTCAAAACTTTGAATGCGGGTCTATCGGAAGAGATTGACAAAATAGTCAAGATAAGAAACACGGACGATATGGTGTTCAAGTACAATTTAAAACAGAGCCATAAAGTGAATATATCAAGAATCGTTTTCTACAAGGATCTCCATTTCACTTTGTGCGATATCTGTTTGTCGATCAATGATCTTTTTTATATGCAGACTTTAGGAAACATAATAGATTGTATTGTGTCGCTTTTTATTAGTGTCTTTATTTTAATATGTGGCTTCAAATTTGACACAGTTGCTACATCCTTTTTCGCTTATCAGTTACTAAGAGGAGACTTTCTGTGGGCTGGAATGGAATCCATCTTGAAGATTTTCTTTTTGTCTAAATATGGAACCATGGTGAAACATGAAGTAAGTGTTGAATTTCTTTAACTTATTTGTATCTGAAAAATTAAGAAACAATTACAGATGCAAATTTATAGTTATAACAACAGATCGATTGTAGTTTGCTTTACAATATCCTTCATTGGCCAATGGAGGTAACTAGTTTTTTCTCAAACAAAAAATAATAAATGAGTAATACGTATATATTTTATTTGTAAATTTGACTCAATATGAAAAAATTTAATAAGCTATAATAAAATGCAGTGGCAAAACAACGTCTTCCTCTCTGTTCCGTTTCACAATGAGCAGGTTCGTTTCTAAATAATTTATAGGAATATCTGTTTGATTTGCAGGCTAGAAAAACGGGCAAAATCCTCCAGAGAGCGAGTTTCCATTCACAAAGTGAAAACGCCAAGGAAATGGTAATTATAAATACTTTCTAACTCTTTTTTTTCTGTACCTTGGTCCTTTTAAAACTTTTTTTTGAATACATTAACGAAGTGATGTCGTTATAATGTTGTGGATACTTTGTTACTGTGGAACTGGGATATTATAGCGTAAAGGGGAATCAAATTTGCCAAGTTTGCAAATTTATAAGACATCTTTTAAAAACTTTTGCAAAAAATGTGACAAAATACGAGCGATTATAACCAAAGAAGTTGGCATATTAAAATAAATTAGGACTGAAATGATTCACATATAACAATTTAATATTTTAGGCAAAGTTGTTTCGACTCTCTGAACTGTTATCGTCTGTAATATTTTTGATCTTGTACATATAACATTTAGGCCTCTATTTTTGGAAATTTATGAATTATACTTCATATTTCATGTTTTCATATTTTTAGCATACTTTTCACATTGAATTTTCAACAAATACCAATGCTGTGAGTTTCATCTGCATGGAATAACATCGAATTATGTGTCTCTTGAACTGAACAGCCTAAACATATTAATTTATTCAATTAAATTCATACGTTATGAACAATTAATCGTATGAAAAAACATTGGTGTAGGTAGGTATATATTCGTCCTTTTCCTCATGACTGAGGATAGCTGCTGTA
Organism: Molanna angustata; assembly: GCA_963576475.1. Classification (NCBI taxonomy): domain Eukaryota; kingdom Metazoa; phylum Arthropoda; class Insecta; order Trichoptera; family Molannidae; genus Molanna; species Molanna angustata. The sequence goes on along the minus strand of OY754985.1, from coordinate 1,776,806 downwards.
GTCCGTCGCCACATGTATGGCCCGCCTCCATGCCAATCTGTTTTGGGCTGAACGCAGAGCACCAGTCACCGAAGACCCCATTGTGAACTTAACCAAATCGCTCCATCTGGTCGGTGAGCGACCACGACATCTCCGTTCTTTCTCAGCTGCCAATCACAACAAGCTTCTCGAGGTCTGGTTCCCTTCTGGCAATGTGTCCAAAGAATTGAAGGATACGTCTGTAACATATCGTCGACAGACTATCCTCGATCTTCAGCTCGTCTAGAATTGATACATTCGTTCTTCTGGCTGTCCATGGGATGCGCAACATACGCCTCCAGCACCAAATTTCGAAAGCATCGATCCTCTTTCGCTCTGACTCCCTAAGTGTCCATGTTTCCACACCATACAGGAACATCGAGAATATCAGAGCCCTGATGAGTCTAGCCTTCGTGTTTTTTGTGATGGTCCTGTCCTTCCACACTCTTTTGAGCTTTCCCAGTGCTCCCTTTGCCATGTTGATGCGTCTTTTCACTTCCGCTTCACAACCACCGGTGTCACATATTTTGGAACCCAGATATGTGAAGTCATGTACTATCTCAAGATGGTTTAGAGAGTTTATTGGGGGAAGTTTACATGTTCTATCAATCACCATGTAGGTGGGTATATTAAATAAAATAAACGGATGGGGTTATCAATTCGACGAGAACTTTTTTTATGATTGTTTAGCGATTTCTTTTTACCACGTCGACCGATTTCGACGATTCTTTGTTCATTAGAAAGGGAATATCTTCCGATTGATTCCATTTCAATTTGGTCAAGATATGATCATAGGATCCATGAGAAATTCATCAAACTCTTCAATTTGCACTTCAGCGATAATAGCTCTGTAGGTACAACATTGTACGATTTAAATGATTTCTTTATTGATAGAAAGGAAGTGCTTCAGACATGATAACACATATGTATAATGAATTTCGAGTTCTGAACTCACGAGAAAAAAATCAAACTCTTTAACTTACAAAGTCGTCTGCAATTAATAATAATTCTTTACCATGTCATCCGAATTCGGTGATTTCTTTTTCATTAGAATGGGATAACTTCTGGTGTGGTTCCATTAGAACTAAGCTAAGAGATTTGATGATGGGAATCATGAAAAATCATGAAACTCATCAATAGGCTCATCAAAAAAAAATCAAGAAACTCATCAATAGATATGAAAGATACATACTACTACATACATACCATCAGGCCATGTCCCTCATGAGTAGACAGAGAACACAGAATATCGCATTTTTCTATCTTGACATAGGTAGGTACCTACATTATTTTGAAGTCGGTTTTTTATATGAAAGATTATTTATAACACAATATATTTAAGATTACTTTTTCATAGAGAATTTTTCGTCTTATATATTATTTCAAATTTTTGAAATGCTCTTACATTCTGGAAAACTGAGTTCATTCTTTAATTTTCAATAAAATCTATCAAGTATGAGAACAACCTACCATCTTCTTCTACCATTGTTTTACTCACTCCTTACTGTCCTATTTTTTAGAAATTGCTGTCATCCATCCTGAGGATGAAGCAGTCAATTTGAATCTTGTTTTGATAAATAAAGTTGTTTCTGGTTGGTTGGAAGAAATTGTCTAATGGCAATAAGCCTGCCAATGTGCAGTATATTTGTTTATATTATGTACAATAAGATAAATAAGTACCTACTCATTCTTACTTTAAATAAATTATAATAATATCTTTTTAGGCTCTTCAATTTTCTTCTCAAATTCTTCACATGAACGCCGATATGCGAGTTGTAGATTGTTTTAGGATTGACAATAGTTTGATTTTTGAAGTAAGTTCCCATTGAATTCTTTGCATATAATTTAGATAGTAAAATTTAGGTACATCACTAGTTTACTATAAATACAATACTAAAATGTAGATACATCACAAACTATAACTAAATACAATAGTTAAATGAAGGTACATCACTAATTTACTATGAATACAATAGTAAACTGAAGGTATATAACTTCTTTCTTCTTTCCCCTTAGTGCTTTTTGTCCCGTTTCTATCGGGGTACGCTTTGACCATGATCCTGGAATTGGCGAGTCTGGTTATTACATTGAAGCGACTGCCATCTGACCTTCGTAACCCTTAGAAAGGGGAACCACACAAATTGGATCATGGCTACACATAGCTAGTGATATAAATCCGTACATAGATTTTTTTTTAAATCCAGAGGTGCGTGCCCCGCCCGGATTTGAACCGTCGACCTCACACATGTGAGGCGACGTCCTTACCGCTGGGCTATCACCGCTCAATAAACTGTAGGTATATAACTAATTTACTATAAATACAATAGTAAAATGTAAATACATCACATATTTTTTTGTAGGTTATTGCCGTAGTTTCTACTGGTTTGGTAATTTTGGTGCAGTTTGCAATGATTTACAAAAATTGACGAGTCATTCATCAAATATTGTATTTTTATTTGATGAGTCATTTTTTAAACTGATGAGTATTTTTTTTTTGTTAATTTTGTTTATTTACAATAAAGCATTTGTCGAGTGAAAATTTGTTTTTTTTTACATTTAATCTATTTTATGATGAGTTGTTTCTGATTTTGTTCTCTTGCATTTGTTTCGAAATAAATATCAATACCTATTTTATTAATTTATTTATTACACCCTGTGCAAGTGACAAGGTATTTTTCCAACTACCATGTTTTACCGTACCAGTGTGAGAAATCGATTTGAATGACCTCTGCTGGGGATCGAATCCAGAGCGCCGGCACAAAAACCACACGGTTAAACCACTGTGCCACGGGTGTCAAACTATTTTCTATAATTTTAAATTTCTTTTATTTAACGAAACTAAATTTTGTTATTACTTCTAAATTTTGTTATCTCATCGAAAATCGACGGAATTCATAAGAAAGAGGAGTGGATGCAGCGCTTTTTTTTATAAATGTAGGTGTTATTTTTGCCAAACATCTTAAACGAGCTTCCGGTTGCGCAGAGCGCAAATTTGTGTCTCTTTGCTTCAATGGTTTACGTACAAATCGCCCCCCTTATTCTCGGCTACAAGTTCATGATATTTGGCGACAATTATACCTATTTTATTTTTAATCTAAGTTTTTTTTAAGTGATTATATTTGTATTATTTGCATTTATCTAAGGTTGTGTATCTAAATGCCAATCAAAAAATATTTGAATTAAATATTTATGATCTATGAAAATATGACTATGCTTCTTGTTGACTGAAAAAAATCTAATTCATTGAAGATGATACAATAATGCTTTATTTCACTAAATTCATTGAAGATGATACAATAATGCTTTATTTCACTAAATTCATTGAAGATGATACAATAATGCTTTATTTCACTAAATTCATTGAAGATGATACAATAATGCTTTATTTCACTAAATTCATTGAAGATGATACAATAATGCTTTATTTCACTAAATTCATTGAAGATGATACAATAATGCTTTATTTCACTAAATTCATTGAAGATGATACAATAATGCTTTATTTCACTAAATTCATTGAAGATGATACAATAATGCTTTATTTCACTAAATTCATTGAAGATGATACAATAATGCTTTATTTCACTAAATTCATTGAAGATGATACAATAATGCTTTATTTCACTAAATTCATTGAAGATGATACAATAATGCTTTATTTCAATAAATTCATTGAAGATGATACAATAATGCTTTATTTCACTAAATTCATTGAAGATGATACAATAATGCTTTATTTCACTAAATTCATTGAAGATGATACAATAATGCTTTATTTCACTAAATTCATTGAAGATGATACAATAATGCTTTATTTCACTAAATTCATTGAAGATGATACAATAATGCTTTATTTCACTAAATTCATTGAAGATGATACAATAATGCTTTATTTCATTAAATTCATTGAAGATGATACAATAATGCTTTATTTCACTAAATTCATTGAAGATGATACAATAATGCTTTATTTCACTAAATTCATTGAAGATGATACAAAAATGCTTTATTTCACTAAATTCAAATAAAATAACAACTGCTTAGCATACTGTTTAATATTTATGTAGGTACGTATGTATATATTTTTTTAAACATTTAGAAAATATTTGTGCATTGTATAATATGTAACCACACAATGTAAAAAACTGTAGTTTTCCGAAATAAAATATATAAATAAAAGATTTTTAATGTATCGAATTGTATTTATTAAAACAGGATTTATTTTTTTATTTATTTAAGGGACAAATATAGTCTTTTAACTAAATAATAAAATACAAATAAATAACTTAGAGGCATTACAAATAAAAAAAGCCTTAAAAAAAACAAAAAATAAATAATAATCAAGTACATTTAAACAATACTCCATTATTTAATATTTTTCCTTTGACAACCTCTGCTTTCAATAATGACATGTAAGCTCCGCCCATCAACTTTCCGATACATAATTTAGGCACACGGGTCACATTATGTACATAGTATCTAAGTTTAGTGTAAGTTTGTCCTGACGAAGGAGCGGTTACGACTCCGAAACTAGTTGACATAAAAATACTCAACGTGGTTAAAAACTAAGTTATTTTATTTAATTATATTAATAAAAGACACTATGAAACAAAAAACAATCAGATTAATTACGTTTGTCCACAGATGATGATCATTAAATAATCATATAATCATTGTCGGCCTTTGTGGAACAGTTGGTTGGGTAGCTGACTGCTGATCCAGAGATCCCGGGTTCGATTCCCGGTGGAGACACAGTTTATAATAATTGTGTTATCAGTCTGTATCTGTGAGACAAATAATATCGCAAGTCTCCAGATTGTGGCAACTTGTGATTAGGTGCGTATTAAATTAATATTTGGCATAGTACCTGTCAGTTTCCAGAAAGATAATATTAAAGAAATAAATAAATTATAACAAAAAAAAAAATTAAAAACATAACAAAGTGGCATGTAACACATGAGATCCAACTGTCGAAGGCGATAGTATGTATAATTGAAGAATACGTACCAAACTATTAACACATAAACACAAATTAATAAATATTTTAAGATATTTTGTTTTCTTAATATATAAAACATGTAGGTATGTATGTCAGGATAGGATAGTATGGAGGTCAGTCTGTTTTTCTTACCCAGAATATGAAAACAGCATGATGGTATGTATGTTTGTTTAGAGATTAAGTATCAAAGTATTAAGTCTTCTTATATATGTGAATAATATTTTACTAAAATCTTAATCTTATTGATATTCTATACCTTTGTTATCAATATGGTTCATATCCACATTAAAATTTGCAAAAACAATAAAGCTAGTATCAATAGTTGAGAAGTAAAGAGAAAATAAATAACTTTGCTATTTTACTGAACAAAGCACTCACTTCAAAAATACTAAAATATTTTCTTCACTTCCACCTCTCCACTGCTGGGTGCTCCTTTAACTTTTTCGTCCCTTCTCTATCCTGGGAGCCCGTGTACCACTTATACAGAATCAGACAAAGGTAATTTAAATTTAAATTCAAAATACCAACCATTGTACAACAATTAATTTATGAAACGCAAAATTTTAATAAAATTTGATCGTATCATCTTCTGATTATTTTTTTGGTTATGCGATGCAAAATTAATCATCTAATGCAAATAAACTTCTTTGAATGCACATGGTCCAGCTAAATATGCAGTGATGATTTTCATTTAACATATTTTTCAAATTACAATAACAAAAAGTTACCGTATTAAAAAAGACATACTATGTACAATTGTTCATGGAAATTAACTGCCTCACTAGATGTGCTCTATGGCAGTATTTTTCAAATTTGGTTTAAGGTTTCATGTTATTAAATGCAAAAGTATAAACGAAAATTTTCAGTGATCTCTCAGTTATTTGAACCCACAAAATTGTAATAGAAATATATGGGTGGCGGCAGAGCGGTTATGTTAGATGAGCGCTGGATCAGTGTACTCCAGTGGTCGTGAGTTCGAATCCTGCCATGGCCGATTTCGTTCTCCTTAAGTACAAGCATTTATTAAAACAAAATAAAATTTGAATGGCACCAAGCTATGGTTATTATTATTATTATAATATAGGCAATACGACCATTTAAGGTCGATTAGTGCCTTTTGACGACGTAAAAATTTTATATAAATAAAAACGAAAAAAAGTTAAAGAAAAGACAAACAACGCCTAAAAAACTACCATGTTTTTCTCAATGAATTTTTATATTTCTTTGTAATTTATCGGGGAAGCAATTGCAAGAAGGTGTGGAATTTTTAGTGGAAACTGCACTTCGTTAATCTTTCCACAAAAGGAACGGTATAAATTGTATCGATCTCTATTAGGGCATCCAAATAATAAACGTGGTCCAGATCTTCTAGATCTAAGCCACACTCGCAATAAGGAGAATTTGCGAGATACAATCTATACAAATGAGCATCGAGGCTATAGTGAGCAAACCGCAATCGGGATATACTTGTTATTTGGGGTCTATTAAAATTCATCTTCACAAATTAATCACTCTTTTCAGGGTGAATTGCCTAATACAAAAAAAAATCATCTTTTCATACAAAGGCCTGCCTGGAATAAGCTATGGTTGAGATACTCATATAATGTATAGGCGACTACCATACAAAATGTCGTCACTAAATTAATTTTTTTTTAAAAATTGTTAAAAAAAATTGAGATGATATACTACAATGCTGATATTTTTTATAGCATATTAAATTATCTAGTTGGAGTGTTTCGGCTTTTTTCGATATTTTCAAAAACTTACGCAGTTAATTAAACACATAAATTTATCATAAAAATATGCTTTTCTTAATAAAAAAATGTTTGAAAAACCCTGGAACTTTTTTGAAAAAACCAAATTGAGAATTATACCAATTTTCAGCGTTCTAGCTTTTATGGTTTCTGAGATATATGGAAAAATAAAGTAAAAATTCAAAAGTTGATAACCCCTGACTGAAACAGAAATTCAAAATTCTGAGTATGAAAGTTTTGTAGGCCTATAACTATCCATATATTCTGAAATTTTTGGCTCTGTGAATTGAGCGGATCAAAAGTTATAAGGGAAGACGGACACGCAGACACACACAGACACATTAAATGTTCTACTCCAAATCCGTATATTGAACATATGTATATGCTGCGAAGCCTCTAAGTTGGTGTTATAATATACTAGATGAAGTACTCCGTGCAAAAAGTTAGTTATGGAATATTGCGCGTTTGACGTTTTGGTTGGCAACATATTGCAGTTTTCCGTACATTTCAACATTTTCTAGATGTTTTTATTGACAAAAAAAATCATAAGCAATTAATATTAGTTGTTATTCTCTATACATAAACGATGTGGTCTGTCAACCAAGTTCTCAAACATTCCGCGGAAAAAAGCCTCAATTCGATTCATACAAAATTGCTAAATACGACATCTAGTATATTATATGAAAATCTATGAAATTGGCAGAGTATATACCACTTACGGATATTGGTAGTAATATCCGTAGGTGGTATATACTCTTTGGACACTATGAATGTAAATAATCTACGGGCATACGTGAAATATTCTTTACTCCTCTCTACCCCTTGGAGTAGTGAGGAGTAAATAATACGCAATTTTGAAGTTTATTTTTTTATTGCAGATTATCAACTAGTATCATGCTGAGATTGTATTCTGAATGTTTCATCACAATGTATCTGTGTACTATGTACAACCTATTTATTTTACTTTACCGATTATAGACTAAATCATTAGATTTTTTTCAAAATTTGTAGACCTAATACTCCCTTAGACCCCATTGGATTTTGAAGGATATCTGAATAGTGATAATCATTTTTACTAAGCTCAAGTTCTGGAAAGTTAAAATTTTATATTTTTATTTTTCAATTGCTAAAAAGGCACATCACTTTCATAAAATGGTATTGGAAAATTATAAATTTTTTAAAATAAAATATTTTATTAAAAAATAATTAAACAAACTCATTTCACGAAAATGCTTTAAATTTTCCTTACAAATTTTGAACACATTTTTGGAGTGGCTTGGTAGTGAGGAGAATAGCGTTGGCCACAACCCACTCGTTAATTCTTTATTTCAAAGTGAAGAAAACTTTGAAAAGAATGTCCATAATTTTATTTGGTTGATTTATTTAATTTAAATTATATTTTTTTCTGTTGTTGAATTATTAGAAATCATACCATATTCTGTCAACTTAAATTGAGTTATAATAATTATATAAGTTGATATTGTTGTATAAATCTGAAATAAAATAAAGGAATTATTTTTTTTATTTATTAATCGAATCAATATTTACATAAATATTACAATTAACAAGGTGGACAAGTTCCATGATATGTTGCATAATAACCCTCTTTAATTGAATATTTTTATTATTGCATATGCGCAAACATTGGATTTCTTTCCCTGTCGGGAGTCAAAGATATTTTTTAACAGATTTTTAATTATCTCAATAGAGACGAAGTTGGAATATTTATTGTAGGAGAACCGGGAAATCAAGGCACCTACAGGGCTTACGACCTGTCATCGGCTGGTTTACGTGGCTGGTTTATAAGAATTGTAGCTTTCATTATTTACAAAAAACCAATTCTCTCAATAGATGGCGTTCCAACAAAATAAATAAAAATAATAAGATTGTTGTTCATAATTTCACCCATAGATGGCTGTAGTAAAAATTCCTTATTTTCAAGCGAAAAGAATTTCAGTAATACAATATATAGAACTTTCAAAAATTGAATTGATAGGGATCTCATTAAAAAAGGCATAATTGGTGAACGTTGCGCAAGCGCATAAAGTGATCACGTAAACCAGCCGATGACAGGTCGTAAGCCCTGTAGGTGCCTTGATTTCCCGGTTCTCCTACAATAAATATTCCAACTTCGTCTCTATTGAGATAATTAAAAATCTGTTAAAAAACCTCTTTAATTGAGATTAAATCTCGTGTTAAAAGAGGGGAGTATCTATTTTGTATTGTTACATTCACCAAAACATTGCACATCTACTAAATTATACATAAAACATTTAATAACTAAGTTTTATCACTAATGTTTACATTATATAAAGTCAAATCAATAATTTACATGAAAGGATTGTGTAAAAAGGTCAAACAAAATATTCAAAAAAAATAAGAAGTTACACAAAAACAAGAATGAAATAAACAAAAAAATAAATCAGTACAATTTTTCGATTTTATTCTTAAATATAATGTAATTTTTTTTTAGTCTAAGACTCAAAGGGAGTTCATTAAACCACTCAGTACCTTTATGCTTATAATAGAGATGTTGTGAGGCAGTTGTACGTAAAAGAGGAATGGTAATACATCCTTGTGAATTTATTCTGCTGCTTACAGAAAATGACAATTGGTTTGAATTTGTAAGGATATCTTTATGAATTTGGTACAATGAGATTTTTTATAGATATTTTCAACAGTTGAAACTTTAAATTCTTGAAATACATTAATAGTTGGATAATCGAATATCTTTTTTAGTATAATCTTAATTATGATTCTTTGAAAAACTTCTAAAGGCACTAAAGTGAAAAATTAAAATAGTGAAAAATATATTGTTTTAAACAAGTATGTTTGAAGTATACCAACTTAATATAAGTATATTAAGTCTCAGAAAAATACAAATTAGCTTTTTAAGGCGTACAGTACCTTGAAGTATACCAACAGTACAATACTTTGAAGTATACTAATAGTACAGTACCTTGAAGTATACCAACAGTACAGTATATACCTTGAAGTATACCAAAATTTGTTTTCATGGAATCGCTTAATGTGTTATTGAGTTTTACATATTGCTTTCTTTCAAATAAATAATTTTGTACCCAGCTTTTCATGTATCCAGTTATTTCTTTAATTTAATTTATTAATTAGTTTCGTACGATAGTTTCTCAGTATAATTGATACACTATCAATTATACTGAGAAAGTGACATGTATTTTATTTCCATATATAATTGAATCAAATGAGAACAGCAGATTAAACGAATCTTAGAGTTGCGACCGAAAACTTACCGCAGAACCCGAGGAGGCCACAAAGAAGATGGCTATATAAAGAGTATTTACAAGGATAGAGATGAATGCCTCTTAGTTTTCTATGCTTATCTCATTAGCAATATGGCGTGAAGGGATGTAGGTATATAATGGTGTTTATTTAAATATGTTGTAGTAAAATTACCTTGTATAAGAGAGAAAAATCAATTTGAAACATTCCACACACGGTTAAGTGAGCTTGATTTTGTAGTAAATGCATAGAAAAATTATTCACCTAAAAATTAAAATTTAAATATTATCAACTTTATACATTTAGAATATCAATGTATTTTTTTTTTAAGAATGGCGGCCTATGATACCGTGTGGAAGAGAGGTCTGTTATATAAGGTTGCCAATATTCTAAATTCTCATAAAATAGTCAAACTTCTAAACAACATGCTTTCCAACAGAAAGATTAGGGTTCATCTTAACGGCAAAGTCAGCAGCCCCAGGTTTCTGCAGAACGGACTTCCTCAGGGTTCAGTGTTGTCCCCGATATTATTCAATGTGTACACGGCGGACGTGCCAAATACCTCGTCAACTAAATTCACCTATTTATTTATTTATCAAGGAAACATACAGTTTTATAAATAAACTGTAATGGTACAAAATTAATGATTATCAAATAAACCAGCAAAGTTTCCATAAATGGTTTACAATAAGATACTTTATGAAGGAAAAAACATTAGTTATAGCAAGGGGAAGAATAAACAAGATTGAAATAAAACATAACATAATAAAAAATAAAAATAATAAAATAATTAACCAGTTAATCAGTCAAGAAATGAAAAAAAAAGAAAACAGTTAACACGCTGATGATATGGCAGTAATCATACAAGCCAAAACCTTTGAGGAGCTGGAATTTACCTTGAACGCGGACTTGGAGATCCTTCATAAATATTACCAAGATTGGCACCTCCATCTAAATCCTAAAAAGACTGTTGCGTTGGCCCTCCATCTAAACAACGAAGAGGCAGAAAAGGAACTGAATATACACATTGGTACGGAGAGGGTCCCTAACGAAAAATTTCCCAAATATTTGGGGGTGAAGCTAGATAGATTACTCACTTACAAGCAGCACAAAGAACAAGTAAAGAATAAGATTCAATCTTGAAATAACATAATTTCCAAACTGGCTGGCACAACATGGGGTAGCAGTGCTGAAACATTGAGGACATCAGTAATGGCCCTGGTCTACAGCACGGCAGAATATTATTCCCCGGTGTGGGCGAGGAGCTCGCACTGTGGACGTCTAGATGCCGAGCTGAACCAATCAATGAGAACCATAACGGGTACGGTTAAATCTACCCCAGTACCGTGGCTTCACGTACTATCGAATATCGCCCCACCCCCCATCAGGAAATCAGGCTGCTGTAAAGGAAATCAAAAAGATAAAAAACAATCCAGCACTTCCAGTATACACTTATATCACACATCCACCAAGAGTGACTCTCAATTCCCGAAGACCAATTTGGGGAGTGGAGGAGGAAAGCTATAACACTGAGAATGAGTGGAGGGTTCTATGGACGGACTCAGGAGTGAGCAACAATAATCTGGTCCGGGACCCTACCATCCGTGTCCCTGGTTTCGAGCTCCCTCGCAGAGCCTGGATGCAGCTCAACAGAATAAGAACAGGCATGGGGTGTTGCAACCATTTTTTAAGGAAATGGGGAAAGAGAGAATCGCCGGGGTGTGACTGTGGCGCAGAGCTCCAAACGATCCGCCACATTGTTGAAGAGTGCCAGCTGCACAGGTATCTGGGAGAGCTGGGGGACATCCACGGGGCAAAGCAAGAGGCGTTGGATTGACTGCGGGGTTTGAATTTAAGGCTCTAACGAACTCCATAGACGCAGCCTTTTCTGGGCGAAGAAGAGCCTAGCCATTCGAAAAGAAAAAAAAAGAAGAAGTACCTACATATACATCCTAATACATGCCCTAAATAAAGCATAAATGCTTGTGTTATAGATCAACAAAATCAGTCGTGGTAGTATTCGAACTTACGACTACTGGATACTAACCTAGCGCGCTAAGCGTTCTGCCATCATCCATCTAATCTATCTTTAATCTATCACCCATCTATATTTTTGTATCTATATATATAAAAATGGATGTACGTATATTTGTTTGTTTGTTTGTATGTTCGCGATGAAACTTTGGGACTTTGTTCAGCTCATTCAGGAGAAGGTTTATGCATTATAATTTATTAATTTATTTATTCGATATATCATAAATAAAAATTGAAAACAAAAAAAATTGTATCGAAGTGAAACTTAGTGGGTTTGTTCAGCGAGAAACGAGAAGTTTTATGAATTAAATTTATTTATTTATTTAATAACTAACACAAGAATTAACAAAAATTATCTATTTTTGATTGTCATTTAATAATAATAAATGGATAATTTATATAGCGCCATTTTTGTGCTTTCATCTCAAGGGCGCTTAACAATTATACCTGGATAATAATCATTTAATATGAGTTTTAAAAAAAATAAGTTTTTAACTGTTTTTAGAAAAAAAGTTTTCAATTGTTTAATTTTAAGGGATTCGTTTAGCGCATAGCAGAAAACGTATTTGATGTTAAATTCAACTATTTAACTTCTCGCAGAAAAGTTATTGAAAAATTATCTATTTGGTATAGCAAGAAAATTTTAAATAAAAATATTAACTTATAAATAAATCAAGGATCCAATAAATAAATATAAAAAAAAAATACCATATAAATAAATAAATAAATCAATGATCGAATAAGTAAATAAGTGAATAAATACATGAATCAAAAAAAAAAATCCTCTATATCCATATATAAAATTGGTATAATGCCAAAGGATCAAGTATATATGTTTGTATAATTAAATAAAATTACAAATGAATGTATGAATATGGACGGAAGGGACTGTAGGGATGGAAGGGAAAAAATATCGAAGCATAATTAGCGAATATAGATATGAATGTTAAATAATAAAAAGGAAACATATCGATAAACCTTTTTTATACATTTGCAAGTAAATAATTAAACAGGCAGGACAACGTCTACCGGGTTTTACTAGTGTAATAAAAAAATGAATAGATATAAAATATTAAGAGTATTTACATATTTAGTGGCAAAAATCATCTTTTCTTACCATGCATTTTAAATTGTAATCAGTTGAATAAATCGAAATATAATTCATCAAATGGGCAGTTTTTTTGCACTGAAATGACATAATTAATATTAATCAAATATCAATATAGTGTAAAGAGGTAATGACATTTATAATCGCACACAGAGTATGGAATAATACAGAGCTGATATTGTCTACGATTTTGGTACACAAAGTGAGGTGGAACGGAAGTATTCCAAACACATTCAATATTCAAATATAAATCGGATATTCTTCTTCTTCTTCTTCTTTCTCAGCCATCTCTCCACTGCTGGATGTAGGCCTCTTCTAATAGCTTCCACTCGTCTTTTTTCTGGGCTTTTCGAACCCATCCGCTTCCAGCGACAGGGACAATATCATCGGCCCACCTTTTCTGGGGCCGGCCTATTCCCCTTTTCATATCCCATGGTCTCCAATTTAGAATTCTGGGAGCCCATCTGTCCGTACCCTGTCTGGCAACATGACCTGCCCATTGCCATTTAAGTTTTGCAACTCGATCCATGACATCAACAACTTTTGTCTGGCGTCTGATTTCTTCATTTCTAATTTTGTCTCTTAGACTTACGCCTATCATTTGCCTTTCCATGGATCTCTGAGTGCATTTTAGCTTATGTATGGTCCTCGCAGTTAGCGTGATAGTTTCCAGACCATACGTAAGCACAGGCAGGATACATGTTTCAAAGACTTTTCTTTTCAGACATGTGGGAATATCTCTGTTTTTTAGGACATGTTTAAGTTTTCCAAAGGCTGCCCAACCTAGTCCGATCCTTCTGGGTATTTCTACTGTCTGGTTATCCTTTCCTAATTTTATCTTGTGTCCAAGGTATATATATTTTTTTTTTCGGGTATAAAACATTTTTATTTATTTATTTTATTTCATGCACAATAATGTGTACATTGGCGCGTTTATTACTATAAGGCTATTTCTTCCAATCAACGAAAACCACGTTATGCAAAAATTATGTGGTATATCAAGTTTAGGCAATACTCCTGTTTTGATGCAATAGGTTTAACATGTAGGACCCGATGTTTATTCGGGCGTTTCCGTAGTCGTATCCGTAGCCATATATTATAAGGAAGTACTTATGAGGTACTCGAGGTCTGCTTTCTGAATAGCTGAACGTATAGGTCATATCTCACTGAGTTCAGGTTCGGTCTCTAATTGTACATAACTGAAATAAAGTGTTCATTGTTATATTTGAATACGCGTGTCAGGGCCGGATAAATCATATAACAATCAGGAACAAGATGTCAGGGCGGTTGTCTTAAAAAGGGCGCTTAAGATTCTAAAAAAATAATAATATATTTCAAAAATCTGCAGGTATGGCGCTCGGTTCTCTTTGCGTACCCGGATAGAGGCTCGGCATGGTGGTGTGTATATAAAAATCCCACTTATTATATTCGTCATTTTAGACCCGATATAATTTTACATAATTTTAAATTGTTCTACATTTAAAATTCCAAAAAAATGGGGAAGGGGGCGGATTCAAATATATTGCTACGGGCGCAAAAACACGTTTATCCGGCCCTGACGCGTGTACTTATCCACCTGTCGATTCGTTCATGAGAATACAATTCTCTTAATGAATCGACATTATTAAGCCAAGATGCGTGTACCAAGGAAAATTTTGTATGGTGTAGTGGACTTTTTGCATGCTAATAGCACCAACTAGAGGCCTTGCAGCATATATGTTCCCATACATGGATTTTCTCGGAATTCGGAGTAGAACATTTTATGTGAGTTTTGTGTGTGTGTGTGTGTGGGTGTGTGTGTCCGTCCCCCCCTTATAACTTTTGATCGGCTCAATTTACAGAGCCCAAATTTTCAGAATATATAGACAGTTATAGGCCTACAAAACTTTTATACTCAGAATTGTGAATTTTTGTTTCAGTCAGGGGTTATCAACTTTTAAATTTTGATTTATTTTTCCATATATCTCAGAAACCGTAAAAGCTAGAACGCTGAAAATTGGTATAAACATAGACAAATACAAAATCTCAAATCAGTTTTTTTAAAAAATTCCAGGGTTTCTCAAATATTTTTTATTAAGAAAAATATTTTTTTTATGATAAATTTATGAGTTTAACTGCCTATATTTCCATTTTTTTTCCAAATTTCCAAAATTTAAGTTTCTATAAAAAATATTAGAATTGTATTAGCACATTGCAAATTTTTTTCAACAATTTTTATAAAAATTGAATTTAGTGACGACATTGTTTCATACAATTTGTATGGAAGTAGCCTACTCACAATATCTAAGAAGACTTAATAATTTGATACTAATCTCCAAACATACATTCCATCATGCTGTTTTCACATTCTGGTTAGGATCAAAGGACTGACCTCCATACTATCCTATCTTGACATACATACCTAGGTACATGTGTTGTATAGAAAACCAAATATCTTAAAATATTAAATAATTTGTATTTATGGGTTTATAGTTTGGTACTTATTCTTCAACTATACATACTATCGCTATCGACAGTTGGATCTCATGTTTTACATGCAACTAGTTTATTAAAAAGGTGTATCTTAAAGCCCCTCTAGTTAAGAACAGCACAAATTATATAATTTTTAACAAAAAACACCAGAAAGATGAAAACGTAACATTATAAAATGTAAAATCACAACAACAAAGAAAGTAGAGAGATAAAGGAGTTGTGGGATGTGAGAGAGGATAGGGAAGAAGTGTCAATGGAGAGTTATTTGAGGGGTATAACAGCTTTAATCTTTTTTAAAAAGATGAATCGATTGAGACGTCGTAATATAATCACTTAATATGTTCCATAGTCTTGCTGATTGTACTTCAAAAGGAGAACAGAGAAATACAGTAATTAGCACATAAAAAATAATACTTACTTCTGTATTAACTTGCACAGAATATTTGCACATGTAGTATAGTTTCACGAAGCATTCAAAACTGATATAAAGCGGTAGCATAAACGATTTAGGATATTCGAAAAATGTAAACAACACTCCATTCAGTGTAAATCCAAAGAAAACAATGTATATTGGAAAGAAAATACTCAGCGTAGCGTAAAAAACATTAATAGTAAATTGATATTTGAAAATATTATTAAATTCGTCGACAATTTCACACAAAGAGGTGTGATTATCAATCATCTTTTGAAATTTTAATCTCAATTCGTCGTCGGTTATTATTTCGATATATTCCAGAGCTTCTGTTTCTGTATCTTCAAAAACACCAGCAACTTTTGAAAAACCGGATTGTTTGAACGTTTCTTTCGCCTCTTTGTTTAGGTATTTGAACCTTAGACTCAAAGCCTGCAAAAAGGCTAGCAGTTGGATCAAGGATGCTGACAAAAGTGTCAGCGGATAGTAATACATGACCATATCTTTAAAACAGACTGTTATGTCTAATAGACATACATGCGAATAGTATTGAATCTCTATTAAAATCCAAACGATCGTCACGATGGATATTTTTGATACGACGAACCTCTGCGAAAATCTGTTGTATTGGTAAACGAAATCCTGTCTTTGAAAATTCCTGTCGTAATTCTCGATGGATCGAATTAGTTCTTTGTAACTTTTGTTGTTATAGAGTTGTAGAATTGTCAGAATACAGCAGCAGATGATTATAATTGTGATGCACATCAGATCGACGTGGATTCTGAAAATAGTTATAAAGCCGACGTCCTTCACAATGTCGATCACAGCAAATGTCAGGATTAGGGTCAATTGCAATATAGCGTGCACTATTATTAACGTGTTACAGATAGATATTTGGTATTTCATATTTCTGATGTTCTTTGATTTTGAGAAACCTCCTTTTTTGTGAAAATCTTCAAAATTGTTTTTCTTCCAGTTTTGTTGACTGCGAATATCCAAGCCAATTATGTACAGTAAAATAGTCAACATTTGGATAGCTTCAGAAAATTTTACTCCCTTTTTCCGTTTTTGTTCCGTTTTTCTATAATTTTTAGTCATTTTTTGAAATCCTCGCGACTTGACAAAACGTGTCAAATGAATGTTTGATTGACAGTGAGGCTTGATATTATGTAAACATGGCGAAGGAATATAATAATTATTTAATTGTTCGATGGAATCAAAGTTAATTAACTGAACTCCGAAGATTTCGAAAATGATAATAAATAAATTAAAGGACATGTATATTTACAATAATAATAATTCTTTATTGGCTTAAATAACATTACAAAATAAGTACAAACAAGAACAAGATAAAACATTAAAAAAGCCAAAAGGCGGACTTGTTAATGAAATTAACATTTTCCAGTCAACCTTAGAGAATAAAAAAAAATAATATAAAAATATATAAGAACATATATATACATATACACACATACATACATACACACATATACACACATATGCATTTAGGGGGGATGGGAAGGGGAAAAAAGGAAGGGGTGGAGATAGTGGTAAGGAGGAAAATGAGGCAGGGAGGGAAGAGAGACATCAGAGTTTCACCCGCTGTTTAAAAGAAAAAAATGATGGTAAGGTTCGAGTATCAACGGGAAGTTGATTCCAGAGCCTGGCACTATGGACAGTAAAAGAATTAGTGTAGAAGTCCGATCGGTGGGAGGGAATCACAAGAAGACCGTTATTACCCAATCTCAGAGGAAGACCATGCTCCGATGAAAAATGAAACCTGTCTCTGAGATACTTTGGTGCCACCTCACTATACAAAATCTTATAGAGAAGACAGAGTGTGTGAACATCCCTGCGCTTGCCCATTGAAGACCAGCCCAGTTTTATACGAAATTCCGATACATGGTCATACTTTTTCAGACCGAAGATGTATCTAATGCAGACATTCTGCAGACGGTCTAATTTAGATAAGAACTCAGATTTGATGTCGAGATAGCAGAAGTCAGCATAATCAAAAATAGGAAAAATCAAGGACTGGATCAACAGGGTTTTTATCTCAGTAGATAGAAACCGCTGCAGTCTCTTAAGAGAGTGAAGAGTGGCAAACGTCCTACGGCTCCACCAGGATAGACTAGAGTCAAGGTGAACTCCCAGGTCCTTTACAGACTGGAAGAAAGAGATGGCTGAGCCATTAAGCATGAGCATGGGCAAAGAAGTCATATCGACGTGAGAAATCATTGTATGGCTTCCCAAAATAATTGTCTGCGACTTTGTAGGATTCACAAGCAGACCATTCCGAGTACACCACAGACCAATCTGATGAAGATACAGGTTCATTGAGTTAATTGATGAGGTTATATTTTCGGACTTAAAATGAGAATATAGTTGAAGGTCGTCCGCATACAAATGATACGAACAGGAGATGTCACAAGTCATCGTTGTGATGAAGATAGAAAATAAGAGTGGAGACAGGATACAATACATCAGTTGTACAATAATTTGTTACAACTGATAAGAAAAATACTGGTAGATAAATCATCATCATCATCCTCAGCGCCACAACCTTGAGTACCTAATAATAAGTATAGGGATAATGGACGTATTTTGGTCTACTGCGCAGAAGCCAACATCTATCTGTCAAAACGCCCGCCGTTGGGCAGAAAACTGAAGCCAACATCCGAAGTTGGGCAGAGAAGCCAACATCCGAAGTTGGGCAGAGATGTTGGCTTCAAAAAAATCCGTCTGCGCAGCTTGTCAGACACTTTATTACATAATATGTACTCTAAGGTCACAACCCTTGATGGGTCCAAGAATCTTCTTCATACTGCTCTATCGTTGGCTGCCACCTTCCAGTTCTGCTGCCCCATAGCCCGACAGCGCCGGCCAACCATCGTAGTTTAGGTCACCCTACGCTTCTTCTACCGGTTGGGTCATTCGACAGCACTGGTAGATAAAGGTTAACTTAAAAACGATTTATTTGATATAAAACTCAATGTATTTTTTGTTTTCTTAAATTAATATTTATTGAAACTTTTCCTTCGTTTATGACTAGCGTTGATCATGATATTTTAATGGATCTTACATATATTTAATACTACGACTGTATCTGATAATCATAATTTTTGATGACTTTTCTAGATAGGTACATTGTGATTTGATCTTGATTTATCTCTGGACGAATTCAGTTAAATTTAATTCATTTTAACATTTGAAAACTGAATTAAAATGATCAAGTACGTAGCTGATGCTGTTAAAACCTGAAATAAAAAAAAATAAACATTATATTCACACACCTACTAATTCCACCAAATGGATGTTATCGTGTATAACTTATGTATATTGTATGAAGTAAATAATATTTGCGTAGAATTTTAGGGTGAAATATTAAAATTATTATTTACCTTGTACAATAAGGTGTAATCTATACGGAACATTCCACAAGCTTTGAAGCTGACTTTCACAAAGAGCATCTGACTTGAAAAGTGTAAGATCTGAAATTAATATTTTGAAAAAAAAAACATGAACTTTATTTTTATATCAACACTGGGGGTAAAGTATATTCCAACGGGCGAAATCAAAACCCTCACGATTACCCATATCATGGATATAATTATTACAAAGAGTTCTATAACATCTTTAGATGTCATAGAACACCATATGATAATTATATCCATGATATGAGTAATCACAGGGATTTTGATTTCGACGGTTGGACCAGATTTGTCTAATCAAACTGGCATTACTGTGAATGGTTCCAAATCCCAGTGCATAGGCCTGGATTGGACATGTCGTCAGAACGAGAGAAGAAAGAGCCACATAAAGTATCCTGCAAAATAAGACTGTGGGCAGGAGATCTCTGGGAAGACCAAGGCAGAGATTGATGGACGATGTCATCCGAGATTTTACTTACTTACTCAGCCTCTTCTTGAGTCCAGTATTGGACAAAGGCCTCCCGCTTGGACTTAAACTGGTCTATATCCTGTGCCATTCTTCGCCATTCAGGACCTGCCACTTTTTTGATGTCATCGGACCATCTGGTCTGGGGCCTTACCACGCTTCTGCTTCCCGTTCTTGGCCTCCAGTCCATCACAATTTTTGTCCATCGTCCATCTGACATCTGAGATACATGACCCACCCAACTCCACTTTAACTCCGTTATTCTTTTGGCCAAATCCGCTACTCCTGTGTTCTTCCTAATCCATTAATTAGTTTTGTGGTCCCTTAGCGAGATATTCAACATTCTTCTTTCCATCGCTCTTTATATCACTCTTAGCTTTTCCATCATTTTCTTAGTAAATGCGGATGTTTCAAAGCCGTAAGTGAGCACAGGGAGTACACAAGCGTCAAAAACTTTTTTCTTTAAGTGGATTGGGATATTTGTAGATTTAAGAATATTTGATAATTTGCTGAACGCTGCCAATCCTAGACCTCTTCTTCTTTCTATTTCAGCTTCTAAATTATATCTTCCCAGTTTCACGGTGTGACCGAGGTAGACATATGATTCTACTCTGCCAATATCTTGATCCAAGATCTGAATGTGTAGAATGTTTGTTTAGAAGGCTTGGAAATCCATTATTCAGGAGGTTAAAACTCAACCGGAGTTGTACGGCCATCGGATTAAAGTAAGTGTGGGTTGCTTAAATCTGAATGATAAAAAGGCCGAGTGTTCTTGAAAGAACTGTTAACAAAAATTACAGAAGGCCCGTTGGACGGCCTGCTCAGTGGGAAGAATAACCTTTTTTATGTTTTACTGACGTGAGGAATCGACTTAAATCTTCCTAGGCTATCCCTGATTTTTGGAATCATTTTTTCACAGGACACGGAAATTTCAAAAACTATTTTCAAATATTTAAAATTGCCTCCTCAGCCTCATGTCGATTCTATCAATACCAAGACCAAACTTCGGAACATATCCTGTATAATTGTTTCTACCCAATGGTGTCATCTTATAGATCGGAGCTCCTCGTTGCTGTCCGTGGGCCTCTTCAAGGTCCAATTGGTCGTGCGGATTTTGTGATCTTGAAGAACAATTTTAAAGCCTTCAAGATGTTCTGTCATAGTTATCTTACTATTGGTTGATTCCCGTTAAGTTTATTTTTTCTGAAGTCGATGACAGTCCACGAGTGTGAATCTTCTATTCACATTCGTCGATTGTTCTTTTGCACTATGGTGCTGAGATTGCTAATCTTGAGGGCTCCATGAGCTACTTTTCGTGCTATGCATTTTTTTTGTCGCTCATTTAGCGTTCTGTGAAGGGGGCGTTTTCAGTCCCCATATGCAGAGCGGGTGGTGGTGGAAGTAGCGGAAGTGATAAAAAAAAGGTAGACAACTATTTAGACAGTTTTTCTTAATATTTAATATTTGGACTTTATACTAAATAATATCGGTAAAAACTCACAGATGTTTTCAAAGCGTCATCATTTGAATGTATCGATATAAACTGAAGAATGGACCCCATATTTTCAGACTGAAATATTAAAAACATTATTATTTAAAAAAAGTTTCATTGCCTATATACATATTTTAAATGTTTAAATGTATACGTTTTTTTAACTAATTCAAAACAATAATAAAAAAACTTCCTTGCACCGTGCGCAAGTAGCGAGTTTAAAGCCATATGGCAATTTCTTCCAACCAACCAATTTTTTCAGCCCAGAGAAGCAATAATTGCGTGAGAAATTAATTTATAAATTTCTCCTCTGCTGGAGATCGCACCCAGGGCGCGCGCACAGAAGCCAAACGGCTTACCAACTGTGCCACGGCGATTGGCGCAACACAGAAAATTTAAAACATACAAAAAAAATCACACAATAAACAAAGACAGTGCTAGCTCTCTGCGTGTAGAGGAGATAATTTATAACAAAGAATCAAAATATTAAATAATTTGTTTCGATTTGATTGAACCACACCACCCCATTTTACTTTGAAATTAACTATTATTAAATATTATTTTATAATAGCAGCCTGTTTCATGAATAAATATCTTTTTCGTTTATTTAATTGAGATAAATTTTAGATATCATATGTAAAGGCCGCTGCATACGGGACGGGACGACGACGTAGACGGGACGGGACGTATTTTTTTAAACAGCGTTTCATATAAAATGTATACGAACGTGTATACGCCACGGGTGCACGACGGGGCGAGGTCGTGGCGTGGACGGAGCGGGAAAAAACATCGTCGCCGACGATGTTTTGCACGTCCCCGTCCCGCCACGCTCCGTCCACGCCCCGTTGCGTATGCATGGCAATTACAGTCGCTCCGGAGAGCAAAATCTTTCTTGTTCATAACACTAGAACGTCACGTCCACGTCGCTGTTACGGTGCATAAATACATGGTTTCATAACACCACGTCCCGCCCTCGTCCCGTCCACGTCGTCGTCCCGTCCCGTATGCAGAGGCCTTAACTTACTTCTTCTGTTATATTTACACAAAGATGAATTAATGCATACAGTCTTAGTATCCCCTCTGACCCGTACCAAATAATTATCATGCTCCTTGCTGGATCATTTGCCAAATTGGAAAATTCCCCATCAAAGTTGTATCCAAAGATCAGTAAGTAAGTTGACAAGAATTGAGAAAAAAATGAGATCAGAATATTCATCGTAGCTTGGAACGAAATACAATTCTGGATCTCGAAAGACAGGCAACAGAGTCTGTAATGTAAATCTCTACAAAATGACACTTTCTGAATCAATTTTTTATGTGACATTCTTGTGTTCATCCTGGTAATTTCTTCGTTCAACGCTTTGAACCTAATCTTCAAAGATAGCAGCCAAATTATATCTTCAAACACGGTAAATAGTATAATATGATAAGCGTGGAAGTCCATGAAAACGATAAAGAACCAGTTTAGAGTAAAATTAAATGAAAAGAGTAAAATATTTGCCACAAAAATGACGCCCATTATGTAAATTATTAAAACAACTATATATTTATTGATTCTTTGTCTCATTTTACGGTTATCAATCGGTCTTCCCATCGTATCAAGCAGACTATCGAAATCTTCAAAATTTTCCATCAGTTTAGTATACTTTTGAGTATTTCTCCATTCGCATAAGCTGATTATTACGTGAGAAAACATTTCCATTGATTTTGAAATCACGTGCAGTTCAAAATCCAAGTTTTTGTGATGAAACTTTTGCTTCCTTATAGAAAAGTCATTAATGTTCACAACAAACAGCGTAATGAGCTTTGCGAATGCATAAACAAAATAAATGACATTATATTTAGTCCAGTTGAGAACGTATTGATTAAATTTCGGACTTAAATCAACTGCGGATATATTAAGCCCAAGAACTCTTTTTAAAATCAACATGTTAACTAAGGTGTTTTTAAAAGAGTTGTCCTCCATGGCTTTAACTATTTTAGCTGACTCAAAATAAATTTTAAACATGCGATAATAAAAAAAAAGACTTATGTTGTGGTAATTACAGGGGTTGAAATTTTAAACAAAATACGTACCTATTTTTAATTTGATGTGATTACTGCTAGATAAAATCAAATGAATATATAATTCAAATCGTAAAATCTTCGTCAAAAATAAATTCATAGTTGTGGACAGTACCTAGCCTTATATGTATACATATACATATGTGGACAGTACCTAGCCTTATATGTATTTACATATTTAGATTATAATATAAATATTATTTAGATTATATTATAAATATTATGAATAAAAAATAAATAAAAAAAATGTTTTCCAGAAGATCATAATATAAAAATGAGTGGGTTGTACTGTACCATCATCGCTAAAAACCTCACTACATAACAAGTCATTCTATAAAGTATTCAAATTTTGTATGGAAAATATTCAGCATTTTCATGAAATGAGTTTGTTAAATATTTTTTTTTAAATATTTTATCATGAAAACTTGATAATTCTTCAATGCCATTTTATGAAAATGATGTGCTTTTTCACCAAATTGAAAATAAAAAAATCAAATTTTGAGTTTTTTGAACATGGGGTCACTTTGAAATATTTGATAGTTGAAAAAATTGAGAAGCACTATTCAAATCTCCTTCAAAATCTAATGGGGTCTAAGTGAGTATTAGATATACAAATTTGCAAAAGTTGAAAAAAATCGAATGAGTTGGTACTTTAGTCTTTAATCGATAAAGTAGAATAAACACGCAGCACATAGCACACACACACAGATGCATTGTGATGAAACTTTCAGAATACAATGTCAGCATGATACTAGTTGATAATCTGCAATAAAAAAATAGCTTTTAAAATTGCGAAATCATAACTCCCCACTATATGAAGGAGTGCTCTCCCGAAACTAGTAGTGTTTATTTATATTCATCAAGTGGTATTTAACAAAGTATTTGTACCAATTATTATTGTTAACATGGCCCAACAAAGTTACCGTCAAATCCATCAATCTTATAACTTGGTTTTCGTTCTATTATACCTATTTGATTGTTTGTCGACTCGTTTAGCGCAAGGCAGAATCATCTTCATCGTCTCTACAAGACTGAAACGAGTGGTTTTATAAAGAAATTACATGTCAGGTGTAAAAAACTGTTGGTAATGATTGGTTGTCAATTAATTTATATAAATCAAAAGAATCTATCCAAAGATATGTTGTATTAAAATTAATGAAGTTGGGGCACCCTTTCTATCAAAGTATTTGTCGATTGGCAAACTACACTTAGCTATACATATTTTTTTAGTACTTTTAACAAACTTTTTAACATCTCAATAGAGACGAAGTTGTAATATTATAGAAGAACCAGGAACTCAAGGCACCTACAGGGCTCATGACCTGTCATAAGCTGGTTTACGTGATCAGTGATCACTTTTATGCCTTCTTATTGAGTTAGCATATCAATGCATTATTACTATTGCCATATATGAAGTAACGAAGAAACCTTTTGTAACGCCATCTATTATGAAGTTGGTTTATTTGTAAACAATGAAAGCAACAATCCTTATAAATAAGGTGACAGTGTTCTCGCACAGATGTCACTCCTGAACTGCGCCAGAAATATTATTTCACTTTTGGCTTGTTTACCTACATGTACCAGGTGTAAGTATGTAAATCGAATATTTTTTTCATAATATACCAACTTCGTCTCTATTGAGATGTTAAAGAGTTTGTCAAAAAAATATTATTTGACTCCCGACAGGGAAAAAATGGAATGTTTGCGTATATGCATTAAAAAATATATTTTAATATTATTATTTCTACTGTCCATTTTTTCTTATTATTCCCCTTTCATATCCATACTAAATTGTTTAATATTGTCATGTTCCTCAGGGGGTAACCAGAAAGCATCCAAATTGATGCTCCCACAAAGAAATATCCAGATATACAAAACTCTTCTCAGACCTGACTTTTAGTATGGAGCTGAATGCTGGGTCTTAACAAAAAGAGACGAAAATAGCCTCTTGATATTTGAAAGGAAAATCCTGAGAAAGATTTTTGGCCCAGAAAATGACAATGGACTTTGGAGGATACAATGTAATCACGAACTAATACAGGCATTATATGACGAACCCAACATTGTACAAGTCATAAAAGTACGTAGACTGCAGTAGTTGGGACATGTCAACCAGATGAATGATGATCGTATTCCCAAAAAGGTTCTTAATACCAATCCAGAGAGACAGAAGAAGTAGAGGAAGGCCCAAGCTAAGATGGCTGGATGACACAAAAGACGACATAGTGGCGTTTGGAATAGCAAACTGGAGGAAAGCGGAAGGACAGGGACGGCTGGAGAAGGATTCTGGAGGAGGCCAGGGCCCCCAAAGGGCTATAGTGCCAATGATGATGATGATGACAAAGATATATTGTTTCGTTGCCTTTCAGCAAAAGGAGATTTTGTTTTTATTATATTGCTAATGTAAACATATATTTGTTGAAATTAAAGGCTAAATGCAATCGTTTATTATCCGTAGGATAAAAAGATGGTGAATTCGTCATACATCCTGACTAAGAAGAGTTAGTTTCGATTTCAGTAAAATCCATAGGTTTTCATATAATACACTAGATGTCGTAGTTAGCAAATTTTGTATGAATCGAATGTGAGACATTTTTCAGGGGGGATTTTTGACGTTTTGGTTGGCAGACCACATCGTATTTCTATAGAAAATAACGGCTAATGTGAATTGTTTTTGGATTTATTTGTCTAAAAGACATTTAAATTATTAATAATTTAGAGAACATTTATCTAAAATGTGTTGAAATGTAAGGAAAACTGGAATATGTTGCCAGCCAAAACGTCAAACTCGCGATATTCCATGACTCACTTTTTGCACAGAGTACTACATCTAGGTATATTATAATAAAAATCTATGGTTAAATCAAAAAATGTGACATGTAAATAAATTGTCTTTTATTTAAGGGGGGGACTGCTGCCAACGTACCTATTTTTCAATTTGATGTACCATCATTATTTCTTAACAAATCGTTTTGAAAAAAATAATTTAGATGGTTTGGATATTAATAAACAAAAATATGCCTTAACTTCTTGATAATGTTCTGTATAAATTCTTGTAGAAAAATAATGATTTTCAACGTTTATCATATATTTTTTATAAACTATAAGGCGTAGTTCAGTATATATTCTTTTTATTAAAGAAGACAAAAATATCTAGAAAAATATGATGCGACGTTGCATTAATGCTTCAGGTTTAGTAAATAAACCTAAAAAACATTTACTTTCCATTCAGCGCCATTGCGTAATAAAAGTTTTTTTGGTTTATTTACTTAACCTGATGCGTTAATGCAACGTCATATCATATTTTTCCAGGTATTTTGTTCTTCTTTAATTTATAAAAAAAAATATTGCTCTAAACCTTATATTTTTTTAGAAATTTAAGATAAATGTTTAAAATCGGGGTATGCTTATTATTTTCCTACAAGAATATATACATACAGAACATAATCAAAAAGTTAAGGTATATTTCTATTTATTAATATCCAAACTAACTAGGCTATTTTTTTCAAAATTATTCGTTTAGTAACAATGATGGTATATCAAATTGAAAAAATAGGTACGTTGGCAGCAGTCACCCTCTTAAATAAATTTCTTTCTAAGATTTAATAAATAAGACTGTCAAACAAATATGAAAAACAAATTTTCAGTAAATTCTCATTCTTCCTCTTTTGGTTGATCTGTTTGTACAGGTCCTGGAATGAGGATGTCCAGCTCTCCCTCCATCTCTTTGATGGTCTTCCCGGTGGTCGGCGGCCCTCTGGTATCTCGCGCATTGCAATCTTTGGCAGCCTTTCTGGATTCATCCTCTCTACATGATGTCTCCAGTATCGTCTTCTCTGCCTGCCCCACATTGCAGGTTCTGCGGATCTCCTCATTGGGAATTCTGCCCAAGACAGGTCTTAGCGTTTTCATCTTTGTTGTTCTGAGTAGCTGTTTTGTTCTCAGTAAAATAATTCAGTTAAAAAAGTAAATTTGTTACACCAATTTTTATTAAGACTATAGTTTATACAGGGAGCGGCAGAAATAACTCCCCAATTTGAAGGGCTATTAAAAAAATACGTAGTAGATTTTAGTCAAACTTTTATTATACCACAATAAGAATAATCATTGCCATTTATTGTAAACATATAATATCTAAATTATTAAAGTTTCAGTTACTTTAAAATAATACCTATCACTTAAATGGCGACCGTCATTGCCTATACACGACTGAAGCCTCACTCGGAAATTGCGCATTACTCTCCTCGTCATCTCTTGTTGAATTTCCGCGATTTCGTGTCGGATAGCAGCTTTAAGTTCATCGGTTGTCCTCGGTTTGTTTTTGTAGACTTTAATCTTCAGTCCGGACCTGTGTGACCGTTTTCCAAACTGCCGAAAATACCGCACTTGTGGCGAAAATATACTAAAATATACTAAACCCAATGTGAAAAAATACCAAAAAAATACTAAATTTTATAACGATATTTGGGAACATACTAAGTAAACACGCATGTATTTATAGTATAATTGTTAGGTATATAACAAGGAGGAGCGTGGTAAACGAGTTAATTACCGGATAAACAAAATAATATGGCTGTGAGAAAGAATGTGACGCGAGTAAGAAATGGAATCATATGAAATTCGGTTATATGTACAGAATAATAATGATGTACAGAATAATAACGGATAAACAAAATAATATGGCTGGGAAAAAGAATGTGACGCGAGTAAGAAATGGAATCATATGAAATTCGGTTATATGTACAGAATAATAATGATCATCTTTGCAGAAAAGTCAAATTAAACACATTAGCTCTTGCTGAAAATAATTAAAAAATAATCGGCTGTCATTATTATTTTCAAGGCAAAAATATTATATAATTGAAAAGATCTTACAAAACTGAGCTGTTACCGTACTGGAGCTGTTAATTAAATACTTAGCACTGTCACTTAACTACATTCGAAGAAAAAAAGATATTTTTAATCGCCCCATAGATATGAAAAAAAAACTTAATTTTTCCTACAAAGAATATGATTAACAAAATATTGAGATTACTTAAAGATGCATGATGGTGCATCTCAAAGAAAATTTATTATGAAATTTATTTCTGTTCCTATTCAGGACAATATTTTTGTTCGTATTTCCGCTTCATAATAATTATTAACTCCACCAAAACACAAAATGTCAACAAACTTTGTTCAATGTGGACGATATATGTAATTTTACAGAAGTTATTTAATGTTCGATACTTTTTAGTATTTTAAGAATAATGTGAAAAGTCACCAGTTAAAAAATGTATGTAATTCAAAAGATCCCGTCACCACCAATGTCCATCAATGAGTAAATAATAGAAGTAAAGAGCGGTAAAATTATCATAGACAAAAAAGTGAATGCAGACAGAATATTAAAAAAATACCAAAAAATGGTACATAGTTACATACATACCATCACGCCATGTCCCTTACGGGGTAGGCAGAGAGAACCGAACGGCACTTACTTCTATCTTGACATACATTCATCGCCTCGACAACATTCATACATCGTCTTATACATGTTCGTCTGTTATTCACGCTTCTAACATTTCCGTCTTTCAAAATATCATTCACATGGTCGTGCCATCCCTTTCTTGGGCGCCCCCGGCCTCTCAATCCAATCCTATCCGCATTGTATATTTTCTTCGTCAGGCGTTCCTCATTCATTCTACCCATGTGGCCAAACCATCAAAAAATGGTAAGTGTTTAATTTTCCAAAAATCACAAAATATACCAAAAAATACTAAAAAAATACCAAAAAATGGTATTTTATTTTCCATAAATCACAAAATATACCAAAAAATACCAAAAATTTCAAAAATACTAAAAAAATACCAAACGTGTTCCAAAGTGGCGAAAAAATACCAATTTAGTACTAAAAATACTAAAAACGGTCACACTGGTCCGGACTCGCCTACTACCACTAACGCTGAGCTATGACGGTGGCAAATTCGAGATTTATTTCTGCCGCTCCGTGTACTTTCAATCTCCGAGACTTCAGTCGTGTATAGACAATGGCGGTCGCTATTTAAGTGATATTATTTTTAAGAAACTGAAACTTTATTCATTTAGATATTATGTTTACAATAAATGGCAATGATAATTCTTATTATGGTATAATAAAAGTTTAACTAAAATCTATTACGTATTTTTTTAATAGCCCTTCAAATTGGGGAGTTATTTCTGCCGCTCCCTGTATAATTACAACTATTTGATGGAATATATTTACATACTATTATGTTTTTTAGGCAATTTATTCTACAATTAGTGACTTCTGACGTTAAATATTATTTATTTTTTTGAGGTTTTATGTCAGTGTGAACTTTTCATAAAGTAGAATTGCATTAAAATCACTATGTAATTGAATACGGCAGAAAACACCTAAAAAGAAAATATAAAATATTTTTTAATATACAACGTGAGAAATTTTAAATGTTTGACAAATGAATTTTAAGTTAGTCTAGTAGTTGAAAAGTAAAGAAAAACAATAAGGACATGCATTGTCATCAAATTCTAAAGTTTCAAATCTTTAACTGATCGGGAAGTTTTCCAGTAAGGACAGACAGGTGAAGTTAACGATTTTTTTTTTTTCCTTGTGACATCACATACATAGATGGCGAATAATCAGAATTCGAATCAATCAAGTTTATTTCAAAGAGTATCAATTGACATAAAAATTTTCTGACGTCATCGCATAGATGGCAGATGATTTCTTTAATATAAATAAAACATTATACACGTCTAATGATATCATAATAAGTATTATTAAATGTATTTTTACCTCAAACAATAATTTGTAATTTATAGGAAACATTCCACACGCTGTTATTTCGACGTGACGGTTTAATATTTGAGATGAAAATTGTAGAATCTATAAAAAAATATAAAATATTTTTACTTTCTAAAAATGAAGAAATATGGTAAACCAATGAATGATAGGTAACCTCAATTAATGCATAGAAACAAAGGAAAAAATGGCAAAACTAAATAGAAAATATACTTTTATAACGATTTATGTAGGTATACATATTGATTGATTTAGGTTTTAGAGCACCTTTTATTATGTCAAATATTAATCTAAAAAAGACCTTACAGCAATTTGTCACAATAAAGAGACACATGGCCTACGTAGTGTTCATAATTTTACAAATATAGCTTGTATTGAAAGAAAAAATCGTAATCACAACGGGGAACAAGCCCGGGGTATGATGTCTTATTAATGTATAAAATAATCTTACGTAATCGTTGAACTCTTGGTCGACAGCATAAATAGCAACGAAATGTAAAAGACGGCCAGTTTCATGAGCCTGTAATTGAAAAATAAAATTTGTGAAAAAAGCTCGTTTTGTCGGTATACTTAGACGAAGGTTCCTAGAACACATTTTTAAAATGTGTTCTTAAATTATATACCTAGGTGTAAGTCAAACCTGTGAAGCGACACACCTGGTCTGTTTTATTCTGTTCTAAATATATATTACTTATATTCAAATCAATGTAACAAAATATAATCTAAGGTAACAAACTAACTACACACATAATCCATTTTATTATATACAAAATAACTATGTCACTTTTAATGAAATCAGTAAAACAAATTATCTACAAACATTCTATTTTTATTACCTATATCACTTTGAATCAAACTAGTGAAACAAACTTAGTACATACCTTTATCCTCCGTTTTATTCTATTCTAAATAACTATATCACTTATTCTATTCTAAACACCAATGTCACTTCATTCTTTCTAAATAACTACTCAGTTTTGAAACCAGTGAAACAACACATTATTATATTTTTAGCGTTTTAAAAAGTCAAACCAGTGATTTTTATTATTATAATATTTTAATTACTCTAAATTTTATCTTCTCTTTATAAAAAAAATGTTGTATTTATTTATTTATTTATTATTACGCAAAACAAATACAACATATACGAACTAACTTATAACGCCCCAATAGGCAAAAGCCTGTTCTAAGACTGTTATTTTACACATATTAGGTGATATACAATATCTTTCGTGTTTCATACATTAGCAGGTAATTTAATGTGCATTTTTGTGTACATCCGTATACCCAGGGTATACGAGGGTCTTAAAAAAGTGTTTATATTCTGTGCATTTAAAAAATGTAAGTTGACAAAGTTAGATTTCGATTGAGTAAAAATTTTATAAGTTGATTAAAAAATAATAAAATTAATTTAAAAATATAAAAACATTAATAAATCTTACTTCGTTAACAACAGTTTCACAAAACACAATATGATAGTACATCTGCAGCAGGGCTTTTATACCATACAGAAATACTGGCATATACTTCACCGGGTTGTTGAATAAATTTACATATTCCCCGTTGAAAGTGTATCCGAAGACACCCAAATATGCAGATACAAATATCGAA
Organism: Molanna angustata; assembly: GCA_963576475.1. Taxonomy (NCBI): domain Eukaryota; kingdom Metazoa; phylum Arthropoda; class Insecta; order Trichoptera; family Molannidae; genus Molanna; species Molanna angustata. The sequence goes on along the minus strand of OY754985.1, from coordinate 1,744,888 downwards.
TAGAAATTTATTAAAATATTCATTGTGGCCTGAATTGATATCAACTCGTTAACTTGCGCAGTCAAATTGCAGACTTCGCCGTGAAGATCTCTGTACAGCGACACGCGTAGGTTCCTCTTAGACTTGACAAATGCAGAACTGCTAAAAGCATCTGATTTTGAGTGCAGATTTTGTTTGATATCTCTGATCGCAAAGTTGATGACTTGGAAACGGTGGGTCAGAGCGTAAAACAAAGACACGTCCTCCACCAGAGCGCACAGCATCACAGACAAACAATGAAACAGCCAAAAGCAGTAGTTGAAGCATTTGAACGTGTACTTTTCGGTGCACAACGAATGTACTGAAAACATAAAGTACATGGCTCTGTACGTGAATGAACCGACGCTCAATATCTTGGTGAACCGGTACAGTTTTGAATTGTCAACATCGATGTTGTGCAGTCGGCAGTGTCTGTCGAATCTGTCGATATTGTCGACAATTTGAACGTTTTTGTCGCTGTTTTTCCACGCCATCAGAGTCGTTGCCGTATAACCGAACAACTCTACAAGAGCCGTGATGGACTGGATCTCCACGTCCAAGTTTTTGTTCTGGTGGTAGTGTCTGATGGAGAACAACAGTTTGTTGACAGTTACGTTCACGTAGTAAAGGAACATGAACAGAGCGTATAGAAACCAAAAAATATTGACGTTTTTGTAAGATATTCTGACGCGTTTAAAAATAATATTTTTATTGGATTTCGATGGCGAAATGTCTAGTCCTGAGAATCTTTTGTATATTTTTATAGGTAAAAAAGCTCTACTAAATATCGGCATTTTTTAATATTTATTGACTAATTACTTTAATATTTCTTTACAAGAAAACATAATACATGTCCATGTTCAAATATAAATCATTGATTTCGATATCGGAAAATGTTGTATTAGATTTTTAAAAGTTACCGCATATTTAAATGAAATGATCTACTGAGATGAATTTAATTAGTCAATAATTTGTACAAAACTTTATTGTAATATATATTGTTTTACAAATACATTATAAGATATAATTTTTAGTATGTGAAATTAAGTCTACAAAACGTAAAACTGAATGCTTCAAGGTATAAGAAAAAATTCAATTTATAACAATCTTAAAGGAATAAAGGCAGGTAATGTTATATTTAATACTTTTTGACATGTCCAATCAAAGTCAAATGATAGAATTTGGAAATATGTAATATAAGAATTTGAACTATAATTTAATTAAGTATATGTTTTGTACTATCGTTGTGTAGGTACTTTATTTATTAGAAGAAATTTCAAATGTTGAAAAAATTATATGTCAAGAGAAATGATTGATATTATGATAAATATTGGTCAAAACTTGATTCATAAAGTTATGTAAAAACGAGTGGGTTGTGGCCAACGCTAAACTCCTCACTAACAAGTCATTCTATAAAGTATTTAAATTTTGTATGGAAATATTCAGCATTTTCATGAAATGAGTTTGTTGAATTATTTTTTATAAAATATTTTATTATGAAAACTTGATAATTCTTCAATGCCATTATATGAAAATGATGTGCCTTTTTATCAATTTGAAAATAAAAATTTTAAATTTTATGTTTCCTGAGCATGGGGTCACATTCAAATATTTGACAGTTAAAAAAAATGAGAAGCACTATTCAGATATCCTTCAAAATCTAATGGGGTCTAAGCGAGTATTAGATATACATATTTGCAAAATTTGAAAAGAATCAAATGAGTACTTTAGTCTATAATCGATAAAGTAAAATAAACACGCCGTACATAGCACACTGCACATAGCACACACACAGATACATTGTGACGAAACATTCAAAATACTATCTCAGCATGATACTAGTTGATAATCTGCAATAAAAAAAATACCCTTAAAAATTGCGAAATCATAACTCCCCACTATATCCCCTTGGGTTAGTGAGGAGTAAAAAATATTGGACATTCAATCCTCTCTATACGGAATGTAATATTATGACTACTTATACTAGTTGCATGTAACACATGAGATCCAACTGTCGATGACAGTAGTATGTGTATAGTGTAAGAATACCTAATAATCCATGTATGTTGTAAATAAACGTATCAAACTGTGAACCCTTACATTCAAATCATTGAATACTTATATTTAAGATATTTTGCTTTCTATACGAAAGTGTGGAGGTCAGTACTTTTTTCTTACCCCGAATATGTAAACAGCTTGATGGTATGTATGGAGATTAAGTATCAAACTATTCAGGGTCCCCGTAGATATTGCGTATTCTGCAATACGAATTTGTATGAAACGATGTCGTCATTAAATCAAATTTTTACAAGAATTGTAGTAAAAGTTTTAGATTTACTGCTATAATATATTTATTATTTATAAATAATCAAATTGTCTAGTTGAGGTACTTAAGCGTTTTGTGATATTTTAATAAAAAATAAAAATATCGGAAGTTAAATACAAATTTGTCCATAAAAAAAAATTTATCTCCTTAATAAAAGAAGTTTGAGAATTCATGGAGATTTTTAATAGAGAATATTTTGATATATTATATTATGTGTCATTATTTATACACATTTTTAGCACTCTAGCTTTTATGGTTTTTGAGATAGGTATATAAAAAAATAAAATTCAAATTCAAACGTTGACAACCCCTGACTGAAATAGAAATTCGAAATTCTGAGTATAAAAGTTTTGTAGGTCTATAGCTTTCTATATTTTCTGAAATTTTGAACTTTGTGAATCAAGTGGAACAAAAGTTATAAGGGACACACAAACTGAATTTATTAGGGAATTGAACTAAGTCACGAATTACTTCAATTCCCTATTTCATAACAACATTTTAGTCGAATCGACTGTCATAAGGGTCCTAATTTTAATTTACACCTAATTAGAAGCGTATTAGTTATTTTCACAGCAGTACGGAATATTTTAGGTAAGTTGAAAATATCAATTTTGTACGAAAAAAAATGCGTTAGGTTGAAAATAAATACCAAAGAATATAAGTGCAGATCAATTATTATAATGTTAGGTTAGGCGACATCACGGCGACATGTCTTTATTCTGGGTCACAATCCTTGGATTGGTCTGCACCAAACACTCGATCTTTCCACTTAACTCTATCCAGTCTCTTCATCTCTTTGTAACTCCTACAGCGCACGTCACCTATTATCTGGTATATATAGTTGTTTCTGGGGCGACCTCTACAGTTACCCCCATCGATCATTATTTCGACGATGGTAAAAAGCAGCCCTGGGTGCCGGATGTTGTGTCCTATCCAAGTTGTTCTCTGTTGGGCAATTCTTTTCATAATTTGCCTTGTCTCTCCAACCCTACTTAATACCTCGTCGTTGCTGATGTGTTTTGACCAGTGAACTTTAGCCATGCGTCTGTAGCACCACATCTCAAACGCAGACAGACGTCCCGTTTAGCGTTGGCTGATGGTCCATATAGCAGTACACTCCAGACAAGAGTCTACATCAAATTTTTCCTAATTTTGATGGAAATGTTAGGGGATTCAAAAATTGTTGATCTTTTGTTGAAGGCGACTCTTGCTTGGTGGATTCTGCTTTTGATGTCTGCTGTTGAACGTCCGTCTTGAGATATTCTGCTTCCCAGATATATAAATTCTTTCACCTGCTTAATTTCGATGCCACCCAGAACAATATTTGCGGTGAGTTCCTCCTTTCCAGCAACCATGCATTTTGTTTTGTCCATATTTATCCTCATGTTATAATCACTTGTTAGGATGCTTTCCATCTTCCTGAGAGCCTCATTTAATTCTTCCTCTGTTTCTCCTAGCATTGCAATATCGTCTGCATATCTTATCATGTCTATCTATGTCGGCGACATGACATAAGTAAAAATGGCCGAAATTTGCGCAGTGCGCATGCGTAGTTCACGCATAGACAATTTGAGTACCTGCAAATTATTATATTATACGGTGCACGGAATTTATAGATTTTAGTATTAGGAACAATATCAGTTACAGAATACGAAATTAAGTTCAAATGACCGTGATTCTTAAATTTTACATTTTATGTTTCCTATTTTAGTTTAAAAAGTTATTTAATTGGACGTGGTATATTATATCAATTTTACTCTGTGAAATGAAAGATTTTATTATGAAATAAAAAAAATGACATTAGACTTATTTTTCGAACCTTCGTAGTGATTGTAAAAATTAATTAATTTCAATAATTTGTTAGTAATTTAATATCATACAACATTGTAGTGATGTGCATGCATTAAAACTAAGCTTAGAAGACTAATGAAAAATATCTTACGGTCTTACAAAATATTTAATAGGTGGATTATTTTGGTACTTTTCTTTTTCGTGGATACATCATTCAAATAATATTAAAAAAATTATATACATAGACTTAATAAATATACCTTAACCTAACCTAAAAAAATACTCAAGGTAAAAATGATATGATTTTTATATTGAATGAGGTGTTCTAAAAACCATGGCCATTTTATTTTTTAGTGATTAAAAGTTAAGAGAAACATTAATAATGATCTTTCTTTTTATTCCATTATAAATCAATAGTTTTAATACCCATTCGTCTATGGGACCTCATTTCTACTGAAAAAGCTTCCTTAAGGTCACAAACGACCTTACAACCTCGCCAGAAAAGCGTAGACAGGAATTGTGGAGGCAGGCACTTGGCGACAATCCATGGATGATGCCATCCGGAAGCACAAACACCGTGCATAGTCTGAGCTACCCCACGTGGAAGACACTGAACAGACTAAGGGTTGGGGTGACTAGGTGCAAAATTAACCAGCAGAGGTGGGGCTTTTTGGATGAGGAGGACATGAGCTGCGACTGCGGGGAGCCCGCTGATGCGAAATGCATGTAATGAGAATGACCTAATGATTTCAAATGACAAAGCAATATACGTCGCTGCATACTGGAGTGGCAAGGCCTAAAGTCCGGACCCGAAAACTAACTAGCTAACATTAGCTTCATGGTAGAAAGAGTAAATATTAAATAAAAAAGAGTAATTTTAGATGGGTCGTTGGCAGAGCGGTTAGCGCGCTGGGCTAGTAATCCAGTGGTCGGCGATTACGAATCCTGCCTCGACCGATTACGTTCACCTAAGCACAAGCATTTATTTGCTTATTTTAGGGAACGTAGGAAGATATATATTATGTACTTGTTTAACAAGGACATATTCATTTAAAAAAAATATTACTTCAGGTTTGAGAAAATGAAACCCATTACTATTTCAAAAATATTTATTATTTTTTTATATATTTGTTTACATTAATTATATTATGATTATAAGAGACATGGCCTTGGAGACATTTTGCAGGACAGAAGAACACAACTTAAGGACGAGAGCTGACACCAACAGTCCGCACTATTATATAGTTAGGATATAGTCAGGCAGAAGAAGTTATATATTAATTATAGCTGATGTATTATGTTATTTTTGGCCTTTTTTTGTTGAATAATATGCCCCAATCTTCATTTGTGTAATAATAATAAGATTTGCTGTAACAGTACTATAGATCTGAAAGTAAATTGAATATTGTAATGGTGTGTGATAGGATGTATTTACATTCTTCTTATTATTTTTTGGCAGTATACAAGACTTTGACTGAGACGTTGTTGGAATATTTTAGAAGAACCAGGTACTCAAGGCACCTACAGGGCTTACGAACTGTCATCGGTTGGCTTACGCGATCAATTAATGCGCTTGCACAACGTTCATTAATTTTGCCTTCGTATTGCGTTCCCCATCAATACAATTTTTGAAAGTTTTACAAATTATGTTAATCATGAAAATCTGTTCGTTTAAAAATAAGCTGAAAACACCAAAGCCATCTATGAAGTGACAAAGCCATCTATGAAGTGACAAAGCCATCTATGAAGTGACAAAGCCATCTATGAAGTGACAAAGCCATCTATGAAGTGACAAAGCCATCTATGAAGTTGCAAAGCCATCTATGAAGTGACAAAGCCATCTATGAAGTGACAAAGCCATCTATGAAGTGACAAAGCCATCTATGAAGTGACAAATCCATCTATGAAGTTACAAAGCCATCTATGAAGTGACGAACCGCGCCAGAATTAATTGTTTGACTTGTGTACATTATTATAAGGTCATTGTATACAATATATTATAGAAACACAATTTTGTTGAAGTTGTTAATAAAAATAAATAAAATAAATTACCTTGAAGATCAAGCTAAAATCAATTGGGAACATTCCAAAGACTGTAAAATTGATATGCTTATGTTGCAACTGCATTGAAAATTGTATGACCTGAAATAATGACATTAAAATTTCAGAAAATTAATTCATGAATAATTAGAAAAAATGATCTTTACAAAAGTGTATCACCCGAAAATTAATCTGAATAAATAGAAATATTAAAAAATATGGAAGTCGATAAATAAAATGGCCACATTATATGCTATGTATAATAAATAAATAAAGTATAAATAGTGACTAAGGTACAAAATGTTCCCTGAAATTGTATTGTATTGTATTGTATATATTTTATTTAGAATAATAATAAAAAAATTTACATCTAGTATAAACAAAAATAATAACAAATCAACATCGGATGACTATATGAACACCCAAAAAAGACACGTACCTATTAATAACAATAAAACACAAAATAAAAACAAAAGGAAAACACACTACCACAACAGAAGACATCAAACAACATGAAAAAAAATATAATAATGTAGTATCAAAACAAGCAAAACAAATGTTATAGAATCTTAGAACATAATATAATATAAACAATAGGAACACGATTTTAAAAAAAACTTTTGTTTTATGTATTCAGCACCTAAGCGACGAAAAGCGGCCTTTGTAGTACACACTATTTTGTGTACCTGCCAGGTTTGTCAGCGGCAGTCTAAAGTCCCGCCTACTTCTCGTCGGGTATGCGTGAACTTCAAAATTGTACATAATATTATTATGTAATTTGCCTACGGGCAATAAGTCCGACATATTATACGAAAATTATTTTTGCATAATAATCGAACATTATTATTCAAATAAATTATTCGAGCATAGAGTGGTCAAGTAAAACAAAATCAATATTTTAGATTTTTTTACTTACTTGATCCTTTAATATGACATCAGAAGAATACATTGAAATAATATTCAGAAGACGACAGGTGTCAAAACACTGTAAAAATAGTAATAAAATTATAACATATTTGATGTTTATTTATTTATTTGGATAAGTATATAGTCATATTGAAAATTATATAAAAGAAAAGATGTACAAAAATGAGACCAATTACATACTCATCACAGGTGTATATAAGTAACAAGTTCACAAATGTATATAAGTAACAAGTTCAAAAAAGAAAAAAAAATGTCTAGAAAATTAAAAAAAAAAAATAAGATATCAAGTAGTTAGTACTAAAAAAAACAGTACAAAAAAAAGAAAAAAAAATACCAGAAAAAGTTTTGAAAAAGTAATGAAATGTGGGAAGGATGTGGATAATAAGGATGGGTGAGGAGGAATGCGTAAATATACTTATTTAATCAATTATCATTCACTTGCAAAACATTAATCAACCGATTTCTGTATGCCGATTGGGTATAATCAAACATGTCCAGGCCTGCAAAGTTATTGTTGTAACTATTGCAAGCCCGCACAATGAATGCGTTCTGCCCTGTAGTGGTACGCGTTCTTGTTAGTCTAAAAATATAGTTCGAATGTTTTTTTTTTCAATACTTAACGCGATTTTCATTAATAAAATTGTTTTTTTTTTAAATGTAGTTTTCGTCACAACAAATTGATATGTATTTTGTGATATTTATAATTTAAACAGAATATCTTATTTTTTCCATGTTTATAATAGTAAATAATACCTTATAATAATAGTTAATTTTATTTACATGTGAAAACATACATTATAAAACATACATCTATTATAAACAAAAAATATATAAAAATTCTATTTTTAAAACAATAAGTATGGTAAGAGTATGACAATTAATTACAAAAACTTTGGAACATTAATAGTTTTTAACTATGTCTCTTTATGATTAATCTCTGGGAGTAGGTATGTGAATTAATAGGAGTTGGTTTGAGAACTAAATTTAATAGAACGAAAAAGTATATTAGTTTTTTTCGTCATATCTTTTTTGTATGTACCTCATATTTTATTGACACAGAAAGTCGAATCAAAAAGTAAAGCTTGAGATAAGATTCTAAAAACACAAGAAATGCTGAAGCTGATGAAACTATATCAAAATCATCCGAAATTTGTCTTCCGTACAATTCTGTACCAAAACAAAACATGTACACTGGAAAAAAAAGACTAAAAACAATTTCAACGACACTAATTCCTATAAGAAATGAAAAAGAGTCTTCCATGAGACATGCGATGTCATATAGTTCTGAATGGTCTTCGACTATCACCGAAGTCTTTTGAACCAAAGCTTCAGGATCGAGGGTTGCTTCAAATTCACATGTAAAAAAATTAAAAACGCTAGAAGGTTTTGTTACATTGGATTTCCTGGACAGTTTCCTGGTGCCGTCGTTTAAACTTTTGAATCTAACGTCAAGCGCGTAGAAAAAAAACAGAAATTTGATTGTCAAACCAAGATTTATCATAATGGGATAGTAAAATATAAAGGGTTCCTTGATACAAATTAAATTCAAACTCTCACAAGAAACCGTCGAAAATAAAAATATTATGGATGCCCAATAGATTAACACTATAGTAACTTCATACAAGGCAGATCTATGTAGTGACCGATTTATTTCTTGTACAACATTTCTTCCTTTCTTCAAATCGTATCTTTCCAAGGCTCTAACGAGTCTGATGTGTTTATCGACGTTGCAAAATCCGTGGACAATTGTGACACAAGCCGAAGTCGTCATAGTCATGGAGAAGAATAATTCAAGATATGAATCTAGAAGGCGACCAGAGTTTAACTGCTCTTTGATGTAGTCCAACAGTAAATATAAATTGAATATCCACAGCAAAGTCGTAAAAACGACCACATAGATGTCGTATTTCTTAAAGACATTCTTCAATCGGTTTTTCGAAATCGAAAGAACATCATTTTGGTCATTCGAAGACTTGGAGTCATTCGAGATTTTAGCTGCATTTAGTCCCATTATTTTTAGCAGATGGTTGATCGGTTTCAATGCTTGATTTAATGACATGGTATGTTTTTTTATTTTTTTAAAGTGTTTTCTTTTTTCCATTCCGATTGTATTTCAGTAGGTGAAATGGAGACTTTCTAACTTCACCGGATTTTTTTGTATTTAGTTTTCAAATACTTGTATGTAATGATAGAATAAGTAAACTAGGTGGTACACATGTTAAATTTGATAGAGTCGAATTAATTTAAAAGCACTAAAATTTGATATAATTAAATATGATTACATCTTTTCATTTTCATATGGTAGCATCATAATTATGATTGTCAGCAGTTATTACTCTGATAATGTCATAATTACTTACATTGGTTCATAATATGCTTGATTTTGAAACGTATTTATGGTATGATTTATTAATTTATGATATAATTAATCAATACTTCATCTTCTTCTTCTTTATATAGATCGTAGATCTGTTCTTCTTTTGATATTTACTCATAGATGGCCTTATTTCCTCGTTCCGTATTCTGTCTTTTATAGTCTTCCCTGTGACAGTACGTAGAACTTTCATTTCTGAAACTCTGACCAGGTTTAGGTTAGCTCTGGTTTCTATAGCGTATGTCATTCAATTATTAAAATTAAGTTATAAATAGATATTTTATGATACCAAAAAAAAAATGTTCGCAAACGAATTGACAATTTAAGGTTGAAGATAGGAAAATTGGATGAGAAAGACGAAATATGTTACTGCCGCTGCAATAACCTGTAAAAAACAAAACATAAAACTATAAAATTTTCTACAAAATACATAATTCCACATAAAAATATATACATATTAATACAAAAAAAGTAAAAGAAAATTATTCTTGTATTTTTTTCTAGAAGTTTTCAGTGCATTTTTTTGGAATATTTACAAAAAAATGGAATAACAAAATTATACAGTTTTTCAAATACATGTCTAATACGCACATTCATACATACATACATACATACATACATATATACATACATACATAAATACATACACACATACATACATACATACATACATACATACATACATACATTATGGTCATGCCATCTTTTTCGGAGGCGGCCTCTGCTATTCCCTCCATCTTAAGATATATGATTTTTTTTAGTCAAACGTTCATCGTTCATTTTTTCCCAAACCATCTCAGGGCATTCATTTTCATTCTACTTATAATATCCTTCTTTCTCTTGCGTTCTCTCCTTGTGTCCTCATTTTTTAATCTTATAAATAATATATAACTGACGATTGGTTGAAGAAAGTATAGTCATGATATCTGCTTTAGTTGAAACAGTGAGGGATGCAATAATTATATCTTTACTCAACTTACTGAGATCAATGATATATATTTTTTTCTTTATATCTTTTAATGAATATGTATAATATAATAATCTTCAACAAGCACACATATTATACATCTTCCTACGTTCCCTAAAATAAGCATAAATGCTTGTGCTATAGGTGAACGAAATCGGTCGAGGCAGGCTTCTAATTCGCGACCACTGGATTACTAATCCGATGCGCTAACCGCTCTGCCATCGACCCATATAAATTCATTAATATAGAAGAAAATGATAAAAATAAATATTTTTCACTGTCTTTTTAGATTTTCAAAGAGCATTTTGAATAATAGATCATAATATGAATATTGCCAAATTGAAAAACATGGGAATTGAAAATGCACAACTAAAGTGGTTCAAAAATTACCTCACGGAAAGATTTTAAGTTACAAATATAAATAATAGTCTATCAAAACCAAAATAAATGAACTGGGTGTGCCACAAGGATTAGTGTTGGGACCATTTCTATTTATTCTCTACATAAATGCAAATGCATGCATACGTGCAAAATTAGATTATTCGCAGATGATGCACTGATAGAAATTTCAGGAGGAGTTTCAAACAGCATTAAAAATAAAATGAGCGAAATAAATCTAACTGGTTAAAAATAAATAAATAAAATTTAAATATAACAAAAACTAAATGTATGATTATAGAAAACAAAACATTTGTTGAATCAAAGAATGTGATTGTTAATTATGAAAAAAAAAACTGTCCAAAAAGGTATTATTGCTTGGCAGAATAAGAAAAAACAAATAAGAAATATTTCTACTCTTTTATAAAACGATAATAGAATCACACATTTCCTACGATATTATATTTAAGAAGTAAAACGAAAAAAAATCTCAACCGAGCTATGAGAATTGTTTTAAATTGTGCAATACAAAAAATCTGTCTTTTTGGGTCCCCGTAGTATGTAATCATAAAATATTCGATTTGTATATGCGATACACTGTGTTCGACTCATAGAATGGAAGAACTTATGTTAAATATGTCTATTGTGATAATTGATTATCTGGAATGCGGACATTGGTTAGTTAAAAGAAATTGGCGATTGTCACGACACTTTCTAAACAGGGTGCAAGGATGTGTTTAGAAATAAATAAATAAATAAATAAAAAAAGTTAATAAAAACAAATATTTACAAACCTGATAAAAAAGAGAAAAATCTATCGGAAACATACTACTTGATATATTATTTGCATTTATGTGAACAATTTGCATTGAAAAGTGTAACACCTGAAAAAAAAAGAATAACATTATTTGAAAAACAATAGTCAAAAATATAATTTGTTGTACCCACTGATATGATAAAAGTGACTTACCGAGTTTTTGAAACTTTTGTTATCAGAGTGAATTGCCATGTATTGTAAAATAGATATTGATTTTTCAGACTGAAAAAAATTGAGAATTAAAATTAATTTAAACATGGTAAATATTAAAGGAAAACTATAAGTTAAAAGTAAAACAATTAAATGTAGCGATGTGCAAAAGTTTTGAGATGCTCGGCCTGGTTCTTGCTTAAAATACAAATTTGAAATCATGACCATAAATAATGCATTTATCACTGCAAGCCCAAGACCATGACTAGGGTGTTGTGGTTTAGCAAAGTAATTATTTTTAATAAAATAACACGTATGGACATAAGAGGATCCTCGAGGGACATCCTGGCGGATGAAGAAAGGCCAAAAAGGATGCAGCCCAATGCAAGTGACAGATTGGAGGTCGGCAACAAGGGACAGGAGGAGTTGGAGGCGAAAATTGATGGGGGCTATGGCTCGATATGGGCAGTAGAGCTATCGGAAGAAGAATATAAGATACTAATTACTTTCAAAGCACAAATTTACATTAATGATTTTTAGCAGAAAATTAAAGAGTTACTCTTGCAACCATTGTAAGATCTGGGGTAAAAGATGAAGACCGTCCCGGTTGCTTATAAAAACTTCGTCGGTTTTGATGAATGTCTTTAATATCCTTAATATTAATGCATCAGTAAAAAAATCTCACCTTTTCATTGACAGCTACATTGTATTTAATTATCAAATACAACTTTACAAGTCCTTCGATTCCGTAATTGATCATGAGTAGCGAGTTTAGTGGATCCGTGAAAATATTGAAGAACTTCCCAAAAGCGTTGAAACCGAAAATGGACAAGAAAAGAGATAGAAAAGTTGACAGAAAAGACATGAAAATGATGATAATAGTTTGCACATACATCAACTCTTTAACGTGCGAAGTCAAAACGCACAGTTCGTAGTGCAAATCTCTGCACAGCGACAGTTTGGCTTCTCGTTTTCGAGTATCGGAGTAATTTGGAGTACAGATCTCCGATATTTCGAGGTTAATTGACGTGAATCTATGTTCCAGGGCGTACATGAACGATATTTCTTCTACAAATGTACACAGTATAACCTGGTATCCGTGATATTCTGCGAACCAGTTGACGATAACTGCAGCTATACTGTCGGCAGTGGTGTAAAACCAAATGTATAACCCAAAAGAGTACAAGATGTAAGCGAAAAAAGCCATCACGATATTTCGCACGAATCTGACAAATTTTTTGTTGGAGATTCTGCGTCCGGTTTGACGAAACCTCAGGTCAAATTTGTGGAATTGGTCCAAGATTTCGACGTGTTTTTGGGTGTTTTTGCATTCAATAAATAAGGTGATCGAATACGCAACAGTGATAGTCGCCACGTAGATGTTCTGAATTTCTAAGTCCAAAAAGTGACAGCGAAAAATGTCTTGATTATTGAGGTGGTTTCTGTAGATTTCTTCGACGTAAATGAACAACTTGAAAACAGCGTATAGAAATAAGATTAAATTATATTTTCCACGATTAAGACATAGCCAATTATTGTTTTCTGCAGAAATTTCAATACCCATAATTTTTTTACAGACTGAAATTGGTCTGAATGCATTTTTAAAGTTTTTTTCGTGAATGTTCCAACGTGAAATAAAAAACATTTTGAAGATAAATGTTTCAAAATTACCAAATTGCTTTTGAATGAAATGAATTCTGATATAAACATAATATTTATTTTAAATTTCAGTATGTTAGTATTTGGAGCAGAAACAATATTTTAATAATTGTGCGTGTGTACATACCGTACGTTCATTTGTCAGTACGAGTGAATATTATAGTAGAGCAGATAAAACAAATATGAACATCACGAAGAGTTCGCTATACAAATACATACTTATACCTAAAATTTCATCTTTGGTACTCTCTACTAAGTAAAATATAATTAATTGTGATATCTTCGTGTCGACGGAGATTCCCGAATGCATTAGTCGGATGCATTCGATATATTGAACGAGAGCGCGTGATTCCGCCGCCCAGGCCGATACCGTAAACACCGTGTGAATCGTGATTATTAATAATTGAAAATATTAGCATGCATATTTTTGAGTAACATATATTTAATATTGTATATTATACTTAAGTATTATATTTTGGTATGTGGAATAAAGTCATTTGAATCATATTCCAGACTTAATTTCTCACATATTTAACAGTAATGTATTATGATTTCAAAAATTTCAAAAATATTTTACATAAAATTCTCAACGGGTATCATGTCAAGAGTGAATGCAATGAGTTCGCCATGATGGTTTTGTGTATATGGCTTTTTTGCATTTCAATCGAATTCATCAAATCGAGGGCTATACATTTTTTTGTAAATGTAAAACTGTTATTAGTTTCTCTGAACTAATTTTAATTAATTCTATGTCTTTTGGTTTGTATAAAAAACTGTTGGTTTATAAATAAAAAATTGTAAGTTGACTATAATCCGACGCATACCTTTTTTTTACATGTATTGTAAGTATGTTCCCATATGTGTTATGTACAAAAATATATTGTAAGTAAGTTCCCAAATGTGTTAAGTACACAAATATATATTGTAAATTACCATATGGGTTAAGTACACAAACATATATTGTAAGATTCCATATGTGTCTTTGGGGATATATATTTAATTTATTAATTTAATTAATGAAAAATGATTATATTGCGAAGGTGTGTGTTCAAAGGGATTCTATTTTATTTAAACGTATACCTTTAGGTATGATATTGCTTATGTCAGTTAATTAAATAATTGATAATATATAATTTTATTGAGATGAAGGATTTCAAAGAACTACTTTCATGATCAACACTGGTTTATTCGTAACAATTGAAAATACAATATAAAAAATAACTCGATAAATTTGTGATGTCTTGGGTCGGAACAAATGGATAAAAAATAAACGCGACTCTAATCTATTCAACGATCAACACACGAATAATTTGTGGGTACATTGGCTTGAATCAACAGCGGTGCGCTGTGATTCGTCGATCTTCGTAAATCTTCGGAAGCATTCGAGAATCCCGGGCCGTACATGTTGTAGTCCACCAGGCGCTGCCACATATCAATTTCTCACACATATATTGTAAGTAAGCTCCCATATGTTTTTGTTAAGTACACTAACATATATTGTTACTAGCTTTTATGTCCCGCCGTTGGCCAAGAATGTAAAATTGTGAAAGAAAAAGCAATCGTTTTTATAATATTGTCACCCAATTATTTTGCAATATCAGACTATGAAAAGTGGTTTGAAATTTGATTGAGTTTAAGTATTGTAAAATGTTCAAGTGATGGCCACAACCCATTCTTTTTTATATATTGCTATAAAGTGTGAATGAAGTATAATATTTATACAATTTCTGCTCGCATGGACTATGCGTAATGGTTTTAAATATGACTGTTTATCAACGTTGTAAAGAGATTGGTTTGGCCACAACCCCCATTTTTAAATATTATCATCGAAAACAAATTGTAATGTGTACCTATTGAAAATTTAGTAATTTTGGGTGTTGGGATGTGGTTAAAATTTGATTAAACAAACGTAGGTACTGAAAAGATCTAGTATTGGTCACATCCCATTCGTTTTTATATTTTTTCATCAAGTGTGCATTATATTTTTGCTCAATTTGACTGAAAGTCTTCATTAACGAAGAAGAAGAAGACTTGAACTATTGTAAATAGTTTTTAATTTGAATATAAATGTTGTGAAGAGTTCAGTAATGGCCACAACCCCCATTCTTTAAATATTAGGTGTTGAAAATTATTCAAAATAGGATGATATAAATGGTTTAAATTTAATTAAACAAAAGTATTGAAAAGATTCTAGTGCAGGTTATATCGTCACATCCCATATCCCATTCATTTCATATGTATTTTCATCAAGTGTGCATATCGTTAATAATATTTCTGCACAATAGACTATTAGACTTAAAACTAACCCAAAAGACTAAATAAAAAAGAGAAAAATAAGTATAAGACTATAAGAAATAGTTTGTATAAAAAACTATTCCAATGGTCTACATAAAATAAGTAAAAATACATATACCTAATAGAAGAATTAGACTATTGGAAATAGATTGTATAAAAGCTCACCCAAAGGTCTACAAAAAAGAAGAAGAAGAATATTTAGACTATTGGAAATAGTTTGTATTAAAACTCTCCCAAAAGTCTACGTACTTAAATGAAGAAGAATAATAATTAGACTAAAGGAAATAATTTTTATAAAAAAATGACCCAAATGTATACATAAAAGAAGAAGAAGATGAATTAGACAATAGGAAATAGTTTGTATAAAAACTGCCCTAAAGGTCTACATAAAATTAAGAAGAAAAAGAATTAGACTCCAGGACCCGCCGCTTCAGGCCCTTCAGTTCCTCCCGTCCCTTTAATCCCTCATTACGTCCCTTCCCATCAGGCCCTTCAGTACCTTCCGTCCCTTCAGGCAGTTTTATACCTCCCGTCCCTTCAGGCCCTTTAGTGCCTCCCTTCCCTTCATTACATCCCGTCCCATCAGTCGGTTAAGAAAAGTTTAAATCCAGAAACCATCCTGGAAGAACCGCGAAGAGATGAAAGAACCTTCTTTTCCCAGGATGCTCTACTTAATAGGTAAAATGACTAAATACACGAAGAAGAAGAAAAAAGTTTAAACCCAGATACCTGCGAAGAGATGGAAGGACAGTTGGACCTTCTTCTCCCAGGATTCTCCAACTTCATAGGTAAAATGACCAAAAATACACGATGAAGAAGAAGAAGAAGAAATAAGTTTAAATCCAGATACCTGCGAAGAGATGGAAGGAAAATTGGACATTCTTCTCCCAGGTTAGTCCACCTTCAAAGGTAAAATGACCAAATAGACGATGAAGAAGAAGAAGAAAAAAGTTTAAATCCAGAAACCTGCGAAGAGATGGAAGGAAAATTGGACCTTCATCTCCCAGGATAGTTCATCTTCATAGGTAAGATGACCAAGTACACGTTGAAGAAAAAGAAGAAAAAAGTTTATATGCAGAACCCGTCCTGGAAGACCTGTGAAGAGATGGAGGGACAGTCGGACCTTCTTTTCCCAGGATATTCCCCCTTCATAGGTAAAACGACCAAATACACGAAGAAGAAGAAGAATAAGAAAAAAGTTTAAATCCAAAAACCATCCTGGGCATACGCTCGACAATTCACCAAAGTTTCATTATAATCGGACAAACGGTTGATAAATAAATAAATAAAATAATTTTCCTATAGGAAATCAGTATAGGTATATTATTGTTGATTTGTAAGTAAATAGTATTAGGTAGGTACCTACCTACAACAACCTTCTAAATAAATTCGATTCCTAACAAATTTTATTTGAATATCACATTCTTTCTGTAGCCATGGAAACGATTCGAACACGTAAGTAATATCGAATGGTTCGGATACATTTTTTGAATATGTAGGTACCTACATTGGTTTGTTCGATGCCATAAAAATGAAAATTGTCAGAAAAATCAAATATTATTTACAAATTATGCAATTTTATTATGCCTATATCTTTACTAATAAATAACACATTTTTACAATATATATCTTAAAACTTGCCGTAATGTCTTGTGTTTCATTTTATTATTTCATAATTACATTTATTTCAAAGGTTTATTATTTTCAAGAACATATTCATTCGGTGGGAAAATGAAATATTGTATGAAAAGATATTAAAATGGCGGCGTTTATGTACAAAAGGCTTACTTTAAAAATAAGTTTAACATTATAATTATACCAAATATTCACCATGTTTTTCACTTAAACGCTAAGTTATACTTCAAAATATATTTTTTTTGTGTAAATACCTACTTCTAACTTTTAAACTAACAGATATTTGCGTGCAAAATGTACACTTTTTTGACAGATATGACTTGGAAAATTTTGTATGAAAAAAATAATTATTTAAATATTTTTAAAATTCAGCATTTTTATCGCATTCTTTTTAGCGTGACACTGCATCAGGTATACTGGTACATGTTCGCACTTAAATTAGATTTTTAGATGCTCTTGGTTTTTCAGAAGGCGTGAGACAAACACACACACACACACATACACACACACATACACTAACATTTTGATTGCTTTATTACTTTAGATTAACTTCCAATATGTGTTAAGTATACAAATATATATTGAAAGTAATTTCACATATGTCTGAAGTAAACAAATTGAGAGCTGATTAACTTTACATTGAGAATTCCTCTAATAGAACTTTAAAAACGATTTTATGTTCCAAGTAATACTGTAAATATATCTATCCTCCATTGGGAATTGCACTCAGGATTCTGGCACAGAAGTAAAACGTCTTACAACTATGCCACTGTGGTTGACTTGCCAGCTGCCCAAGCGGAAATGTAAAATTATTGCTTCAATGTTTGAATCTGTCACTTCATAATATAACTCTATAATCACATTCATTTCACATAAGATAATGTAAAATTATATCTAAAGTAATAAAGCAATCAAAATGTTAGTGTTTGTGTGTGTGTGTGTGTGTATGTGTGTGTGTGTGTGTGTGTGTGCGTTTGTCTCACGCCTTCTGAAAAACCAAGAGCATCTAAAAATCTAATTTATGTGCGAACGTGTACCTGTATACCTGATGCAGTGTCACGCTAAAAATAATGCGATAAAAATGCTGAATTTTAAAAATATTTCAATAATTATTTTTTTCATACAAAATTTTCCAAGTCGTATCTGTCAAAAAAGTGTACATTTTGCACGCAAATATCTGTTAGTTTAAAAGTTAGAAGTACGTATTTACACGAAGAAAATATATTTTCAAGTATAACTTAGCGTTTAAGTGAAAAACATGGTGAATATTTTGTATAATTACAATGTTTAACTTATTTTTAAAGTAAGCGTTTTGTACATAAACGCCGCCATTTTAATATCTTTTCATACAATATTTCATTTTCCTACCGAATGAATATGTTCTTGAAAATAATAAACCTTTGAAATAAATGAAATTATGAAATAATAAAATGAAACACAAGACATTACAGCAAGTTTTAAGACGTATATTGTAAAAGTGTGTTAATTATTAGTTAAGATATAGGCATAATAAAATTGCATAATTTGTATATAATATTTGATATTTCGGACAATTTTCATTTTTATGGCATCGAACAAACCAATGTAGGTACCTACATATTATTCAAAAAATGTCTACAAACCATTTGATATTTTTTACATGTTCTATGGTTACTATGGTAACGGACACATTCTGATATTCAAATAAAATTTGTTATAAATCGAATTCGAATTAATTTAGAACATCATTGTAGGTAGGTACCTACATACCTAATACTACTTAAAAACCAACAATATACTAATTTCGTATAGGAAAATTATTAAACTATCTTAGGTTAACTACAATACACATGTCATTCAATCTACAAACTATTTCCTATAGTGAAATTCTTCTTTTTTTATGTAGACCTTTGGGTGATTTTTTATACAAACTATTTCTTGGAGTTTAATTCTTCTTCCTCTTCTTTTGTGAAGTCATTTGGGACAGTTCATAAATAAACTATTTCCTATAGTCTAATTTTTCTTTTTCTTAATTTATGTAGACCTTGGGTGAGTTTTTATACAAAATATTTTCTATAGTCTAATTCATCTTCTTCCTCTTCTTTTATGTAGCCCTTTGGGTGAGTTTTTATACAAACTTATTCCTATTATCTAATTCTTTTATTTCTTATTTTATGTAGACCTCTGGGCCAGTTTTGATACCAACTATTTCTTTTAACGTAATTCTTCTTTTTCTAATTTTATGTAGACCTTTGTTGAATTTTGTATAAACTAACTTCCTATAGTCTAATTTTTCCTCTTTTATGTAGACCAAGGGAGAGTTTTCATACAAACTTTTCCTTTAGTCTAATTCTTCTTCATCTTCTTTTATGTTGACCTTTGCGTTAGTTTTTTATACAATCTATTTCCTGACGTATAATTATTCTTCTAATATGTAGACCTTTGGGTCAGTTTTTATATTAACTACTTTCTATAGTCTAATTCTTCTTTTTCTTATTTTTTGTAGATCTTTTGGTTAGTTTTTATGCAAACTATTTCCTTTAGTCTAATTCTTCGTTTTCTTATTTAATGTAGACGTTGGGTGAATTTTATATAAAATATTTCCTATAGTTCAATTCATCTTCTTCTTCTTTTATGAAGACCATTTGGTCAGTTTTTAATATAATACATTTACTATTGTGTAATTCTTCTATTGCATATTTTATGTAGACCATTGGGTCAGTTTTTATTACAAACTATTTGTTATAGTCTTATACTTATTATTTTTTTTCAATTAGTCTTTTGGGTTAGTTTTAAGTCTTATAGTCTATTGTATAGAAATATTATAAACAACATGCACACTTGACGAAAATACATAAAACGAATGGGATGTGACCATCACTAGAATCTTCTCAATACTTTTTTTCAATCGAAATTTACACCATTTATTATATCATCATATATTGCTTAATTTTCAATAACTACATATTTGATTTTGATGCCAATATATAAAAAAATTGGGGTTGTGGCCATTACTGGACTCTTCACAACGTTTATATTCAAATTAAAAACTATTTAAGTCTTCTTCTGTAATGTAGATCAGTTTTATTGTGCAAAAATATAATAATCTATAGGTATGCACACTTGACGAAAAATATAAAAACGAATGGGATGTGACCAACACTAGAATCTTTTCAGTACTTTTGTTTATTTAATTTTTAAGCCATTTCCCATCATCCAAAATTACTAAATATTTAAAACACATTTGCGTTCGATGACAATATATAAAAATAGGGGTTGTGGCCAAATCCAAACTCTTTACAACGTTGTCTCTTTATAATCAGTCATATTTAAAACCATTTACCATAGTCCATGCGTGCAGAAATTGTATGTACCTACTTATATATAAAAACAAATGGGTTGTGGCCATCACTTGAACATTTTACATCGCTTAAACTCAATTAAATTTCAAACTACTTTTCATACTACGAATTAGCAAATATTTTTTGTGACAATATTATATAAACGATTGCTTATTCCTTCACTAATTTACATTCTTGGCCAACGGCGGGACATAAAAGCTAGTATAACATATTACTCCTCACTGATCCAAGGCGATATACATAGTGGGAAGTTATGAATTCGTAATTTTTAAGGCTTTTTTTGTTGCAGATTATCATCATGCGATGGTATTCTGAATGTTTCATCACAATGTATATGTGTGTGTGCTGTGTACTATATACTATGTACGGTGTGTTTATTCTAATTTATTGATTACAGACTAAAGTACTCATTCGATTCTTTTTTAAATTTTGCAAATTTGTATATCTAATATTCGCTTAGACTCCATTACATTTTGAAGGATATCTGAATAGTGCTTCCCATTTTTTTGAACTGTCAAACATTTCAATGTGACCCAATGCTCAAGGAACTTGAAAATTGATAGCTTTATTTTCAAATTGCTATAAAAAGTACACAACTTTCACAAAATGGCATTGAAGAGTTGTCAAGTTTTCATTATTTTTTTATTTAATATACAGAGACACCAACAGAACACTGAACAACACAAACATGAAACAAAAACATAGAATCTCCAGTGTTCCAATAACAGGTACCTCCCGCATGGCTATTGTGCATAATTAGGTAGGTACAATCAACGTTTCCTGACCATTCAAATTATAAAAAAAGACATTACATTGCACAGTTAAATATAATGTTTAAAATACACATATACATATATGTAGGAAAACAAAAAGAAAACAAAAGTTGAACTAAAAAGATAAAATAAAAAAAAGAAGGAATAATTGAACCGAGACAAATAAAAATAGATTTTGGCTAAGCATATTTTAAGGGATAAAAATAAGTAATTTATCAAATATCAATTTCTATAAATAATGTACGTCATTGTCATTATATTAAACTGTCACAAGATTGTTATATTCAGACGCGACACGTCTGAATCAAACAATACAATGACACTCTGACACGGCAGAATGTCACTGTATTGGCAGGTGCATACGCGAGTGCAATGTAACGACTGTCAATAAAGAATAAAATATTTAAATCAAAAATAATTTAACAAACTCACGTTGAAAATTTTCTATACAAAATTTAAATACTTTGTGGTTCGTGGAGTGACTTGGTAATGAGGAGTTTAGCGTTGGCCACAACCCACTCATTTTTTTATTCATATTATGAAAATTGTTATATAAATATTACGAAAATCCGTGTTTTCACCGAGTACCTCATACATATAATATTAACTTATTACGATAATGTGTCAGTTTCGACGAATATATCATTAGGGGCTAGAGATGATCAGATCTGACATTTTTTTATCATAAACTTGTTACTTTTGTAACAATACTTGTTATATTGTTGTGAAACATATTTTTAGTTTGTCAAAAGTAAAAATAATTTCCGTGAAATTCCTACGTTTAAAATGTACCTGAATCTGACAACTTAATTGGAAAATATTTCGAAGAAAAAATTAACAAACTAACAAAGCAATTTCAACGAAAACTTTACTGTTAAAATAATTCCATTTCATTTTGAAATGGTTACTACTACTCAGAAGGAAACGGTGAAGGTATACAACTGAATCATTAAACGGCGCTAAACAAAATATTATTGTCTGGTTTCGAAATTAATTCATAAAAAAATCGTCATCATCAGTTAAAAAAAATGTTTTACACAAATATGCTGCAGTCAATGTAATTACGTAAAAAACGAGTAGGTTTGACTAAAACTATAGTCCTCACTACCAAGTCACTTTATAATTTGATGGGTCGATGGCAGAGCGGTTAGCACGTTGGGCTAGTTATCCAGTGGTCACGAGCTCGAATCCTGCCTCGACCGATTTCGTTCACCTATAGCACAAGCTCATTCACCTATATGATTATTTTAGGGAAATTAGGAAGATGTATATGTACTTGTTTAATAAGGACATATTATTTTTTTATATCAAAAAAAAAAAATTCATATTTTGTAAAAATAAAAAAATAAGTATTCATATTTTGTATGGATAAATTTCAGCCTTTTCATGAAACTTCTTCTTCTTTTATTAAGCCCAGGGCCTGTTTAATGTTGCATTTTCAGCCTCCTGTGATGTGGACTGCCAACTATCTCGCCATCTTTTTGGTGGGCGTCCTCGTGGTCGAGACGCCTCCGGTACGTTGTCTCGGGCTATCTTTGGGATCCTATCTTCGGATATGCGGCTGACGTGTTCGTTCCAGTTCCTTCTCCTTTGGCGTCCCCATCTTATGATGTCCTCAGCTTCGCAGATTCTTCGGATCTCTGTATTTCTGACTCTATCACGACGACTTTTGCCAGCTACGCATCGTATAAGTATTTTTATTTCGCTGGTGCGCAGGAGTTGAATGGTACGGGCCGTATCAGCCCTGGATTCAATGACGTTTGTTGAGATGGGTCTGACGCATATTTTGTAGATCCTCATTTAGCCCTTGGTGCTCATGTTTTTGTTCATAAAACGAGTTTGTTAAATCATTTTTGATTTAAATATTTTATTACTAGCCTTTATGTCCCGCCGTTGGCCAAGAATGTAAAACTGTGAAGGAATAAGCAATCGTTTTTATAATATTGTCACCCAATTATTTTGCAATATCGGACTATGAAAAGTGGTTTGAAATTTGATTGAGTTTAAGCATTGTAAAATGTTCAAGTGATGGCCACAACCCATTCTTTTTTATATATTGCTATAAAGTGTGAATGAAGTATAATATACAATTTCTGCACGCATGGACTACGCGAAATGGTTTTAAATATGACAGTTTATCAACGTTGTACACAACCCCCATTTTTAAATATTATCATCGAAAACAAATTGTAATATATACCTATTGAAAATTTAGTAATTTTGGATGTTGGAATGTGGTTTAAATTTGATTAAATAATGTACTGAAAAGATCTAGTGTTGGTCACATCCCATTCGTTTTTATATTTTTTCATCAAGTGTGCATTATATTTTTGCACAATTAGACTGATAGACTTAAAATTGACACAAAAGTCTACATTAACGAAGAAGAAAAAGACTTAAACTATAATAAATAGTTTTTAATTTGAATATAAACGTTGTGAAGAGTTCAGTAATGGCCACAACCCCCATTATTTAAATATCGTCAACGAAATCAAATATGAAGGTGTTGAAAATTATTCAAAATAGGATGATATAAATGGTTTAAATTTGATTAAACAAAAGTATTGAAAATATTCTAGTGCAGGTTACATCGTCACATCCCACATCCCATTCGTTTTTACATATGTATTTTCATCAAGTGTGCATATTGTTAATAATATTTCTGCACAATAGACTATTAGACTTAAAACTAACCCAAAAGTCTAAATAAAAAAGAGAAGAATAAGTATAAGACTATAAGAAATAGTTTGTATAAAAAACTATTTCAATGGTCTACATAAAATAAGAAAAAATACATAAAATAGAAGAATTAGACTATTGGAAATAGATTGCATAAAAACTGACTAAAAGGTCTACATAAAAGAAGAAGAAGATTAATCCATAGGAAATAGTTTTGTATAAAATTCACCAAAGTTCTACATAAAATAAGAAAACGAAGAAAAAGAATTAGACTCCACGAACGGTCGCTTCAGACCCTTCAGTACCTCCCATCCCTTCAATCCATCATTACGTCCCTTCCAATCAGGCCCTTCAGTACCTCCCGTCCCTTTAGGCCCTTTTATACCTCCCATCCCTTCAGGCCCTTTAGTGCATCCCTTCCCTTCATTACATCCCGTCCCTTCAGCCGCTTAAGAAAAGTTTAAATCCAGAAACCATCCTGGAAGAACCGCGAAGAGATGAAAGGACCTTCTTTTCCCAGGATACTCCACCTTCAAAGGTAAAATGACTAAATACACGAAGAAGAAGAAGAAAAAAGTTTAAATCCAGATACCTGCGAAGATATGGAAGGAAAATTGGACCTTCTTTTCCCAGGATACTCCACCTTCAAAGGTAAAATGACTAAATACACGAAGAAGATGAAGAAAAAAGTTTAAATCCAGATACCTGCGAAGATATGGAAGGAAAATTGGACCTTCTTCTCCCAGGATAGTCCACCTAAAATGTCCAGGTAAAATGACCAAATGCACGATGAAGAAGAAAAAAGTTTATATCCAAAAACCGTCTTGGAAGACTTGCGAAGAGTTGGAAGAACAGTTGGACCTTCTTCTCCCAGTATTCTCCAACTTCATAGGTAAAATGACCAAAAATACATGAAGAAGAAGAAGAAGAAGAAAAAAGTTTAAATCCAGAAACCTGCGAAGAGATGGAAGGACAATTGGAACTTCTTCTCCCAGGTTAGTCCACCTTCATAGGTAAAATGACCAAATACACGATGAAGAAGAAGAAGAAAAAAGTTTAAATCCAGGAACCGTCCTGGAAGACCTGCGAAGAAATGGAGAGACAGTCGGACCTTCGTTTCCCAGGATATTCCGCTTTCATTGGTAAAATGACCAAATACACGAAGAAGAAGAAAAATAAGAAAAAAATTTAAATCCAGAAACCATCCCGGGCATACGCTCGACAATTCACCAAAGTTTCATTGTAATCGGACAAACGGTTTAGGAGCACATAGCATACATGCATCCATACATAAATAAATAAATAAAATAATTTTCCTATAGGAAATCAGTATATTGTTGATTTGTAAGTAAATAGTATTAGGTAGGTACCTACCTACAACAATGTTCTAAATAAATTCGATTCATATCAAATTTTATTTGAATATCAGAATCTTTCCGTAACCATAGTAACCATCGAACATATAAAATATTACTATCAAATGGGCTCGATACATTTTTTTGGATATGTAGGTAGGTACCTACATACATTGGTTTGTTCGAAGCCACAAAAACGAAAATTGTCCAAAATATCAAATATTACATACAAATTATGCAATTTTATTATGCCTATATCTTTACTAATAATTAACAGACTTTTACAATATATATCTTAAAACTTGCTGTAATGTCTTGTGTTTCATTTTATTATTTCATAATCACATTTATTTCAAAGGTATATTATTTTAAAGAACATATTCATTCGGTAGGAAAATTAAATATCGTATGAAAAGATATTAAAATGGCGGGGTTATATGTACATTTGTACAAAACGCTTACTTTAAAAATAAGTTAAACATTATAATTATACAAAATATTCACCATGTTTTTCACTTAAACGCTAAGTTATACTTGAAAATATATTTTCTTCGTGTAAATACGTACTTCTAACTTTTAAACTAACAGATATTTGCGTGCAAAATGTACACTTTTTTGACAGATATGACTTGGAAAATTTTGTATGAAAAAAATAATTATTGAAATATTTTTAAAATTCAGCATTTTTATCGCATTATTTTTAGCGTGACACTGCATCAGGTATACTGGTACACGTTCGCACATAAATTAGATTTTTAGATGCTCTTGGTTTTTCAGAAGGCGTGAGACAAACACACACACACACACACACATACACACACACATACACTAACATTTTGATTGCTTTATTACTTTAGATAAAAACTTGTCTAAGCGTGTATAAGATATACAATTTTGCAAAATTTGAAACAAATCATATGAGTAATATAGTCTTCCATCGATAAACTAGAAAAATCACGCCGTACATAGTATACATCACACACACACACACACACACACACACACACACACACACACACACACACACACACACACACACCGATACATTGTGATGAAACTTACAGAACACAATTTTCAGCATTTCATGAAACGAGTTTTGTTAAATTATTTTTGATTAAAATACTTTATTATGAAAACTTGATCATTCTTCAATGTCATTATGTCTTATTCTGATTCGTCTAAATTTATCCGTCTAAATTTTAGTATAATATGAGAAATGTCAAAAAGATAACTGCATTTATACGGGACTCTTCACGTCACACTGTGCGGATAAAATCCTTTAATCCACGGTCGCCCGTTCATTTAGACGTTTTCGTACTCTGAAACGAATCAGAATCGGACATATTGCATAAAAGTGATGTGCCTTTTGAGAAATTATAAAAAAAAATAAGTTTCCTGATCTTGGAGTCCTTTGAAATATTTGGCAGTTGAGATGCACCGATCAGATATTCTTCAAAATCTATTGTGGTCTAAGCGAATATTAGATATACAAATATGCAAAATTTACAAAATTTAAATTTAATGAGTATGTGGCTCAACCGCCGATTGCGCCGCGTAGCTGAGTTACACCGGCAGGCGCCATCTTGCCCTGCGCCGTATTCACAGCCCGTCTCCTATTTAAGGGGAAGCACAGCGCGCCCAGACGATTCCGTCATCCAGATCTCGAAGCTAGGCATCACGCTGCCCGACCGCTCGTCGTCGTTCAAATCGTCCGCGTTCCAAATTTACATTTATAATCATTAAATAATAACTCGACATTTCTGTACCAAGTAATATTAATAAGCACCAATTGTAAGCATCAACTTGATCAATAAAAGAGTAAGTTCAATTTCCTGTTACATCTTTCAATCTGTCAACCATTCCTACCTGAGTAATATTTGATAATAATATTTAATCTATTGTATACGGTATCGCAGTTGCTTGGTCGATCAATCTGTGGCTCAGCTGTCGGGACTCTCCGAACAGACGGCCTCCAGGTTCGAACCAAGCGGTTGAGATATCATTTGGGTTGTATGTAGCTGAAGGCGGACAAACAGGTAATACCTACACGTCCAACTGACCGACCTTACCACCTCAATTACAGGCGTGTATACCAGCTCACGCTGGTATGCAATCGCTTCCAACCAAGTGACCACTCTGGCACTTTAGTAAGCTCTACATACTACAAATACCTTTTTTAACCCCAAAAGTACTTAAGTCTATACCTAATCTATTAAGTAGATTAAGCACGATGAAAATTTCAGAATACAATCTCAGCATGATACTAGTTGATAATCTTTTATTTTTATTTTATTTTTTTTATTCTATTAATAAAAAAAAAAAAAAAATAAAAATAAAAGATTATTTATCTTTTATTTTTATTTTATTTTTTTTATTCTATTAATTGAATGAACATTATAGCTTTAAGTTTTATTTAAAAATAGCATAAAAATTACAATTATTCATAGCGCCAATTACAATGTTTCGACTCTGGGAGTAGTGAGGACTATGATGAGTAATGCGCCGTTTGTTGATTCATGGTGCCTCGTTAATATGTAAATTAAGCGATGGAAAAGAAAGGGGATAACTCAATGTATGGAAGTGATAGTTGCCATGTGACAACTAGCATTTTGTATAGCTTCTCGGGCAACTAACAGGTACATACATACCTACCATCACGCCATGTCCCTTGCGGGGTAGGCAGAGTGAACCGAACGTCACATTTTTCTATCCTGGCACGCATCCCTCGCCACGTACACATTCATGCATCATCTCATACATGTTCGTCTATTGCTCACACTTCTGACATTTCCGTATTTCAAAATATATTTCACATGGTCGTGCCATCCGTTATTCCTTGGGCATATTTTCTTCGTCAGGCGCTCCTCATTCATTCTCCCAATGTGACCAAACCATCTCAATGTGTTCACTTTCATTCTAGTAATGACATCTTTCTTCATCTTACATTCTTTCCTTATGTCCTCATTTCTTACCCGGGCATACATCGTTCTATTACAAATTCTTCTTAACGATCTAATTTCAACTGTATTTATTCTGCTTTCATCCGTCTTCTGCCATTTCCAGGTTTCACTTGCAACCGACAACGTTGGCACTACGATGGCGTTATGAATGGCAACTTTTGCATCCTTTGATATGTTGCGATCATTCATAACTGGTCTTAGTGCTCCATTCACTCTGTTTCCAGCCATAACTCTTCTTTCGATCTCTTTATCGAGTCCAGTGGTGGCTGGCGACCATAAATATTAGAGGGGCTCAATTTTTTTCTTGAAAGGAAATGTGTATTTAAAAGGAGAAAATACACTTGTGAAATTTCGACAGAGGTGAAAAAATATTATTTTCGTGCATATGCATGATCAGTGTTTATCATCATTCTCCTGTTAAGCTGCAATTACAATACCTGAAAGAAAGGGGGGTCGGGTGGATCATATATCATACATGATGGATTTAGTTGTTTTTGTCAGAGTCAGAATTAAATACCTACATCAGAATTATTGTCAAAAAGTAAACACGGAAAACAACATTTCACTGCGCCCGCAATACGCATTCTTTTCACTACACCTGCAAAGCCATGACGTTTTTTATTACAAATTCATCTTAAAACTTCGAATATATTTACGTGATTTACAAGAACTAATTTGAGATAATGAGATGATTGGCCGGGAGGCCCTTATTTTTTCACATTCACACGATCATCGTAATTAAAGTAACGCGAAATTAAATTATGTATACTATTCACAGTATACTATTGTCAAAAATTATCATTAAAAATATTAAATTAACCGTATTTCATCACTCTGCAAACACAACCACAACACAACATGCAAAATGGCGCGCTGTCATCAACGGCCTTCAGCACTCCAGCTGACCGCTAATCGCGAAGTGCGCAGACGCTAATATTAGTTGTGTTCATAAATACACTAATTCATCTACAACTTACTGGCAAGAGATATATTCCGGTAAATTCATGAACATATATAGGAACGTGCCCGAGAGCTCCATACATTTCGCATCATATTGTACTACGGCATTGGAATCAATTATATGAGTTTACATACAGTTCTTCGGGCGCAAGTACATTGTGCCCGCGGAACAACATTTTTCATAGAATCTCGCTGTATGAAACGAACTATTGCAGTATTTTACTATTACAACCGTAAGGTGGAAACACATTTATTTAAAAAAAAAATAATGAATTTCCAGAATTAATTTAGCAAAAATTTTGGGAGGGCTCAGCCCGAGAGCCCCTTTGGGGGAGCCGCCACTGATCGAGTCGTCCATTCCGTTGAAATATGCTTCCTAAATTAAATAAAGACACCTTTGATGTATTTGTTTAATTTTTTTGTTTAATATTTTTTTGTTTAATATTTTTTTGTTTAATATTTTTTTGTTTAATATTTTTTTGTCATTATCGATGGTTCATCTCCTTCCTTTAGCTATCTCTCCACTGCAGTACTGGGGTAGGC
Source organism: Molanna angustata (assembly GCA_963576475.1). NCBI lineage: Eukaryota > Metazoa > Arthropoda > Insecta > Trichoptera > Molannidae > Molanna > Molanna angustata. Next base: position 1,714,900 of record OY754985.1, on the reverse strand, counting down.
CGCTCAATGAAGAACCTACAGAGATGGAGAATTATTGAGGACTCGATGTGTGAGTGTGGACAGGAGCAGAACACCGAGCATCTCCTCGCATATCCATTGATTCCCGAACGGTTGAAGTTGTGGCATTTTGGGAGCGAAGGGGGCTGTAGTCTGAGCGATACGGAAAGAAGAAGCGGGAATCGAACCCGGGACTTTTGAATCAGTAGTAAGATACTCAGTCAACTGAGCCACGAAGGCCGACAGTATATATACCTATAAACCAGGAACATTTCTTTTATTCGAAAGGATAAAGATAACTATAAAATTCTATGTATGTAATATACTTATAAACCAGATACATTTATTTTATTTGGAAGGATACAGAAAGGGAAAATGATTTTTTTTTGTTTTATACGAATGTTGATAATATATGTAGGTTAATATAAATAACAAAACAATACAACCGTTTTATATAGGATTGTTAAATATTAAAGGTATTTTATTTAATCCATAACTTTTCCAATTTATTCACCGTGTACTGTTTTTTTCTGATTTCCATTTCATATTTATGATGCAGTGGACGATAGTGAAAACTGTATCAATATCACAATGTATGTAGTAACTGCGGTAACAATCTGTAAAATAAAATTTATCAAAATAAGTAACTAAATGAAAAAAAATTAACAACCTCAGCCAATACTAACAATATCATCTTTGAATAAATCTTTCGATAAAAAATAATTCGCCTAAAATTTTTGCAGGATTCCCTCATCCGTTTAATTTCATCTTCTTCTTATTCTTTTTAGCCCCATTCACTCCACTGCTGGCCTCTTCCTGGGTTTTCCATTTCTCCCATATCCTGGGAAATCTGCTTCCACCCATGTCCCACCAGGGTATCTATTCTCCAATCTCGCACAGTAAATGTCGTATTCGACTATGTCGCCTAAAAATGTCGAATGAAATGTCATATGTTAGGCTTTTAGCCTATTCTTGAAATCATTTGTCATTAAAATCGTTCGACATTGAAAAGTCACATGAAAGAATAGGCAACATAGCATTTGGGATGCGTTTGAAATATTTTTTTGAGCATTTATTGCATATTATTGCCGTTTTTTTTCTATGGTTGTCAAAACACAGCCTTTTTCTATGCAATTACATGATTGATTTCTAAGCACTTAACATATATTGAAAGATTACTTCCATATTATCTGTGCTTAACATATTGTTCATTGTGACTGATTGTGACGCTTCCTGAATTCTCGAACAATTAGTCATTAATATTAAAAAAAAATATAAGAGGACAACTATAAAAATTTAATTTACTTTGGTAATTTGTCAAATAATCGAATAATTTGTCTCTTACTTTTCATAACGAAAGACGCCAGATGACCTTTTTACCTGAGCTGTCATAACGAAAGAAGCCAGATGACCCTTTTTCCTGAGCTGTCAACACGAAAGACGCCAGATGACCTTATTACCTGTAGCTGTCAACACGAAAGACACCAGACGACCTTATACCTGTAGCTGTCAACACGAAAGACACCAGATGACCTATTACCTGTAGCTGTCAACACGAAAGACACCAGATGACCTTTTACCCGTAGATGTCAACACGAAAGACACCGGATGACCTTTTTTTCTGTAGCTGTCAACTGATCGAGACACCGGAAGATTTTCCCCGTAGCTGTCCAAAATCACCCCAAACTTCAAAAAAATCAAAAGACGACACATTCGGCAATCTTATTCTTATCGTAGGCCCTATAATGTACTTTAGGCTACTGTATTTATAATGTCGAGTCATGCTGATCCAAACTGTGATACTTAAACTTTTTATTTATATATGTTACAGATAAGCAAAGGGGATGATGAGGAGTAACGTCTTCGACTGGTGAGGGAGTGTGTGGCGGGCGAAGCCAACTGGCCTTTTCCCCCACCAGGCGACCCGAACGGTCGAGCCCTGCTAACCGCGGTCCGAGCAGCGGGCGGTTATCTGCTGCCGACTCCCGTCCAGTGAAGCTGTTGCACCTCGTCGTCTCAATTTGTATTCGCGAATTTTCGTAGTCGTAATTAGTAATCTTAATCGATCTTTAAAATACCATTGTAATTATATTAAATCGTGTTCAAATAAATCCTGTAAGTAACTCATCTTTCATTATATTGAAATACCCACTGCTCTCATATAATCTGTTTAATATTGTGCATTTCTATGCTATACGATTACTGCCGGTAACGTATAGTATATTGGGGGACGATTTGTCCATATTACACGTGTGGATAAATCGTGAAAAAGGTACACGTCGATTGGTTCGATCCCAAATCCAAACGTGAGTAAGGTTCATTCGTCCGGCAGTTCGATTCTGCCCAAACGAAGAAAGTGGAACAGGGCTTCAAACCCTCAGTGTCTTTCCACGAAAACCATACCTTCAAGGCCTCCCAAATAAGGTAAGCAAAACCATATATAGCCATCAGCACCTACAGCCCCCCATAAGTGCATAGCATGAACTCGTATTTTTAATTTTTTTTTGTTTTATTTTTTCCAATATTATCATTAATATACTTTTATTTACATTTTTTTGTTGTTTTGTGGATATTATATTGTTTTTAAGATGCATAGTATAAAACAATTACTATTAAAAATCTTCTATGTTTTGGATCATTAGAAAACACCCTTTTTGGGAGCTCCAGAATATCCATACGGTGTAAATGTCCCAATCAACGTATCTGTTAATTTGAATAATACATTTTCAAATAATTATAATTTAAATTGTGGTTCCTGTTTCGCGCTACTCAAGTCGTATAAAACGTATGTCAGGACAAATTCCACCGCTTCCACCTCAGTACGAAAAGTTTAAAATTCACAGAACCTTAATTCTCTATCACGGTGACAAACTGTGTCTCCAGCAATCGAACTAGGGACCTTTCGATAATGAGATATCTACCTATCTGAGCCACAAAGGCTGAGTGAAATAAAGGTAATATTAAAACCAAATATGGTAGGTATAGTGCCACATAATATAGTCTTTGTAACTTCACGCTCGTTGGACGATATTGAGAATATTGTTTCACATCAGCAATTATGTGTTAAAATTTGTGTTAGACCACAGAGAAAGGAATATAGATTAAACGTATTGTGAAAATATTGACTTTGTGCGAAATTAATACAAACCTGAAATATCAGCGAAAAATCTATCGGGAACATGCCACAGGCGGTTATCTTCACGTTCTTGTGCATCATTTGCATGGAAAAATGTAAAACCTGAAAAAAAATTGTTAATGTACCTATATTATTAATTTCTTGGAGGTACATATGTAAGAAAATTGGATAAAATAACAAAATTACAGGATAATATGATAAAAAAACGATGTACATAGAGATGGGGCCCAGAAGACCAGGTAGACCATTGACCACATAGTTATCCACAATAACCAAAAATCTCAAGGAGGCAAGGCTCTTTCACAGAAGGAAGGAGGATGATATGAAAAAAAAATTATGTACATAAAGATGGGGCCCAGAAGACCAGGTAGACCATTGACTACATAGTTATCTACAGTAACCAGAGATCTCAAGGAGGCAAGGCTCTTTTGGAGGACAGAAGGAAGGAGGATGAGGACTAGGAGAGTCGACCCCAAGTAAATTCAATCATCAGTGTGTTTGATCTCATGAACGTTGAATATCATCATCAGTGGCTCCACGGCCTAGGATTGGCTTTGGTGTTCTCAAAGAATTGTCTCCGGCTATCTGAAGGTCCCTCTCGACTCCATCCACCCAGGTTGTGAGGATTATTTTCGGTATCTGGTCATCGTCCAAACGATGCATGTATCCTAAACAGCCTAATTGTTGAATATCACTTAACAGGATATCTCCAGCTGCTCAAGGCAGCTTTTCCGAAGTTCTTATCCCGGTCCGCTCTCGTACATTGCGAAGCCATCGAATCCGCTTTGTGCCGACAACCCGTAAACCTTTAATTTTTACTTTGATATCCAGATGAAGTGGTTCATATTTGTCCTCTCTAAGCACCTTTGTACATGAGTATGAGGCATTACAGATTTTGATTTTGTCAACAGATCTCTTTTAATTCAGGATCTCTGGAGTACATTTGAGTTGAATACTTTCTGCTGTGCAACAACATTTTAACTACTATGAGACAGTTCATGGTATTTATTTTGACTGTCCACGATTCAGCACTGAAAGGGCCTGAAGAGACGGGAGGTACTGAAGGGACGGGAGGTACTGAAGGGACGGGAGGTACTGAAAGGGCCTTAAGGGACGGGAGGTACTGAAGGGTCTGAAGCGACGGGTGGTAATGAAGGAGCATTTTTAAATATACAGGCAATACGAAGTTTTCCGAGGGTTCACTAGTTATTATTTTTTTTTTCTACGTTGTCACTGCATCTAGAGAACTTTCTGGCTAGCATACCCTGATAGACCTTCTCTGCCTTTCAGTGTCCTTAATATCACTAATTAGTGTACAAAATAAGTTTAATTAGAAGTAAGTTGTCGGCCTTCTTGGCTCAGTTGGTTGGGTATCTGACTGCTGATCCAAAGGTTCCGGTGAAGACACAGTTTTTAACTGTGTCTTCGGTCTGTATCTTTGAGACGATTGATATCATTAATCTCCAGAATATGGTAACTTGTTATTGAGTGCGTGTTAAATTATTATTTGACATAGTACCTGTTAGTTGCCCGAGAAGCAATATTAAATAAATAAAAAGAAGTATAGTATAGGTCATAAAAATAATGGTACCTAAAGGGTTAGTTAAGGCTATATCTTCTTTAAACCGTCCCACTTTGTCAATGTCTTAAACAAAATTGAAAGTTGAATTATTTTGAGATTCCCACACTGAACTGTACCCAATCTGGGAACAAATTGAAGTCTTTCAAAGGATTTCTCTCGGCGTTGTTCGAATAACTACTATTCATATTATTACAATTTCAATTAATTCAACGTCTTCCAAATCATATCTACCTATAAAACGTACATATGGTATGCTACATAAGATATTTAATATGTATTAGCTGACTTGTACCAATTTGATATATACAAGACATGAACCCAATAAAACCTTTGATATAAAGTAAGTGTACCAAATAATAAAGCCAGGGAACACGATGTGTAATTAAATTTCCTTCAATATTTTTATAAGGACAGATTTATAAATTGATAAAACTGTCATGTTGTCTTTCTGTCACACACAAAACTCTTGAATACCATGTTTAACCTACTATATAAATTGTCTCTTTTCAGTGGTTTTGATGTGACAAATCGCGTTGGGGATGAGATTGATGACGGGCATTTCGATCTGTTTTGTGTGAGCTGTGTGTCTGCTATAGTTCGTCCAAGATTGACTTTGGTATGACTCTTCATGAAAATAAGCAATACCTACATTTGACACACATTTTTCACATTTTAATAACATCTTTATTTTATTTCTATTTTCTCGACTGCTAATACGTGATGGAATTCCACTATCAATATTATAAAATTACTTAAAAAAAAGTAAAAACACAATTTTTTTAATTTATTCCACTTTATTCCAATTTTTGGAATTAGTTTCAAATTAGTGGAATAAAGTTAAAAAAAATGTGTTTTTACTTACTTTTTTAAGTAATTTTATAATATTGAACTTTATTTTACATTTTATTAACACGTAAAAAATGTCATGTTTTTCCTGCGAACGATTTCTATTCAATTTGTAAAGCAACTCGCTCACGCGAGTCATTTATGTACACATCATACTATTATTTCGCTGTCGTATTTAATTGCATCCCGTATATTATTTCCTTGATTCATCTGTCGCCAGACGCTAATCTAGATAGTAGTGGAGAGTCAAAATAATTGTTATATTTTTAAAACCGTTATAAATAAGGGTATCTTGTCAAGAGTTTGATATATCCAATACACAAAGGGAAAATAATTAATGAATGACTAAATAAATTAACATCCTTATTATTCAACAGCTAACTACCCATTTTGTCTAATAATGGGTAATGAATAATAGGTAAATATGTAGAGAGGTACTTATGAAATATGTACACATCCTTCTTGATAGAGAAAAGGCTATAGGGCTTATTCCATCGCTCAGATCACAGATTTTATCCAAAATTTGAAAGCTTAATAGTGAATAATGTAAAATAGTGACTGATAACACGACATTTTAAAGTTCAACTAGAGGGCTCCATGAGCTGCTTTTCGTCCTTTGCATTTTTTCTTGTCGTTCACTTAGCGTTATGTGAATAGGACGTTTACAGTCCCCATATGCAGAACGGGTGGTGGTGGTAGTAGCGAATAGAAATCCATATGATATTTATATCCATGATATGGGTGATCACGAGGGTTTGATTCCGCCGGTTGACCATTATCCATTTTGAGTATCACATAAATATTTTACATTTCTCTACGACATATACCTATGTATGTAGTTATGGAGTCTTCTTCTATCGGCAGTGTCCTAAACTCCCTTCCCAGACCAGTAAGTCAGGATTGAGACGATCCTTCCTGTTGGTTCCTCCCACAACTACCCTTCGGTGCACTTCGCCCCCACCAGAGGTTACTCCAACAGGTGTGCCATCGTCTGATCTTCGCCGCAGTCACAAAGTCCATCTTGATTGCTCTCCAACATTCCCCATTTCGCCAAATTATCCTCGCTCCTTCCACACCCCCTTCTTAGTCTGTTCAGAGTTTTCCAGAGACACCATGGAAGGTTCTTCCCTGGGGGCGGGGACTCGGATGGTTCTTGGGGTGTGTGGTTGCCTAGCCTTTTCTTCCAAAGCGTCAAGCGTTCTGTGGTTGAGTTGTGGCTGTCTTTGGTGGAATGGAGGAAGCTTTTCCTAGATTTAAGTCTTGGTGTTGGTGGTTCATGGCCAAAGAATGGGTGTTTGGTGTTGTGCTTTTGTCTTAATCGTTCCGTGTTGGTAGCCACTTCTTGTCTTATTGCTTGGGAGGCTATATCGTTTGTGAGATAAAGTTATGGAGTAATTTTAATTAAACAAATAAAATATAATACTTACGGAATTTCTGAAATCCTCATTAGTTGAATACATTGAAACGTAGTGCAAGAGACGTCCTGTCCTTTCAGACTAAAATCATATCAAAAAATATTTGTTAGATGAATCTTTATAAGCTATCATTCAATGATTCTATGGATATTTTGTGGTATTTAATATTAACCATTTTCGACTTATGTAATTTGCCAGTGAAGAGCAAACTGGAGTGAAGAGCAAACTAATACGTGCCGTTGCGTCTCTGTATGAAAATAGCGGAGCCTGTGTCCGTGTCAACGATGCGTTGACAACATGGTTCCCTATTAATAAAGGGGTGAAGCAAGGCTGCGTATTATCTCCATGGCTGTTCAATCTGTATATTGATCACTGCGTCAGGACATTGAAGAATGAAAATAAAGGTCTGAAACTAAGTACTGTAAACGTACGTGATTTGATGTATGCAGATGACAAAGTGGTGATTGCTGAATGTGCGGATGAGCTGCAGTATTTAGTGAATAAAGTGTATGAAGGATGCCTGCAAAATGGACTGAGAATGAATGTTAGTAAATCTAAGATATTGGTATTTGAAAAGACTGAAAGTATAACTGCATGTATGATAAAAGTAGAGAACGAATGGCTAGAACAAGTTGAGGAATATTTATATTTGGGGAGTATGTTTGAACGGAATGGAAGACCCGATAAAGATATTGAAAGAAGAGTTATGGCAGGGAATAGAATAAACGGAGCACTTAGACCAGTAATGTCCGACCCAAGCATCTCAAAGGAAGCCAAAATTGCAGTACACAATGCAATTGTGGTGCCTACTTTGACGTATGCAAGTGAAACATGGACCTGGCAAAGAACACATGAAAGTAGAATAAATGCTGTAGAAATGAGATCACTAAGAAGAGTATGTAATAGAACGATATATGATAGAATAAAAAATGAGGACATAAGGAGAGAATGCAAGTTAAAGAAGGATATTATATGTAAAATAAAAGTGAATGCTTTAAGGTGGTTTGGACATATAGAAAGAATGAACGATGAACGACTGACCAAAAAAATATACATGGGTGCTAGAGATGGAGTGAATAGCAGAGGTCGCCCCAGAAAGGGATGGCATGACCATGTGAATGATATTTTGAAAGAAGGAAACATAAAAAGTTTGAACAATCGACGAGCATGTATGAGACGATGCATGGATGTAAAGGAAGCCAGAAATGTGTGCAAAAATAGAGAAGTATGGCGCTCGGTTCTCTCTGCTTACCCCGTAAGGGACATGGCGTGATGGTATGTATGTATGTATAATTTGCCAGTTACCACAATTTTTACCAGTCATTTCGCGACTGTTTCGGAAGAGTTGTCCTTCCATCTACTGGCGAATCAAGCAAGACAGTTCGATGTAAGGACATATGGAAGGAATGTCACGAAGTGACTCGTGAAAAATAGTGATAATTGGAAAATTACAAATGATAAAAATGGCTTTATAAGCGAGCTAAAAAAAATAATATTATCAAAAAATAATTTCGTGAACGTAATAATTTCAAAAACGTAAGTATATAATAAAAATTTAATAAAATTTTGTGTGTTTCGAAATCAATAGAGTTTATACTTTAAATAATTATATTAACTTCTTTTGTATAGATAATAATTATGTATGTATAATATTTTGTGTATTCTGTATTAAATTGTCTCCTTTACACACGAGTGCTTGCACTCTAGTAAAGGGTAAATATGTTTTGTCTTACTGTGCATCTTTTCTATATAGTTTGTTTTATATTTTGTATAATATGTTATTGTGAACTAAATAAAAATAAAAAAATAATTGAAAAATTATTCACTACGTGTTAAGCCATTTCTTAATATCATTAGTTTATAATAATAACTAATAACACTTACTTCAGCTTGGAGTGACGTGCTGTGTTTGATCAGAAAGAATACTTTGAGGAAAGCCTCGACAGAGATGATAACTGGAGTAAGAAACATCAATGGACCATCTGACCAATGAACCGGTTTCCCCTGAATGACAAAACCAAAGGCCAACACATAGATTCCAACGAAAATGCAGACGAAATTCAAAAATATATTCGCAGCCGTCTGGAGTGTGAAGAACTCCTTAATGTCCTTGACCAAGTCGCACAACTGATAGTGCCAGTCTCGGAACCTCGCCACCTTTGCAAGAATTGGAAACTGGTCTTTGATCAGAGCTTTTTTTGCTTCGGAAACTGTCAGAACACCATTTTTTTCAAATGAAATCGTATTTATTTGCGAAATGCAGTCGTTTATGTGTTGAAATCTGATCTTTATCGCGTACAAGAATGTTATTTCTTGCATGAAGGACACCAGCATGACAATCATCGGAAAATATTTTTGAAACCAGTGTTTCAGACAAACAAAGGTAGTTTGACGGCATATCCAGAAGACGTAGTAAACGAAAAACATGCTCCAGTAGAATGAATAAAGAACAACCTGAATCAAAGTAAACACTCTTAGCTTAGCGTTTTTCTCGCGCCTGACTTCAATCTCTTGCTGCAGGTCATATCGCTGGATTGATTGAACCAATTTGTCATGTTTGTTGTGATTCTTTATGTTGAAAAAGATTGCGACTATTGTGGATAGAATTATGACCGTGTGAAAGACGATGTCCAAGGTTCTGTCGAATTCCTTTGTCCCCTTGATGTAAATCGAGAAGTTATCGAACAAGCAGTATATTTCGTAGATCCAGACGACGAATAAACTGGCCACCAGCGGAAAATTGATTGTTTCGACAGTGGAAATGATCCTCCGCCAACGTGACTTCTTGGTGTTTGATATGTTAATCTTGTTCTTTGATCTGGACACGTCCAGGCCTAATATTTTTGCTAGCACAATAAGCGGGTACACACTCTCCTGTACGGTCAAAATATTTCCATTTCTATTCGTGACAAACGTTTCAATCTTCATATTTTTGTCTGTGGTACGTTGTTGACAAAATCGAGAGTAAGTTGAAGAGTCATGTCACTTTGTCTGATACATTGTTGAAATGTCATCAGGGCAAAAGTGTACTGCTGATTTGATTGGTTTAATTTGAAAAGCGTTTCTCTCCGACAGAAAGGCAGAAGTCAGGAATAGACTATAATCGAATAATATTTCTAGAATTTGTAATAAGTACAGGATCGCATTAGAAAACAAGTTAAAAACAAAGTCAAATTTTTCAACCATATTTTAGTTAAGGTTAACGAAAAATATCTAATTACAATTGGAAATAATCAATACTTGTACAATTGTAAGACATTTTAAACGTTAACAATCAGAAATCAGTAGGATTTATCAGTAGTATAGGGACCTCTTCTGAGTCTAATCATTTGATATCGTCTGCTGACTGGAAAAAGTCATTAACTGCAAGAGACATGTTTTTGAGATGGCTGTCAAAGTTTTTTGGCAATGTTAATTCTCATATCTCCTTGTTTTGTTTATAGATTGTTACAATTTTCAATATAAAATATAAAACCAGCATTATCTATGTATATTTGTACAATGTTCAAATTTCACAAAAACTCATAGTCGAAGATTAAATACAAAATAACAAATAATGACTTTTTCAAACGACATATTAGGTCCTTACACGTGAAATTGGCGTTTTCCCGTACTGGCAACTTTGATCTCAAATATCTTCTCTTTGGTTAGGATTTCCAAATTCAATTTATACAGCTATTTACTCATATATTTGTGTTTCGAAAATTATAATTCATTTGTTTTTTCCTTAATGGTTTTTTTCTTTGCGTCACACAGTTTACAAAATGGAAAACTTGAAATATCGCGTTATTTACGAGTACGAGTTCCACCGTGGCACCAGTGCTGCAGAAACGGCTCGAAGGATTAATGATGTGTATGGCGACGGTGCCGCAAAAGAAAACACAGTGCGTTTTTGGTTCCAACGTTTTCGTTCTGGAAATTTCGACCTGCAGAACAAGCCCCGTGGACGGCCGGAGACCAAAGTTGATAATGAAGAATTGAAGGCTATTATGGAAGCGGATCTATCGCAAACTACGTCCGAGTTAGCTGCAGGCTGCGGTGTTAGTGATAAAACTGTTTAAATAAGGTGAAAAAGCTTAAAAGGTGGGTACCTCACGAATTGAGTGAAGCAAAACAAACGCGCGTTGACTGCTGCGTTGCATTACTCAACCGGCACAATAATGAAGGTATTTTAAATCGAATCATGACCTGTAATGAAAAGTGGATCCTGTACGATAATCGGAAGCGCTCATCGCAATGGCTGAACCCTGCCGAACCAGCCAAACCTTGCCCCAAGCAAAAATTGACTACATAAAAGTTACTTGTGAGCGTTTGGTGGACTAGTGCTGGTGTCGTTCACTACTGCTTTCTTAAATCTGTCCAGACGATTACGGCAGATGTCTATTGTCAGCAACTGCAAACCATGATGGAAAAGCTAGCTGCTAGACAACCGAGGCTGGTTAATCGCTCAAGGCCACTGCTGCTTCATGATAACGCTAGACCACACACTGCACAACAGACGGCTACCAAATTAGAGGAGCTTCAATTGGAATGTCTAAGACATCCACCGTACTCTCCGGACCTTGCCCCAACAGATTACCATTTTTTTCGAAATTTGGATAACTTCTTGCGAGGGAAAAAATTCAACTTCGATGGGGCAGTCCAAACCGCCTTCAAAGATTTTATTGATTCCCGTCCGAATGGTTTTTTTAGTAAAGGGATCGATCAACTACCTATGAGATGGCAAAAGTGCATAGATAGCAATGGTACATACTTTGATTAAATAAATATATTATATTAAAAAAAATCGACTTTATGTTCCTCCCATACAAAACGCCAATTTCATATGTAAAGACCTAATATTAAAATGAGTGGGTTGTAGCCAAACTCCTCACTAACAAGTCATATAAAGTATTCAAATTTTGTATAGAAAATATTCAGCATTTTCATAAAATGATATTGTTTAATATTTTTTTTAAATATTTTATTATGAAAACTTGATAATTCTTCAATGCCATTTATGAAAGTGATTTTGCCTTTTTAATAATTAAAAAATAAAAATTTCATTTTTAGGTTTCCTGAGCTTGGGGTGACTAAAAAAACGAGTGGGTTGTGGCCAACACTAAACTCTCCACACCATAGTAAGCGTTCATTTTTTCTTTTTGAAATGTTGACAATCTCAATATGGTAAAGAATGCTTATGTTGTATGAAATATTTTATTCATTCTAAATTTTTACTACCTGGAATATAAATTTTCTAACGATAGAATATTTTTATATTAAGATAGACAAACAAATAATGCAGTATGGTGAAGAATGCTTATATTGTATGAAATATTTTAATAAAAGCAGTTTTGTTTTAAAGAACGTGAGAGCATTTTGAATATTTTGACACGTGATATCATATGAAGAAATTTTTTGTTATTTATGGAAAGCTATGATCGGTGAACTGACCGGCGCGGCTCTTAAAAATATACTATTTATTGGTTTGATAATTAAAAATGTACTTTACATACTTCGATTAAATCAAATCACAAAAATATATTTATATAAAAATATATATTCTTTTTGAACCGATTCTGTCTAAGCTGTGTTGAATTGACATGACAAGTAATTGATTTGAAGATAATCAGAATATACTGTATATTTCTTTGTATCAAATGTCAACATCAAATTAAATACCTCTTCTGTAAAATATGTCGAATAAAAAAAAATACAAATACTTAATACTATATAATAATAATGTAATTCAATTCATTGCTACTCTATTCAGTCTTAAGTATAAACTTAGGGATGAGCATTTCTTGATGAGCGAATTAGTTTTGGTCATCTGTAAAATATGTTGAATCAAAAAATTTCAAATACTTAATACTATATAGTAATAATATTCCAACTGTCGATTTGTTCGAGAGAACTTTGTTCTCTTAACATATCGACAATGTTTCAAGCCATGATACGCGAGAATTGTATGCAGGGTCTACTTTTTTCACGGCTTTTCCAACTTTGAAGGCAAACTTAGAGGCTTCGCAGCATATATGTTCCATATACGGATTTACTCAGAATTCGGAGTAGAACATTTTGTGTGTCTGTGTGTGTGTGTGTGTGTGTGTGTGTATGTGTGTGTGGGTGTGTGTGTGTGAGGGTGTGTGTGTGTCCCTTATAATATTTGATCCGCTCAATTTACAGAGCCCAAAATTTCATATCCAATAAAATACATAGGTCCGAATGCAGAGTCCAATCTTAATACTAAATTCTAAATACTTACCATGGTTTCATTGCACAGTCGCTCACTTTAGTTAGGATATCACGTGGCCTCCTAACTGAAGGATGCTACGAAGTTTTTGTATGAATATTGCATTGCAGACACATACTTCGCGCATGCGCGTTTGCGTAAACTAACATTTGCAAATTGTCAAAAAGTAAGGTTGATCGCGAGGAACCTTACGAGTGGTTTAATTATAAAATAAGAGATGTTTGCGATGGATGATGATTTTCGCAACTTCGTTAAACATGTAGGTATGTAGTAATTTTGTCATCTCAAATACCAAACAGAGTATTCAGCCATCCATACGAGATGCCGAAAATCGGTGGAATTTCAGAAAAATCGTGTGTGTGTATGTGTCCTTATAACTTGTGATCCGCTCAATTTACAGAGCTCAAAATTTCAGAATATATAGATAGTTATAGGCCTACAAAACTTTTATACTCAGAATTTTGAATTTTTGTTTCCGTCAGGGGTAATCAACTTTTAGATTTTTACTTTATTTTTCCATACATCTCAGAAACCATATAAGCTAGAATGCTAGAAAAGAAAATTGATATAAACATCGAGAAGTACAAAATCTCAAATAAATTTTTTCAAAAAAAATTCCAGGGTTTTTCAAACATTTTTTATTAAGAAAAATGTTTCTTTTATGATAAATTTATGAGTTTAACTGCCTATATTTCCAATTTTTTTAAAAATATCGAAAAAAGCCGAAACACCCCAACTAGATAATTTAATTTTCTATAAAAAATATTAATACTTTAGAAGTACATCTCAAGTTTTTTTTAATAATTTTTATAAAAATTGAATTTAGTGACGACATCACATTGCTTCATACAATTTGTATGGCAGTCGCCTATACACAATATGTAAGAAGACTTAATAGTTTGATAGGTACTTAATATCCAAACATACATATAGAATTATCATGCTGTTCGGAAGGAGCCTCCACGTAGATTGAGTTTCGGTTAACTTCGGAAAAGCAATCGGGCGTCCCTGGAAACGGCAGAATGCCGGCCAATCCTTCCACCACCGGAGCACCAACCAATATGATGGTGTTCCGGACACGGAAAGTAAGTAAGTATCATGCTGTTTTCATATTCCGGGTAGGAAAAGAGGACTGACCTCCAAACTGTCCTATCTTGACATACATACCAACATGTGTTAAAATTATCAATAATTTGGATTTATGGGTTTTTTTAGTTTGATTCTTATTTTTTTTTTTTTTTTTATTTTATTTTTTTTTTTATTGAGTAACATAATATGAACATACACATAGTACAAATATTTAAATTAATACAATTTTTTTTTTCAATAGGTACTGTCCCAAAAAAGTTATAAACTTGTGCTTGGGAGAAAACTTGTGCTTGGGAAAACTTATTCTTCAACTAATATACATACTATCGCTATCGACAGTTGGATCTCATGTGCTACATGTAACTAGTATAATTCAATTCATCGTTACTCTATTCAGTCTTTAGTACAAACATAGGGATGTGCTTGTCTTGATGAGCGAAATAGTTTTGGTCATTTTAGAACACAATCATGAATGAGCTTATCGAGGTTTGGTCATCTTAGTACAAAATCATGGATAAGTGAATTTAGGATTGTATCCTAGCACACAATAAGGAAGCGAGCGAGAATTGAGCGAGTCCATGTTTGCTGATTATATGTAGTTTGCAATTAGGGATGAGCAAATCCAGATTTTGTTATCCTACCTAGTACACAATTTTGGATGATTGAGTCCAGGTTTCGTCGTCATAGAACACATTTAGGAATGAATAGATCTAGGATTGGTCATCCTATTACTTAAACAGAAATGAACGAGTCGAGATTTGATAATCCCAGTATTTAATTATCCTGGTACACTATTTTAAAAATAAAATAAATCAGTACCTAGGTACCTATTGTTTTTCATACAAGTGTGCAGACCGTAAACAATATGAGTAGTATGAAAAATGACCTCAGCTATTTGAGCTAAGATAAACTAACTTAGCTTAGCTTTTGGTCTGCATCCGGCTTTACAGAAGACATAATTACTAACGCAAAATATAAACACCCGGTTGCAAAATGCCGGTTTATAAAAAAATACGAAACGGATTTATTAATAATTGTGGTTCACCATTCTTACTTGTGAATCTTTAAAACAAACTTTTTTCTGTTTTTGACCCACTTGGTGTTGTTCGTTTATCATCACTAGTTGTTGTGTACATAGGAAAAGTAGTGCCTATTCAGTTGCCAATCAAAAAACCATTATATGAAGAAATAATAACAATCAAAAAAGACTTGGATAACTACTAGTTGAATGTTATACATGAGATCCAACTGTCGATAGCGATAGTATATATATAATTGAAGAATACGTACCAAACTTAACACTTAAACACAAATTAATAAATATTTTAAGATATTTTGTTTTCTATATAAAACATTTGTGTCAGGATAATGATAGTATGAAGGTCAGTCTGTTATTCTTACGCAGAATATGAAAACAGCCTGATGGTATGTTTGTATGTTTGGAGATCAAGTTTAGTATCAAAATATTGATTCCTCGTAGATATTGTGTACTGCCTTATAAATTGTATGAAACGATGTCGTCACTAAATTCAATTTTTATAAAAAGTTTGAGATATACCTACTTCTACAATGTTCATATATTTTTTAGCAAATTAAATTATCTAGTTGGGTTTTTCGGAGTTTTTTAATAATTTTAAAAACTTTGGAAATATAGGCAGTTAAACTCATAAATTTATCATAAATTAGTGTTTAATTAAAAATATTTGAAAAACTCGAAACCTTTTAAAAAAATAAATTTCAGAGTTTGCAATTCAGCGTTCTAGCTTTTATGATTTTTGAAAAATATGGAAAAATAAAGTAAACCATGTAAGTAAAGTACACCCTGAAACAAAAATTCAATATTCTGAGTACAAAAGGTTTTGTAGGTCTACTATCTTTTTATTACTATCTATATATTTTGAAATATTGGGCTCTGTGAATTGAGCGGATCAAAAGTTACAAGGGGGGAAGGAGATACACACACACACGCGCGCACACACACACACACACACACACACACACACACACACACACACACACACACACACACACACACACACACACACACACACACACACACACACACACACACACACACACACACACACACACACACACACACACACACCATCACACACCATCACACACCATCACACACCATCACACACAGATACACTAAATGTCCTACCCCGAATTCTGAATAAATTCATATATGATGAAGAATGCTGCGAAGCTTCTAAGTTGGTGTTTTTCGACTTCAAAGTAGGAAAAACCGCAAAAATTTAGACATCGGATACAAATATCGCGTATCTTGGCTTTATACTTTATCGATCTGTTAAGAGAAACAAATTCTCTTGAACAAATCGACAGTTGGATTAACTTAGGTGAACATCGTGTAGTTTTCAAACGATTTTTGTAAGTGGATGAATATTGGAAATTGGTAAGTAGGTACTTACTGTGATCTCAAGCTCAAAACAATCGTTCACAGTAAGTAGATACTTACTGTGAACGATTGTTTTGAGATAATATGTATGTAAGACGGCAGAAACTACTGAACTCGGTAATGAAGTATATAATTATAGTATATTGGTATATTCACTAACTCTTATTTCTAATTTTATTTTTTGTGGCTCAGTTAATTAGATATATGTATTGTGACTCTGTAGCCAAATGTTTCAGGCTCGATTGTCAGTGGAGACAGTATACATATAGTGGAGACTTTTAATTGTTTTCTCAGTCTGGATCTGTGAGATGCAAAACATCATCGCTCCTATAGTCATCGTAAACGTAATGACTTAAACCCATCACGTGGGTACGCAGATATCAAATTAGTGTCTTTTTGCTAGGTTGGTATATGTGCAAACCGCCCCCACTCAAGAAGTCAAGAAGTAAAGGGTCAAGAAGTTGGTGAAATATAATATAATGTTTACTATTTGCGACTTGATTGCATATACATACCCAACCTGACGCTTTCCTAACCAAACCTAACCTAACCTACCCTAACTAACCTGACGCTTTCTTAACTTTCTGTTGGATGTGTGTTAAAAATGTTTCTGTTGGGCGTCCTGGCTTCAATCCCCAGCAGAGGTGAACTTTCTCAGATTCATTTCTCACGCAAATATTACATCTTTGGGCTGGAAACACTGGTTTGTTAGAAGAAATTGCTATATGGCAATAAACTCGCAACTTGTGCATAATTGACATGATTTTTTCCCATTTGCAAATTACAATTAAACAGTATACGAAAAATATTCGAGTATACGAATTACTACTTAGGATTTTAAAAAAAATAATGAAGATACTATGTACAATTTATGTTCCTATTTGGAAATCTACTGCCTCACTTGACCAGTCTGTTCTGAGGCAGTATTCGGTTTAAGGTTTCTAGTGAATACATGTAAAATCATTAACAGAAATAATTAAAAAATAAAAAAACAGAAAAATAAACAGTAACATATCAGTTATTTTAACCCAAAAAAGTGTAATGGAAATGATAAGTGGCATCAAGCTATGACAGGGATTCTCCATTAGGCTCTTGTACTTTCTTAAGTTCCAATAAAATAAATAAAAAAAAAAAAAAAAAACGCACACACATAGAATTCATATAATTCATATAATACATACACATATATAAATATACACATATACATATATACACACATTTATTTATACACACCCACACACATAAATACATATAAATTCTTACATACTTCACACTATGATTGTGATGCCAGAGGCATCGCTCGACAATTCTTTAAAAATATAGATTTTTTTCCATTGCTTTTAGCGGTGGAGGCAAGTCATTCCAGCATTTCGTTGCAACGTTATTCAAACGCTGCCCCTCTATGACTAGGAATTAGCAATAAGAAGCCTCTGGTATGGTAAAGAATTATTATCGCTTAACTGAAAATTAAAGAGTTTGATGAAGTTCATATGGTATCAAAATGATTTCATACATATGGTATCAATATGAAGTTCATTGAATTTTTTATTGGGCTGTACAGAGGACACAAATTTTCATATTTGTGAACAGCATATTGATTACGACTTACACACAAAAACATCATTACGTCTTTACACGATACTTACTTCCGATGGCCATACAACTCCGGTAGAGCTTTATCCTCCTGAACAATAGCTTTCAAAGCCTTCCTGTCAGCTGCAGTGGACTCCCAATCATCACAAGCATTCAGCACGTTTAGATCTCGGGTAACAATGTCCATCAATCTCTGCCTTGGTCTTCCCAGGGATCTCTTGCCCACAGGGTTCTTTCGCACGATTCGTTTTGTGGCTCTTTCTTCCCCTGATCTGACAACATGTCCAATCCAATCTAATCTTCTGGACCTGAATTCGCTGGTGATTAAAGGTTGTCCTGTCAATGCACGAATTTCCTCTTTTTTTTTTAAAAATATGTCCTTGTTAAACAAGTACATAATATACATCTTCCTACGTTCCCTAAAATAAGCAAATAAATGCTTGTGCTATAGGTGAACGATATCGGTCGAGGCAGGATTCGAACTCGAGATCACTGGATTACTAGCTCAGCGCGCTAACCGCTCTGCCATCGACCCATCTAAAATTGTCCATCCTCATTGCTTCGTGGTCTCCAGGTACCTGCCGAAATTTCTGGTCTGGGGCTTATATTTACACGATACCCATTAAGAAAATGATGTAAAAAGATTACGTTTAGAAATTGTGAAATAATTACTCTTCACGATTCCATAATAGTGGAGAGTAAAACATCATGTCGAATTGATAATAATCTATCCGTTAACGGAAGTCGGTTAATAGAGGTGAACAAGAAGTACAAGATTTTCAGTAATGAGGATTCAGTATATGGGAATAACGTGGAAAATTTCTACGAAGATTAAATATTTCTTAGAGGTTTTTTAATGGCATGTTTTCGCACATTAAATTGTACATATCTACACGTATAAACATAATATGTATGCGCGAAACCTCCAAAGGCATAAAGATACCTACCATTGTTTGGTATTTTACAGATGAATAATTCAAAATAACGATTGAAATAATTCTTGTCATTGAATACGCAAAGAAATTCGTTGTTACATTTACCGCCACATGCTCTGAACACAGAGATTGGAATATAACATATCTTATCGCATACCGACTCTTATGTTTATGGACTCTTATGGAGATGGGTCGGTGGCAGAGCGGTTAGCGCGCTGGGTTAGTAATCCAGTGGTCGCGAGTTCGAATCCTGCCTCGACCGATTTCGTTCACCTATAGCACAAGCATTTATTTGCTTATTTTAGGGAACGTAGGAAGATGTATATGTACTTGTTTAACAAGGACATATTCATTATTTAATAAAAAAAAAAAAATAAAATGTTGTATGCTAGTGAGACATGCCCATGGCAGAAGACACTTGAAAGTAGAATTAACGCGGTTGAAATTGTGAGATAAGTGTGAGTGCGAGCATGAAAGGATGAGTGAATGGGACTATATAAGAGAGGTATGTTGGGCGACAGCCATCTTCATTCTTACGGCTGTCAACTAGTTGACCGAACTGTCTTATTCTTCTTCTTTTTAGTCCCTTTCATTCCACTGCTGGATATAGGCCTCTTCCTGGGTTTTCCATTTCTCTCTATCCTGGGCACTCTGCTTCCACCCATGTCCCACCAGTTCGACAATATCGTCAGTTCATCTCCTCTGTGGTCTCCCTACACTTCTTCCATAATATAGATTTTGAGTAGTTTTATTATTAAGTATGATGGTTAGTGTATGCGGGGGAAATGGATATAGAAAAGCGTTGATAAGGAAGGGATGGACGTTCAAGAAAGATAGGCTTGATTTTTAACCAATAATATTACCAATAACTGCGCGTAATTGACGTTTCATTGATTTCTGCGTTGAGTAAAATATATCCGGTTGGGGGTCAAGGCTATTGTATCAGTTAAAACATCTGTTTATATAATTATTATGTGCGTAATTTGTTCTGCAGATGGTGTATAGAAAAGGTGATTTTGGCGTGTTCTTCTCATTTCGCAGTTGAAAGAGATTTTTTGGAGGAGGTAAGAACTATCTACAAGGTTATTCAGTATTTTGTAAAGCAGATTGACATCAGATAGACGCACTTCTCTTTTCCACCTAACCACTCAGCACACTAACTATGCTCAACATGCAACAAACTACAGAATCTGTAATACATACAATAGGCATTTCCAAGAGTTCGATATATTCTTACTAAGCGCCCCCACATTTAAAAAACATATCATACTTAAAATTTCATCCTCATAATGTAACTCAACACTTAATATACTGCACACATTTATATAAACAATTTCACACATGTCATCATTCACACAATATCTCACCATATTCTTAACTTATCTTTATATACTACAATAACTCCAGTGACAACCAAATGACAGACAACCAATCAACCAATCATCAATCAACCAAAACCAATCCAGTGACAGTGATTGGGTTTAAAATAACTCAAATCATCATCTTCTTCTTCTGGGTCACAATCCTAGGATTGGTCTGCACCAAACACTCGATCTTTCCCCCAGTCTCTTCAAGAATATCTCAAGGCGGACGTTCAAAAGCAGACATCAAAAGCAGAATCCACCAAGCAAGAGTCGCCTTCAACAAAAGATCATCAATTTTTGAATCCCTTAATATTTCCATCATAATAAGGAAAAATTTGATCAAGACTCTTGTCTGGATTGTAGGTACTGCTATATTTATTTATTTATTTAAAATTCAAGACAGACAGCGTTTTCTGGTATGAGTGTTGACATACATACATTTTGGTTTATTTTGACATTTTTTTAGATTAATACATGTTATACAATGTGGTGAAGAATAACATTACAATGAAGTTTACAAAAAAAAAAGAAAATTCAACCATAGTGGAGCCCAATGGCAGCCATATGGCTGTGAAACATGAACTATCAGCCGACGCAAAATGGGACGTCTGTCTGCGTTTGAGATGTGGTGTTACAGATGCATGGCTAAAGTTCACTGGTCAGAACACATCAGCAACGACGAGGTACTAAGTAGGGTTGGAGAGACAAGACAAATTATGAAAAGAATTGCCCAACAGAGAACAACTTGGATAGGCCACAACATCCGGCACCCAGGCCTGCTTTTTACCATCGTCGAAGGAATGATTGATGGGAGTAACTATAGAGGTCGCCCCAGAAACAACTATATAGACCAGATAATCGGTGACGTGCCCTGTAGCAGTTACAAATCATCTATTTTTTATATAATTTATTATACGCTGTATGGTGTCCTCTAAATAAATAAACACATAGATATATATTTTTCTTCTTTACGTATGTATACCAAGTATATTTATTTATTTGAAATATGTTATTTATACATTCGCTGACTTATTGTCAAACGGAAATTTCTTCCGACCAACAATATTCTACGGTGAACAGACTGATCCCAGCAATGAGGAAGGAAAAGAGTGTATTATTTGTGAAAACACCTTTAGATCAGCAGTCACAAAAGCCGACAAAGACCATGTAGAGATACAGCTAGTAAATTATTATAACGATAAAAATATGTCTAATCTGGATGAATGGTTTTTTGTTTCTACAACTGGCGCGGGTTCGGAATCATAACAATATAGCTCCGCGCAAAAAATATATATTATGTTTTTTACGCTATTCTCTCCCGCGTCCGTCAATTTAACATAAAAAAGAAAAGGAAAAGAAAAAAAAAGTTGTCGGGGATTGTTGGAAAAATTATGAAAGATTAGTTTGACGGCAAAAAGTTTGAGATTCCGAGCGGCAAATTGCCTCGACTCTCTCTCTCACGAAAACACCCATTACGGGTTATGATATTTTTTTGGCCCAATTTGACATTTCACTTCCACATAAACGATGATACACATGCTCTTCTGAAATAAGATAAGGAAGATAGTTATGACTCCTTAAAGTTTTGCTGAGGAGGGACACTTTTATTATATGGAAAGATTAAGGTTGATTTATACATCTTTGAGCGACGCACTCATGCGGTGTATTATATTTAAAAAGTTGTCACTTGAGAAGAAAGAATGAAAATATATATACAGAAGATATTTGGATGCCAATTACTTATGTATGTATATTCAGAACTAGTTGGTTCCACTCGCTACACATATATTGTTGATAGCTTTTCTTATCATGTGTATTAGGTGTTCTTTCTTTACGGTTACAATACAAAGATTGATTTGCATCAAACACTCTATCTTTCCACATATCTCCGTACGTGTTCACATGAGTCCCGTCCCCCAGGAGAGTGCTTTGAACCTTCGGACTACGCAATCCTTGAAAGAAAATCGGGAAATGTCGAAAATTTGATGTTTCTTAAACATCGTTAATCATTATTATTATTACTATTATTTTATCTATAAATGAATGTTTTCTTGGTAAACAAGTGCATATACATCTTCCTACATTCCCTAAACTAAGCATGAATGCTTGTGAACGAAAATCGGTCGAGGCAGGAAAAATATTTTTAAAATCACATGCCAAAATATATTTATTAACTATCGTATTCGGTTTAATTTTTAATCTTGTAGTATGGTTGCAATAAAATAATTATCTATTATATTGAATATATTAATATAATATTTATAGGCAAGCCAAGATTTTTGGCTTCTATGAGGAATTACGCTATGCCGTCCCCCCTTTTAACTTTTGGTCCTTAATATTCATATATACATGCATACTGTCAAGTTTTTACCTATTCTGGATAGGAAAAAAACTGACTGAAATCCACACTTATCTTATCCTGTAATAGGTCAAAAAAGTACTAAGATTTTGGGAATTCTATTTTTCCTCTTCCTTCTCTATTACTGGTATTAATATAAATTCCCGTCTCTTCGTCTCTATTGAGATGTTAACAAAATTACCAGAAAAAAGATTTGTCGTTTAGTTTGGCTCATATTTTTCATGGAAACTATTCTGATTATTCTCGTTGTTATTGGCAATATGGAGTGCCTAAAGATGATGTGAACATTTTCATGTCACTTTAATGGTGGATGACTTTGAGAAACCTATGACGATGTAAGTTCCTTTCGAAAATGGGTTTTGTCTTTGGGAAAGTTTACGTATTGAATATAAATGATCTTCAGAACGTTTCAACAACAGGTTTCTTACAGTACCTACCTATGTACATACCTAATATTGTCTATTATGAGAAAGTAATTTTTCAAAATAGTTTTTAATTCAATGGTCGAATGTACCAGACATAATATTCAATTAAATACCAGACACGTGTCGACTACCACAGTTGTAAGCCGTTTGACTTGTATGCTGACGTCCAGGTATCGATTCCCAGTAAATATAATTACCATTCAAGTAAGAATTTCACAAATTTATACTATTTATTTTTAAATTTATTATTCGTCCGGTCGATAAAAATAATAAAGGTACCTAATTTATAAAAAAAAGTTAATAAATTAAATCAACAACACCTTGCATGATTCTCATAACACGTTGTTCTCAGCCGGGGCGGGGTGGACATCTTCAATGTGAAATATGATAAGTTTCGTCGCGAGATATTGAAGGTGATACGCTCCTAATTTTCCTCCCTCGTACCCTCCTATCCATCCCAAACAACATTGTATATGTGCATGTGTGTGTGTGTGTGTGTGTGTGTGTGTGTGTGTGTGTGTGTGTGTGTGTGTGTTTGTGTGTGTGTGTGTGTGTGTGTGTGTTCGTGTAACATGAGTTGTTTACAGTATTTTCTTGTTATTGATGGAAAGCTTGTTATTGGCTCTGAAGTCTATGTTAAAATTTGTATTATAAAAAATGTAAATGAGCTGTTGGCTTCCCAAATAAATAAATAAATAAATAAATAAATAAATTACAAACCCCAGTACATACCCTCACTCCTTTACACCTACAAATCCTTCTTCATGTAGATACGCAATTAATAACAATGTCTTATTCTTGTGTAAATAATATTTATTAGGTATGTATATTATTAATGATATTATTAATGACTCTAGAAAGGCATAGTTCTATATTATTTTTTTGAATTCAGAAAAGGATAATTCTATATAAATTTAATGACTCTAGAAAGGGATAGTTCTATATAATGTTTTTAAACCCAGAAAGGGATGAATCTAAATTCATTTTATGACTGTAGAAAGGAAGTGTTCTTTATTATTTTATGACTATAAAAAATGGATAGATCTTTATTCATTTTATGACTCTAGAAAGGGATAAATTATATTTATTTTATGACTCTAGAAAGGGATAAATCTAAATTCATTTTATGACTGTAGAAAGGGAGTGTTCTTTATTAATTTTATGACTATAGAAATGGATAGTTCTTAATTCATTTCATGACTCTAGAAAGGGATAATTCTATATTTATTTTATGACTCAAGAAAGGAATAGTTCTTAATTCATTTTATCACTCTAGAATGGAATAACTCTGTATTTATATTATGACTATACAAAGGGATACATCTAAATTCATTTTATGACTGTAGAAAGGGAGTGTTTTTCATTAATTTTATGACTATAGAAAGTTATAGTTCTTTATTCATTTTATGACTCAAGAAAGGGATTAATCTATATTTATTTTAGGACTCTAGGAAAAGATAGATCTTCCTTCAATTTCTGACTCTAGAAAGGAATAGTTCTATATAATTTTTTTGACTCCAGGAAGAGATAATTCTATGTTCATTTTATGACTGTAGAAATTAATAGTTATTTATTATTTTTTTGGCAATAGAAAGTGATTGTTCTATATTCATTTTATGACTGTAGAAAGAGATAGCTTTATTTATTTTTTTACATAAAAATATTATAATTTATTTGACAAATACTATTTATACATTTTCATACAATGACGCACAATAGCGGGATTTTTACCCAAAGGCAATAATAATAAGTTTCAAATAAATGTGAATTCAGAAAAATGATAAAAAATAATTATTTATGAGAAATAAAGCAATATTAAAGAAAAAAATGATTAGTATAAGGGGCCCCTTAAACAAAACCTATTGAATACTACACACACAATATATTTGTTGGCATCAATCCATTGATTGATTTACTTATAAAACAAAAACAGAACGGTCAGCGTAAAAAATCCTCAATCAAACCACAGTTGTTTTATTGAAGCGAACGCTAATGGCGCGTCCAGTCAATAAAAATAATATAATTTCAAGAATATAATATAAATATATTTATCTCTTCTATGAGACAAATGATCGGGGAGTTATTGGTTGGATAAAAAGTTAAAGAATAAGTTTCTAAGAAGAAAAGATAGAAAAAGTGGCAAGTCAATGAATCATGCAATAGATTGTGATTTTTTATATCTATGACAGATGAAATTAATCAAAGAAATGTTTGCAGGAGTCGAAACAGACTATGTTTGGTAAAAGAAAAATTTACCGCAGAGTAAAATAATATAAATTTATCTATTTATCTTTTTGTACATATGTAATATAAATGAATATATTGCACACTAGCGGGCTTATTACCATTAGGCAATTTCATCCAACTAACCAGATTGGTTTTGGCTATTAGAAAGAATGAAACAAGGAAAACCTTAAACCATGCAAGATACATATTAAAAAAAAACACATCATAGCAAAAAAAGGGTTGGGAAAGGACAAAAAGATGAAATCAGGATCAGGCGTTTAGGGAAAACTATTCCTACTTTTGTTTATTTATAAAAAATACGCAATATCTGATTTTATTTTGTATAAAACTTCAAATAGTTGCGTGAAACCTATGAGATCGAATTGTCGATGGCGATATTATGTATAGTTTTTTATTTTTATTGACAAACATTTTTTTAAACATCTCAATAGAGACGAAGTTGGGATATTGTAGGAGAACCAGGAACTCGAGGTACCTACAAAGCTTACGACCTGTCATCGGCTGGTTTACGTGATCACTTTATGTGCTTGTGCAACGTTCACCAATATGCCTTCTTTTTGAGTTTCCTTATCAATGTAATTTTTGAAAGTTCTATATATTTGAATAGTGTGTAACATTTCACCTGAAAATAAGAAACTATACTATTGCCATCTTTGCAGTAACGGAAAAGCCTTTTTGTAACGCCATCTATTGAGAAATTAAGAAATTAGTTTATTTGTAAACAATGAAAGCAAAAGTCCTTATAAATGAAATGACAGATGTCACCCCTGAACTGCGCCAGAAATATCATTTCATTTTTGACTTGTTTACCTACATACTTGTACCAATGTGTATGTATGTAGATCGAATATTTTTTTAATTGCATATACGCAAACATTGACTCCCGAAAGGGAAAAAAATCCAATGTTTGCGTATAATATGCAATTAAAAAAATATTTGATTTATAGTTTTTTATTTTATTTGAGTTAAATTTGGACAAAAAACAGCGTTAAGACACAAGCAATACAATAATGATATCAGGTATTAAGGCCTATTACATTTTGTCGTTGTGATTTAGGAAACAAAAATATTAAGTTTATGATCTTAAACACAAAAACATGTCTACAAATTTATATAAGTAATCTAAATCATAAAAAATAGGTACACTTATACGTTAGTACAATTAGTATAATACCGTCATGTTTTCTTACACTAATCGGGCATTGATTTTATTTTTATTGAATTGCCATGTTTTGTGTATAATTGGTACGATGAGTTGGCAGGTGGAATTAATTTGTATGTCTAGTTCTGCGAGTAGGAGTATTAAATGAGATGATATTGAGTATTGGGGAGCAGTCGATATTGTTATTTACAATACCTACTATCTTACTTACCTCTTATGGTGTGGGGAGTTTTGTGTTGGCTACAACCCACCCTTTTTATAAATATTTTTGAAATACGTCCCCTGATAATCGTGAAATACTTGTAAAGTTGGATGTAATTCGGGCTTTTTCTTACAAATCCATGCATTTCAATTGTAACAAAGACGAATTTGTTCAAGTTGATTTTTCTATATAATTTTTTTACTTTTTAAAAAAACAGGCAGTTAGTTGCGTTTTGTTGAGGGAAAGTCCCAAGTGTAATAATTGTGTTATTTAAAATGCAAATTGGTATTCAAAAATCCAATTCGTAAGGCCCTTAATGGAGGTGAAAACATTTACCATCAAGAACCTTTTACTAAGCTAAATGTACACATTACACCCCCACCTTTTCATTTTCACTTCTCGACTGTGTATACATGAGCTAATATTTTTTTGCGTCAAATTAATTATTTTTTTATTAAATATTTGTTTGACTTGTAACAGGCATGATAAAGGTAAAATAAAAATGAAATATATGAAAAAAAGGAAAACAATAAGACTGAATTTGATTCCCGGTGGAGGTGCAGTTTCAAATTGTGTTTTCAACCGGATCTGTAAAACGTTAAACTTCATTTCCCAATATGTGGCGACTTGTTATTGGGTGTGTGTTAAATTTAAATTTTACATAGTACCTGATAATTGCCTGAGAAGTAAGTACCAAAACAAGCCAATAATGAACTTATAATTCTGGCGCGGTTTACGGGTGACACCTATGCAAAAGCATTGTCACCTTATGTATAAGGACTGTTGCTTTCATTGTTTACAAACCAATTTCTCAATAGATGGCGTTACAAAAAAAGTTTCTTCATCACTTCATAGATGGTGGTGGTGTTTTATCTCATTTTCAAGTGAAAATATTTTCATGAATAACATACGAAGAACTTTCAAAAATTGGATCGATAGGGAACTCAATAAAAGGCATAATTGGTGAACGTTGCGCAAGCGCATAAAGTGATCACGTATACCGATCGATGACAGGTCGTAAGCCCTGTATGTGCCTTGATTTACCGATTCTCATATAATATTCCAACTTCGTCTCTATTGAGATATTAAAAAAATCGCCATAAATAATGCAATGGAATCAAGCGATGGAATCAAAACCCTTATGATAACCCATATCTTGAATATAATAATTATCTTATGGATTTTTACTATACATATCTTTAGATATTATAGAACTTCATAAGATAAAATATCCATGATATGCGTTATAATGAAGGTTTTGATTCCACAGTTTGTCCAGACTTGCCTCCCTGGTTTAATTTAAAACTTGGATGCTAACTGTCTAACGAAAGTCTGTCTCTCAATACAATTGTAAACTGCTAGCCCTAGAACAGGATTTCCTATTTGGGCAGCAGTACCTAATCTACTTATTGTTGTGATAATAAATGTGGTAAATAAATAAATAAATAATAATAAAGAACTATGGCCTTTACTTGTCCCTACTTGTTATTGATCAAAACTGTAAATAATTGTTTATAACTCCTCACTACCCCAAGCGGATATAGTGGGGATTTATGAATACGCATTTTTTTAAGATATTTTTTTTAAATCAATTAAGAACTATTACACTATATTTTAGATTCTTCATATTGTATTGTTTATTTGAAGTCAATAGCTTTTTCGCCTTGTTAGGACATCTTCAAGACTGTATAAGCCTTATATAGCAAAAGGCACATCACTTTTAAAAAAAAACATTGATGAATCATCAAGTTTTCATTATAAATATTTAAATCAAAAATAATTTCTAGTTGTCGCCAAATAAGTTGAACTTATAGCCGGAAGGGGGGCGATTTGCACATAAACAAACGAAGCAAAAAGACAAATTTGCGCTCTGCGCAACCGGAAGCTCTTTCAAGATGTTTGGCGAAAATTATCCCAAATTCATTTCATTATGATACCGAAAATTTTCCATACAAATTTTACTTTATGGAATGACTTGGTAGGGAGGAGTATGGCATTGGCTACAACCCACTCGTTTTTTCATAAATACCTAATTTTTTTTTTTTTATAAATAAAAATGAATATGTCCTTGTTAAACAAGTACATATACATCTTCCTACGTTCCCTAAACTAAGCATAAATGCTTGTCCTATAGGTGAACGAGATCGGTCGAGGCAGGATTCGAACTCGCGACCACTGGATTACTAACCCAGCGCGCTAACCGCTCTGCCATCCACCCATCCAATATAATATTTTTTATCCAAAGTACGTAGGATATTCCTAAAATTAAAAAAATCAAAGTTCATAAATATATTTTTTTTACGAATATGATTTTTATAAACTTATTCCATAAAGTTTTTGAAATGTAGCTAATCTTCTAAGTCCAACTATGTGAAAGTATTAATAATATTGGCTCCAAGAAAGCTTTTTAAATTGTATTTCGTTGTTAGTACTAAATATTCAAAGACGTTAAAAAAATACTTTGACAACATGTCACAAACATTTATGATGTAAATAACTTCCCCAACTTTTACATAATATTTCAACAATTATTATTTGAGCTACGTATTTTTTGCTAATATAATATATTATATTTTTTTCAAAAGTGATGTGCGACGTTGACCAAGACTAGGCTCGCTTTTCTTTATTTAACCGATAATCCAACTGTCGATTTGTTCAAGAGAACCTTGTTCTCTTAACATATCGACAATGTTTCAAGCCAATATACGCGAGATTTGTATGCAGGGTCTATATTTTTCACGGTTTTTCAAACTTTGAAGTCAAAAAACACCAACTTAGAGGCATTGCAGCATATGTGTTCTAAATTTATGGATTTACTCAGAATTCGGAGTAGAACATTTAGTGTGTCTGTTTCCCCCCCCCCCCCCTTATAACTTATGATCAGCTCAATTTACAGAGCCCAAAATTTCAGAATATATAGATAATTATAGGCCTACAAAACTTTTATACTCATAATTTTGAATTTTCGTTTCAGTCAGGGGCTATAAATTTTTGGTACTTTATTTTATTTTTCTATATATCTCAAAAATTATAATAGTTAAAAATTGGTATTATTATAGACAAATTTATTTTTTCAAAAAGTTATAGTTTCTCAAACATTCTTTATGAAGAAAAATATTTTTTTTATGATTAAATTATGTGTTTAACTGCCTATATTTCCAATGTTTTAAAACATATTGAAAAAAGCCGAAGCACTCAAACTAGATTATTTAATTTTCTATAAAAAATATGAAAATTGTAATAGTAGGTACATCTCAAACTTTTTATAACAATTTTTATAAAAATTGAATTCAGTGACGACATTGTTTCATACAATTTATACATCATGCTGTTTACATATTCTGGGTAGGAAAAACAGTCTGACCTCCATACTGTCATATCCTGACATACATACCTACATGTTTTAAATGGAAAACAAAATATCTTATAATATTTATTAATTTGTGTTTATGTGTTAATAGTTTTGTACGTGTTCTTCAATTATACATACTATCGCCATCGATGGTTGGATCTCATGTGTTACATGCAACTAGTATATAATAATTTTTGTATGTAAATGACACTGTGCACTATCGATGACTGAACTGTTTGTATGAAGGTAACTTCTTATTTTACGGCTGGGCGAGCTTATATTATTTATGCTAAGATGAGGAGTCAAGTGGAAATCCCTAACAACTGGGTCACGACCTACCATTTGGGAAACCTTGGTCTATTGTTTGTAGGTATAGATCTATTGTCATATTCATTGACATGTGGTTGAACTCATAATATTTTGGGAGAATACTCATAATTCGTGTATGTATCAATTATAAAGGTACCCACTGCAGTAAGGGTTGACATTTGATGGTAGAATTTATTATAATTTATACCATAAAAATATGTGATATCATGACTTTACATTATTCCATAGTAGCGGAGAGTAAAAAAATATCTCGTGACCCAATTTATTTTTCATTCATATCATCACGGAACATCCCACAATGTGGGGTAGCCAGCGACAGATTTGCGGGTGTGCGTTAAAAAAAAAAAAACACGACACATGCGTGTATCACCACACACCAGTTCCGTCTCACCAAAACAGGCACTTCATTTGATGTTATTTTGCCTGGTGCATTTTCGATCTTAACTAGCGCATAATTTAGTTTTCATAATGTTCATCTTTAATTGTTTATAAAATTAATAAAATCACCCGGCTCATACCGGACACGGTAATAGAAATGAGTGGATTCACTATTCTAAGCCGGTGCCTCACAGTAATCCAATTTCTCTCAGCTAAAAATAATGATAAGTTTAATGAAATCGGCATTCGGAAACAACAATTAACTTGCGCAGGACACTAATAATACCTATTCGAAAATACGAATATTCATGTTTCTCAAAAATTGTATAAATTGTTAAAAACATTACAAAATAATGTGTCAATAATCCATTATAATGGAGTTTCCATCGCTGATTTGTAGAGACAAGAGACAATTGCCTTCAGTTTTTAATCTTTTCCTTGGATTGAAGATTGAAGCAAACTTTACAAATATTTGTCGAATTAATTCTCTCGTCTTACATCGGGGTGAGGCGATAAAGCGGACGAATAAAATGAAAAAAAAAAGATAATTGAAGAAGATTTGCTCAGGTAAGAAGTGGGGTGAGAGCAAGGAGCTGGCATCAAAAGGCTCCGAATGTATTTATAGAAGATGCTGTATCTTCGGTACAATGAAAAATCAGATTTGTATGTCTCGCTCGGAGCGAACATCTTCACAAAGAAACCTATTTGAAGAGATTCACCTCCGAGTGAAACTTTCGTGGCGTCTAGGAACGAATTGAAATAATAATTTTGTAACATATTTCGATGCGCCGTAGTCGCCTCGTATATTTTTGTATAAGAGTTTCATATTTTTGATTTAATGATCAGTGGTAAGAACATTCTTTTTCTTCTTCTTGTGCCGCTCCTTACGGAGGTTGACAACTGCTATCACGCCAAACTTATCCCGACCTAACGACAACCTAAGTAGTGCCGCTGGATCCAGAATCCTGAACCATTGCGTTGCCTAAGATTTTAAGCCAAGATATTCATTAACTCCCCATAGTCTGTCTTTCCTGTATTTTTTTTCCATTATAAGTTGTAAAAGGACATATTTATCACCACGGTATATGTGACTTAAGTATTGGACTTCTACATCATTTTTAAAACTTTTTCATTTGAGACTCTATCGACCCATGAGATGCGCAACCTTCTGTAAATATAGTCACATCTCGAATGCTTCAATTTTATTTATTGTTTGGAGTCCAACTTTTACTCCATACAACAGTACTGGCAACAGCTCTCGGCATTTCAATTAAGACGTATTTTTGCTGACGTGAGGAATCGACTTAAATCTTCATGGACATAGGGGACGACGCATTAAAATATAATTAAGGCTGTGGAAATGAGATCTCTCAGACAAATTCGTAGTAAAACAATATATTTTTTAAAATAGAAGTTTTTTTTTTAATAATTAAATAACAGTTTTAATGCACTCAAACATTTGAAATTTTACATCTGATGATGCTGGCTGAGTTCAATGAAAGCGCTTAGTCATTAAAATAAAAACTCATTGTGGATTAAAACTGTGTTATTTAATTATTAAAATAAAACCTTCTATTTTATAATTATGAATTTACACTGTGTTAACGAAAAAACCTTAAAATTATTAATATATTTTATGATAGAATAAAAAATGAGGATATTTTTAGTAATGCATAATCGTAAATTCTAAGAAACACAATTTATGATAGGACAATAAATAAGGATATTTGTCAGTAATGTATGATTCTAAGTTAAACATTTTATGATAGCAAAGAAATAAGGATATTTGTCAGTAATGTATGATTCTAAGTTCTAAGATAAACATTTTATGATCGGAAAGAAATGAGGATAGGTATTTGTCTTTGACGTATGATTTAAAGTTCTATCATAATATATTGCTTTTCGAGCAACAACATGTAGGTTACAGGTACGTTAAATATTCATACAACATCCACTCAATTACACGATGCTACATTCTAGAGACATAGAATATTAATCGTCTCACAGATACAGTCTGAAAACACAATTTGAAACTGTGTCTTAATCGGATGTTCAACCTGGGAACGAGTGCAAGAAGTCAGATAATAATAATAGCAATAATAAAGAGATTTTATAAAGCGCCGTTTAGTGATACAAGATCACTCCAAGGACGCTGTAGCTTATTTGTTGGCTCACAGAAACATACCAGTGTTAAGAAGTCTACCGAAGGTATCAATGCTCTGAGCTCCACGTATGTCAAGAGGCGTGAATGAGCGGGGGCGTAAATTCCCGCTCATTTGTGGTGGGGTTGGAATTATATTATGTGGTGCGAACAAGTCAACCAAAGAAAGCCTGTAAATCCATCTGCGAATATGAGACAGCCACTTACCTGTGACGATTCTCCAATCTTCGCAGGCACACAGATGTCGTATCTCCGGTCTCTGGTGGTCTGGTGGAGAGGATGGTTCGTCCACTCAGAATGTCTGAACGCACTTCACCATGCGGTCACACAACAATTCCTCCCGAAAATTCTTACAATAACGATATGTTATGAAATATTTAAAAGTGCACAGCAAATTATATTATTGCCTGCAAGTTTCAAGTGAAACGCGACAGATTAGTATCTTTAATCAGCGCGGCGTAATTAAAGGTTGATAGCACAATCAATGATGGCTATTTTTTCTCGAGAAGACGTAATTTGGTCTCTGCGAAATGTCAATACACGGTTCAGCTGACGTGCGACTACTCGTCAAAATCTGTAGATTTTTTCCATATCCATGGCTCAAACCATATCCGCCTACCTGTGTCGCTCAGATGTTGAAGGAACATAACAAATAAGTGACTATCTAATTCACAGATGGCAGACTGGTCCTACAGTTGACTTGTTAGAAATAAATAATTCAAAATAAATTATTCAATAACTTTGGCAAATGAATATATTGCTCAACCAAGGCGATTAATTCCATTTTAAAGGCCCGTTCACACTGAAACTGCGATCATGGTAAGCCGCTTTATTCTCTCTCTCTACTTATTTTAAAGAGTTGGTACTCTGTGATGAGATAGACACGGTTTTTTAATGTGTTGTCAGAATGTGGCAACTGGTTATTAGGTGCGAGTTAAATACATATTTGGCATAGTCGATACCAATTACATATTAGCTAGCCCGAGAAGCATTCCAAAATAAAAATATTTGTATATTCATACTTTTACTCCACTAGTATGAAATGGTGGAGAGTCATGATTTTATCACAATTTTTAAGCGTATTTTTGTACATCAATTTCTCAATGGGTATCATGTAGAGAGTGCATTCTTTGAGTCTCGTCACGATGTTTTTGTGTACGCCGTAATCAAGAGAGGTTTTTTACTCCTCACTACCCCAAGGGCATAAAGTGGAAAGTTATGATTTCGCAATTTTTTAAGTATTTTTAATTGAAGCTTATCAAGTAGTATCATGCTGAGATTGAATTCTGAAATTTTTATCGATTATAGACTAAATTACCTTATTTGTTTATCTAATACTCGCAAATTACGCTAATTTGTCGGCCATCATGGCTCAGTTGGTTGGATATCTGACTGCTGATCCAAAGGTCCCGGGTTCGATTCCCGGTAGAGACACAGTTTTTAATTGTGTTTTCTGTCTGGATCTGTGAGACGATAAATTTCGTAAGTCTTCAAAATGTGGCAACTTGTTATTGGGTGCGTGTTAAATTAATATTTGACATAGTACCTACCTGTAAGTTGCCCGAGAAGCAATATTAAATAAATAAATAAATATCTAATAATCGATTAGACCCCATTAGATTAGAAGGATATCTGATTAGTGCTTCTCAATTTTTTAACCGTCAATATTTCAGTGACCCCAAGCTCAGGAAACATAAATATTGACATTTAAATTTTCAAATTTCTAAAAAGGCACATTACTTTCATAAAATGGCATTGAAGATTTGTCAATTTTTCGTAATAAAATTTTTCAAGTCATATAATTTTACAAACCCATTTTATGAAAATACTGAAAATTTTTTATACAAAATTTTAATACTTTTTGGAGTGACTTGGTAGCAGGGGCGTGCCTAAAACTTTCAGACTATGCAAACCCTGAAAGAAAATTGTTAAATGTCGAATATTTTAAGTTTTTATAGCACAAGTTCATCGTTGATAATTTTTGCGGCCATGAATAATATTTTTCAATCACATGACAAAATACTATTTACATTTTGTGGCCCTGAATAAGATCGTGTTTAATTCCAATTTCCTATCTTGTAGTATGTTTGCAATGTTACAATATAGAATTATTAGGTCATGAATTAGTAATAATTTTATTTCTTGAAATGACAGTTTTATTAGGCAGAAATCGTATATATTTATGTATTTCTTTGTGTTTTATATTTGTAGGCAAGCCAAGGTTTTCGGCTTCTATAAGCTATTTCGCTACTGCTTCGTAGTGAGGAATATAGAGTTGGCCAAAACCCACTTGTTTTATTTTTATCTTGTTTCAAAATTGTTAATATGAGTCGTTTCTCACTTTAAATAATAATAGAAGTTAGAAATATGTCCGTTTACTCATCGTACCGTGTATGAAAATATTACGCTCAACTATGAATAAAAATCACTTGTATGGTAATTTCAAAATATCTTGAGATAAAGTTTTTACAAGTTTATCCATCCGCAAGCAATTACCAACCAACTATCCATACATTATTATATGTATTTCTTAACCTACTCAAACTTCATATTGTCTATGGACAAACGATACTAACTTCAAGACAGTGTTGTGTCAAAATATGACAAAACTTGTGAGATTTGTTATCATTTTATTGTAGATGGCGTATGACGACGGCATTGATTCATTCATTCTATCGCGGCTTTTCCCCACTATGTGTGTTTTCCCATAGCGGCTTTTGAGATAAGGATCCTTCGAACGATCTAAGGGCCAATAGGTAAAAGAGAATAACGGTTGGCGTCGTCGATACAACAGGGAGCTACATGAGACCTATGAAGAGCCCGATGTAATCAGTTCCATCAAGATAGGGCGCTTAAGATGGGCTGGTCACAGTGGTCACATAATCCGAATGGATGACGACAGCCCCACAAAACGCCTCACACTTTCTGTGCCACAAGGAGACCAGGGGGCCTAGACAACGTGTCATTTAAGCTAAGCGTTATATCGCTAAGCGATAGTAAATGTATGAAATTGGTCGCAATGACAACACGTGACAGCCACAATTTTCATACATTTCTATCGCTTAGCGATATAACGCTTAGCTTTAATGGCATGTTGTCTAGGGGGGCAGGAAGACCAAGGACTCGATGGATGGACAGCGTCGATGGGGATGCATCCGTAGCATATACATATTAGAAACTTGAGAATGAAGGCAATGGATAGACGGGAATGGAGGAAACTCCTGGATTCAACCAAGGCTCACCCAGGGCTGTCGAGCTTATTATGATGATGGTGTGTTTTCCCACCATCTACAGCCGGAAAATATCAGAGATGCCCCTGGTTTGATAGCATTCAAAAAGCATCTGAAGTCACACTCTTTATCCACATAACCACAAATTCACGTCTTTTCCCTTTATACCTTGACCTTCCTCCTCCCCTATCCTCCATCCAATACACATAGTGTCTCTATCTGGTGTATTTTTTTTTATATTCATTTGGTATTTTTATTTTCATATTATTTTTACTCCTCACTAACCCAAGGGGATATAGTGGAGAGTTATGATTTCGCAATTTTTAAGGGTATTTTTTTGCAGATTATCAACTAGTATCATGCTGAGATTGTATTCTGAAAGTTTCATCACAATGTATCTGTGTGTGTGTGTGCTATGTGCAGTGTGCAATGTACGGCGTGTTCATTTTACTTTATCGATAATAGACTAAAGTACTATTATCGATAAAGTAAAATGAACACGCCACCACTAGGGTTACGAAGGTCAGATGGCAGTCGCTTCAATGTAATAACCAGACTCCGTACCCCGATAGAAACGGGACAAAAGCGCTAAGGGGAAAGAAGATAATAGACTAAAGTACTCATTCTATTCTATTCAAATTTTGCAAATACTCGATTAGATCCCATTAGATTTTGAACGATATATGAATAGTGCTTCACAATTTTTTTAACTGTCAAATATTTCAAAGTGACCCCAAGCTCAGGAAAATTAAAATTTGATATTTTTATTTTCAAATTGGTAAAAAGGCACATCACTTTCATAAAATGGCATTGAAGAGTTATCAAGTTTTCATAATAAAATATTTAAATAATAAATAATATAACAAACTCATTTCATGAAAATGCTGAAAATTTTCAATACAAAATTTGAATACATTATAGAATGACTTGTTAGTTAGGAGTTTTGCGTTGGCCACAACCCACTCGTTTTATTTATATTATCTTATTAATTATTCTTTATTGAATTACTACGGTGGTAGAAATTGCCTGCGGGCAATAAGTACGCCACGTTGTTCATCACAATACAAGTTTTTAATTATTTAATTAATTATGTGTGGTACCTGGTGACAGGTATACGAGTGTGCATTAACCTATTCATTTATTTACTTTGGGAAGCTACAGCTCATTTACAGTTTTAAGATACACTATTAATTTTACAGTGTTAGAACGAAAAAAAGCATTCCATCAACATAATATAATATAAAAACAAAAAAACATTTTACAAGCCAAAAACATTCATACACACACATTCATACACACCCTCACACACATCATCACACACACACATACATACATAAGTACACATATTATATACACACATATATACAACAACTAGGGAAGGGAAGGGAAATGAGAGAAGAGAGACTAGGAGGACAGGACAGAGGGATATTGGTTGTCCATCACCTTCAGAACATCATGTCTAAATCTGTAATGTTTCGCGTTGAATATGTCTATCACAGTTGAGAATGTATTGTTATATTGGCTGCATATGCAAAATGCATATGCAGCTAATACGTGCATATGATTTTTGCATACTTTTCGTGCAATTTAAGGAAGCACGAAATATGCGTGTATCCCCAAACGCTCTTCTAAAAGTCAACATTCAGAATGGGTCATGAACTTCATTGTCGAAATATGTGAAATATATAAAGAAATATTATTAATACGAGATCGATGATAATATGTAATAGAAAAGAGTGGATGCACTATTATAAGGTAGCACCTCACAGCAGAAAACTTAATTTCTTTTATAAATAAATCTCATTTTTCTATTTATTTCCATAACCTTCATTATAATAATATTATAACTCTGTAGATATTTTAAGACATGCCTCATTTTGAATTCTCTCAAGACTCATTAATGATCGTGTAAAGCGATCATATGTATAAATAATAAATATATTATAAAAATATAAAAAAATATCATGACGTTAAAATTAGATAAGTTATCACAATTTGAAATCTGAAATTCTCTCCGAAAATAAGGAAACCTTGTGCTTCGAGTTCAGAAAATTTGCAATATAGAACATAATAAAACAACAATTCATATATTGGCATACAAAACTTCAGAGTTCAGATAAAAATGTTATTTACAACATAAGAAAACTACAATTCATATACAGGCACACAAAACAGCTGTTTAGATAAGTCAGAAAAAAATACAAACATAAAGGTAAGTATATAAAACATCAGAGTTTAGAAAATTAACCATTTGCAATATACATAAAAGAGAAAAAAAAAACTACAATTCATATATAAAGCTCACAAAACTTCAGAATATTTACTATTTGCGATAAGATTGTGAACATAATTTAAACAAATATTTTTCTAAGTAGCTCTACTATGAAGATAAAATAAAAGAGTTAAGTAGGTAGGTAGGTACCTAGGGGTATCACTTTTTTATAATTTTCAAAGCTTGTATTTTTTGAGGGGATAAAAGTTTTTACCTACAATTAGTTACAAGTTTTCATGAATTTCAAAATATACAGAGTCGTCACGA
Organism: Molanna angustata; assembly: GCA_963576475.1. Classification (NCBI taxonomy): domain Eukaryota; kingdom Metazoa; phylum Arthropoda; class Insecta; order Trichoptera; family Molannidae; genus Molanna; species Molanna angustata. The sequence goes on along the minus strand of OY754985.1, from coordinate 1,675,904 downwards.
CAGCGAAAGTGCCGAGAGCGAGAAATTGTAATAAGTTATATGGAAACTATTCAATATTTTGCTCTTAAACGGACAACACTTAATAAAGTATCCATTGACCCAAAAGGAGTACAGAAGAGAAGAAGAGGAATTGAAGTTAGAGCCTGCCAATGCTATCTTGACTAGATACTTCTTAGCATTAAGAACTTTGTAAAAGAATATGCTATCAAAGAGGGATCTTACTTTATAAGTAGAATTTGGATGAGTAAATTACATACTTAAATATGCCCAGGGGGGCAAGACTAGTCAACCAGCGAAATCAAAACCATCCATGTTTACCATATCATGGATATAATTAATTATCATGGATGGACGATGTATGACAGGGTCAGAAATGAGGACACAAGGAAAGAAAGATAAAGAAAGATGTCATTAATAGAATGAAAGTGAACACATTAAGATGGTTTGGTCACATGGGGAGAATGAATGATGAACGCCTGACGAAGAAAATATACATTGCGGACAGGAATGGTATGAGAGGTCGGGGCCGCCCAAGGAAAGGATGACACGTCCATGTGAACGGTAATGTCAGAAGCATGAATAACAGACGTCGACGAGGCGATATATGTATGTGTTTCAAGATAGAAATAAGTGGCGTTCGGCTCTCTCTGCCATACAACAGCATTACAATAAAGATTTATACAGATATACAGAGATAATTTTTATGTTGCCAATTATAATATTCTAAATATATTAAGTACATACACATTTATTAACAATTATGAAGACAGGGTGGGAAAGGAGAGAGGTAGGAAGGGGAGTGGGGGGAAGCATCGACCACTAGAAACTCATATTATGATTTGCCTCACGTGTCTCAATGTATGAAGAATAGTAAATTAAAATTAATTTAAAGTTAATGTTAAAGGTCTCAAAATATATAATAGTTTTTTTATCAGATTTTTAATTATCTCAATAGAGACGAAGTTGGAATATTTACTGTAGGAGAACCGAGAAATCAAGGCACCTACAGGGCTTACGACCTGTCATAGGCTGGTTTACGTGATCACTTTATGCGCTTGCGCAACGTTCACCAATTATGCCTTTTTAATGAGATCCCTATCAATTCAATTTTGAAAGTATATATTGTAATACTGAAATTCTTTTCGCTTGAAAATAAGGAATTTTTACTACAGCCATCTATGTGTGAAATTATGAACAACATTCTTATTATTTTCCTTGGTTTCCCGGTTCTCCTACAGTACATGTTCCAACTTCGTCTCTATTGAGATAATTAAAAATCTGTTAAAAAATATCTTTGACTCCCGACAGGGAAAAAAATCCAATGTTTGCGCATATGCAATAATAAAAAATATTCGATTATATAATAGTTTGCCACCAAACATAAAAGAAACCACAAGTCTTGCCACCTTTCGTAGGTTAGGTGCTGAACGCATAGTTAAAAAATATTAATGTTCTCCATACTTTTACATGTTAATAATAAAGTGTCATACTCTGTACCATAATTAATTATTGTCTAAAAAAAATACTTTTTGTTTACACAAGATTTATTAATTTTGTATTTTTTACGTCCAAATGTTAGTTACTACTACTACTAGTTTTGCGTTTACTATATTTCAACTCTGTATCACAAACCTGCTTATTTTCAACGAAACACCGCTCCTGATCGTATCATAAGTTTCTGTTGTAGGTACATCTGCATGAAGTTAGCTTCGGCTTTTCGCTTAGTTTCCAACTTGAATTATGACTGAAACTTGAACAATTTTTACTCTTCAACCGGAAACAATTATTGGAATGTTGCTGCGCGGAATTGTGCCATGCCAAAAACATGTTTACGCCATGTAACATTATGTCAACCCCCTAAATATTTTGAATAAGTAATAATACCTACTTATGTATGTAATGTTGTGTAATTTGGTGGACTGGCTGGTTTATGCATAACACTAATACCAAAAGTGTCATAATTGCAGAAAAAGATTTTGCTATATTCCAACTGTCGATTCGTTCATGAGAATTCAATTCTCTGAATGAATCGACATTATTATGCCAGGATGCGTGTACGAAGGAACGTTTTGTATGGAGTAGTAGACTTTTTGCATGCTAATAACACCAACTAGAGGCTTCGCAGCATATATGTTCCCATACATGGATTTACTCAAAATTCGGAGTAGAACATTTTATGTGAGTTTTGTGTGTCTGTGTGTGTGTCTGTGTGTCTGTCTTTCCCCCCCTTATAACTTTTGATCCGCTCAATTTACAGAGCCCAAAATTTCAAAATATATAAACACCTATAAGCCTACAAAACTTTTATACTCAGAATAGTGAATTTTTGTTTCAGTCAGGGGTTATCAACTTTTGAATTTTTGGTTTATTTTTCCATATTTTTCAGAGACAATAAAAGCTAGAACGCTGAAATTCGCTATAAACAAAGACAAATATAAAATCTCAAATAATTTTTTTAATAAAAAATCCAGGGATTCTCAAACATTTTTTATTAAGAAAAATATTTTTTTTTATAATAAATTTATGAGTTTAACTGCCTATGTTTCCATTTTTTTTAAAATATCAAAAAAAAGCCGAAACACCCCAACTAGATAATTTAATTTTCTCAAAAAAATATTAACATTGTATTAGCACATCTCAATTTTTTTTTAATAATTTTTATAAAAATTGAATTTAGTGACGACATTGCTTCATACCATTTGTATGGCAATCGCCTACACACAATATCTAAGAAGACTTAATAGTTTGATATTAATCTCCAAACATACATACATACCATCATGCTGTTTTCATATTCTGGGTAGGATCAAAGGACTGACCTCCATACTATCCTATCTCGACATACATACATAGGTACATGTGTTGTATAGAAAATCAACTATCTCAAAATATAAAATAATTTGTATTTATGGGATTATAGTTTGGTACTTATTCTTCAACTATACATACTGTCACTATCGACAGTTGGATCTCATGTGTTACATGCAACTCGTATATTGAAAATATTATAGGTTAGTATTGTTTATTATTGTCGAAAATTGTAATCATTTTCACATATTCAATCGATGAAACAATGAAAATCTTTGAAGTAACTAGATTATACAATTATATTCAATTTTGTAAAAGGTTATGTGGCAGCACGACGTCTGGCAACGAAGCGACCAATGAGTAGTGTGTCTTTACCGTTAGCATCGGCGGAGCCAATAAGCAGGCGGAGAACATTCCAGAAAGCAGCGTCGAGAGACGTTATAAGCGGCCAATCGAAGGTGTGACGAGCAGTGTCGATCCAATCTCTCTGTCTCGTTATTATTTCCGTGTTATATATTTGTATCTTAGTGTACTAATGTGTACTAACTATATGTACAAGAAGATTAAATAAATAAATAAAAATGTATTTTTATATTGTAAACGACTCACTAACAAATCACTCTACCTATAAAGTATTCAAAGTTTGTATAGAAAATTTTCAGTAATTAAAATTGAAATGAATTGAGTTTGTTTAACTATTTTTTTTAACTATTTCATTACAAAAACTTGCTTTTTATTTAATGCCATTAGAAAATAAAATTTTCAAATTATAAATTTCCTGACCTTGGGGTCACATTGAAATATATGACAGTTAAAAAAATGAGAAGCACTATTCAGATATCCTTAAAAATCTAATGGGTCTAAGCGAGTATCAGATATGAAAATTGCAAAATTTGAAAATAATCGAATGAGACTTTTAGTCTATAATCGATAGACGCCCGCTTGCACCAAACATATTTATTCGTCTTAAACCGGCTAAACTCCGAATAAACCTCGGTTATTGCGAATAGCGTCTTGCGCCAAACTTTTATTCGAAGATTAAGCCGAATAAACTTAACCCAACGGATGGGTCGGATTAACTTTAACTATTCATGTTAACCAGCTATCTGTCAATTGACATTTCGTTGTTATTATCATTACATAGGTTATATATTTTGAAAATTGACTGCCAATTGCCAAAGACTGATTGTTGTATTTGTCATACGTCATTAACTCACTAATTACTTTATTATCGGTATTAAGACATGCCATTCCTACTGACTGCGCGTTGTTTGACGATATAATTCGCTGTTGTAACGCGTCCCGTGATAGTTCGTCTTTCCACGCTGTGTATCTCTTCGTCGCAGATTAAGCATCCATATTTATAATTCAATTTTAAAATGAAAATATAATACTTTGTTGATAGAGGTTGACAAAGAGAATATAACCTACGGATAGTGGTTGACAGACGACGAGGATGAAAAACAATAATATGACATGACAGTTAACCACAGAAACATCGCAGTAACGGCGTACGTATCGTGTATTGCTATATAAAAACAATAATATGACATGACAGTTAACCACAGAAACATCGCAGAAACGGCGTACGTATCGTGTATTGCTATATAAAAACAATAATATGACATGACAGTTAACCACAGAAACATCGCAGAAACGGCGTACGTATCGTGTATTGCTATATAAAAACAATAATATGACATGACAGTTAACCACAGAAACATCGCAGAAACGGCGTACGTATCGTGTATTGCTATATAAAAACAATAATATGACATGACAGTTAACCACAGAAACATCGCAGAAACGGCGTACGTATCGTGTATTGCTATATAAAAACAATAATATGACATGACAGTTAACCACAGAAACATCGCAGTAACGGCGTACGTATCGTGTATTGCTATATAAAAACAATAATATGACATGACAGTTAACCACAGAAACATCGCAGTAACGGCGTACGTATCGTGTATTGCTATATAAAAACAATAATATGACATGACAGTTAACCACAGAAACATCGCAGTAACGGCGTACGTATCGTGTATTGCTATATAAAAACAATAATATGACATGACAGTTAACCACAGAAACATCGCAGTAACGGCGTACGTATCGTGTATTGCTATATAAAAACAATAATATGACATGACAGTTAACCACAGAAACATCGCAGTAACGGCGTACGTATCGTGTATTGCTATATAAAAACAATAATATGACATGACAGTTAACCACAGAAACATCGCAGAAACGGCGTACGTATCGTGTATTGCTATATAAAAACAATAATATGACATGACAGTTAACCACAGAAACATCGCAGTAACGGCGTACGTATCGTGTATTGCTATATAAAAACAATAATATGACATGACAGTTAACCACAGAAACATCGCAGTAACGGCGTACGTATCGTGTATTGCTATATAAAAACAATAATATGACATGACAGTTAACCACAGAAACATCGCAGAAACGGCGTACGTATCGTGTATTGCTATATAAAAACAATAATATGACATGACAGTTAACCACAGAAACATCGCAGAAACGGCGTACGTATCGTGTATTGCTATATAAAAACAATAATATGACATGACAGTTAACCACAGAAACATCGCAGAAACGGCGTACGTATCGTGTATTGCTATATAAAAACAATAATATGACATGACAGTTAACCACAGAAACATCGCAGAAACGGCGTACGTATCGTGTATTGCTATATAAAAACAATAATATGACATGACAGTTAACCACAGAAACATCGCAGAAACGGCGTACGTATCGTGTATTGCTATATAAAAACAATAATATGACATGACAGTTAACCACAGAAACATCGCAGAAACGGCGTACGTATCGTGTATTGCTATATAAAAACAATAATATGACATGACAGTTAACCACAGAAACATCGCAGAAACGGCGTGCGTATCGTGTATTGCTATATAAAAAAAAACAATTGCGACGAAAAATGTCCAAATGAGTAGTCATCTACCTGGCATCCCCCGAATAGCTAACCGACGGTTAAATTCTGTTGGTGCAAGAAGTTATTTTAAACCCACGGTTACCAAGTTAACAATCCCGGTGGAGACACAGTTTTTAATCGTGTTTTCAGTCTGGATCTGTGAGACGATTAATATCGTAAGCCTCCAGAATGTGGCAACTTGTTATTGGGTGCGTATTAAATATATATTTGACATAGTGCCTGTTAGTTGCCCGAGAAGCAATATAAATAAATAAATAGATAATGAATACATTTTTTTTAATTGCATATACGCAAACATTGGATTTTTTCCCTGTCGGGAGTCAAATGATATTTTTATTGACAATAACATCTCAATAGAGACGAAGTTTGGATATTTATAGAAGAACCAGTAACTCATGCACCTACAGGTCTTACGACCTGTCATCGGCTGGTTTACGTGATCACTTTATGCGCTTGCGCAACGTTCACCAATTATGTCTTTATTGAGTTCCCTTATCAATGTAATTTTTAAAAGTTCTATATATTTGAATAATGTGTAAACATTTCACCTGAATAAATATGAAATTATACCTACTATTGCCATCTATGAGGTAATAGTATAATTTCGTATTTATTTATAAAAATTACATTGATCACGTAAACCAGCCGATGAAAGGTCGTAAGCCCTGTAGGTGCCTGAGTTACTGGTTCTTCTATAAATATCCAAACTTCGTCTCTATTGAGATGTTATTGTCAGTAATAATAAATAATGTTGGCATCATAACTCATTTTATACCAACTTGTGGATTGGTTGCTTTCTGCATATCTGTACTCATATGTGTCATATGTATGTTTGGGTGGGTATTAATAATTTCTTATGTTGCTACCATATCAGCATACATTCTGCTCATATACCGTGAGGAAGGGATGTAACATAAAGTCCTGGTATTATTACTCAAGGGTTGGAGAGTGTAGGGATGATGAAATTGCTCAAAGTATTGGATTAATTCCCGCAAAAAATTTTAATTTCCAAAAAATATGCACAACAAAAAGAGATTTGTTTCTATCATAATCGGACGGAAAACACTATTTATCTTTTCAATGGAAAATTTTGATGAAAATCCATAAGTAAAAAAGCTAGTGACCGCCAGACTTAGTAATACTGAGAGTTGGCCCACCACCACCCAGACTCGCTTTAGGAGATGAAGTCTCCTATTCGAGTCCACTGAATACGCCAGCAAAAGGCGCACTTAAAAAGTGTGCCGCGTATAGGTGCGTGAGGGTGACCTTTAGGTTGCTCGAGAGCAGCCCGCAGGTCACACGACACATGCATCCTTTCGGTCACCAGAAGGCCGACCTCCAGGATGCACACACCCCAAGATCAGTTTACCCTCCAAGCCCCACAATTATTATTTTTTTTTTTCGTTTATTACCCCAATTTATGTAATAGTATATGACTTATGTAATAGTATAAAGCTAGTGACTGCCAGACTTAGTAATACTGAGAGTTGGCCCACCACCACCCAGACTCGCTTTAGGAGATGAAGTCTCCTATTCGAGTCCACTGAATACGCTAGCAAAAGGCGCACTTAAAAAGTGTGCCGCGTATAGGTGCGTGAGGGTGACCTTTAGGTTGCTTAAGAGCAGCCCGCAGGTCACACGACACATGCATCCTTTCGGTCACCAGAAGGCCGACCTCCAGGATGCACACACCCCAAGATCAGTTTACCCTCCAAGCCCCACAATTATTATTTTTTTTTTCGTTTATTACCCCAATTTATGTAATAGTATATGACTTATGTAATAGTATAAAGCTAGTGACTGCCAGACTTAGTAATACTGAGAGTTGGCCCACCACCACCCAGACTCGCTTTAGGAGATGAAGTCTCCTATTCGAGTCCACTGAATACGCCAGCAAAAGGCGCACTTAAAAAGTGTGCCGCGTATAGGTGCTTGAGGGTGACCTTTAGGTTGCTTAAGAGCAGCCCGCAGGTCACACGACACATGCATTCTTTCGGTCACCAGAAGGGCGACCTCCAGGATGCACACACCCCAAGATCAGTTTACCCTCAAAGCCCCATAATTATTATTATTTTTTTTTCGTTTATTACCCCAATTTATGTAATAGTATATGACTTATGTAATAGTATAAAGCTAGTGACCGCCAGACTTATGTAATAGTATAAAGCTAGTGACCGCCAGACTTATGTAATAGTATAAATGTAGTGACCGCCAGACTTATGTAATAGTATAAAGCTAGTGACCGCCAGACTTCTGTAATAGTATAAAGCCAGTGACCGCCAGACTTATGTAATAGTATAAAGGTAGTGACCGCCAGACTTATGTAATAGTATAAAGGTAGTGACCGCCAGACTTATGTTATAGTATAAAGCCAGTGACCGCCAGACTTATGTAATAGTATAAAGGTAGTGACCGCCAGACTTATGTAATAGTATAAAGGTAGTGACCGCCAGACTTATGTTATAGTATAAAGCTAGTGACCGCCAGACTTATGTAATAGTATAAAGGTAGTGACTGCCAGACTTATGTAATAGTATAAAGCTAGTGACCGCCAGACTTATGTAATAGTATAACTAAGTTTAGTTTGTCGATCGACAATTCTTGATAGAACTCCATTGTACGTTGATATGTTATAAAAATATATAAAAATACTTGGTTAATGTTCTATTATACTTGGTTAGCTGTTCATAATTATAACTACCAAATATCTATGAAATACATTGGTTTTAACCACACTTAAAAGATAACAATAAACCAATAAATACAATATTATTTACCTTTCGAATTTTACTGCTGTCGTTTTCTTTTGTTACAGACCTAATGGACACAGGGGACTACAACCAGTGACCCAACTACTTTCATTGTATTAAAACGTAGATTTGTATAGATTCATTTGCATTATATAACTTCTTTTCAACCGTTCAAAAACCAACATTTTTATACACCTGTCATGTAAATTTTGTATATAACCACTAGTCTCAGTCTTGTAGAGCATTATTCTGACGATGTGCTTTGCACGAAACGCGTCAATAATCCAATAAATATAATAGAACATTAACCAAGTATTTTTATATATTTTTAAAACATATCAACGTAATAGTATAACGGTAGTGACCGCCAGACTTATGTAATAGTATAAAGCTAGTGATCGCCAGACTTATGTAATAGTATGAAGGTAGTGACCGCCAGACTTATGTAATAGTATAAAGGTAGTGACCGCCAGACTTATATAATAGTATAAAGGATTTTTTATACTCCTCAAAAAAAATTAAAATATTTCATATCTTAATTCACAAAAAAGTTTGAATCGTTCTTCGGCGCTAATCGTATATATTTGTATGATATTTCATATATTAGGTATAGGTACATATATTGAGGATATCGCAAGATGTGGTCGACGGAGAGGAAGGTTCTAGAACGAAAGTGTGTCGAGAATGACAGATTCAAGAACCGTCAAAGTGGCCAGGGAGAATGTTTCCCGGAGAAGCATACCTCCTGGTCATCCTTCCAATATATGGAAAGACAGCAGCTGGCAATGAACGTTACAGGACTCAGGAGAGAACTTGTCGCAGGACTTTAATAGACCAACAGGCCTATACAGAAGAAGAAGAAGAAGCATATATTTCTAAGGTTTTTCTTAATCTCAGACTGGATGAAAATGAATTTGAGATAATTTATTTATGAAGTGTAAATGAATTATATAATTTTATTCAGACAATTAAGTAAATACCTCGGTCATTTGATACAAATTTAATGGGCACTTATACAACGATTACTGTTTAATGTTTAAACTTGGTTTATTTCGACTATATAACTTTATTTTAATAAAAAAACAATCTCCCATAACACACGAAGCAAAATAATAAACAATAGTAAATGTGTGTTATTATCTTTTTCTTGACAAATTTAATATCTCAATAAGGACAACGCTTACAGGGATTATAACCTGTCATTTTTATTTTATTTGTTTTTATTTTATCTCAACAACTATTTCATAAATTGCTTAAAAACATTACACATATCAAAGCCAATTACAGAGATGTTTGGGTTACGTGATTACTATTATGCACTAACAATATGCCGAAATATACACTAATATAGGCCGAAATGTGCACTAAAAACTCATTATATGCCCAAAATTGGCATAATGCATAAATAATAAAAAAACAATTATATATTTTTTGTACATATATTCTAATTGAGGACGATACACAAACAGCAAAACGTCATTTAAATAGTGAATATAGTTTTTGTGAAAATATACAATTAAGTTTTTTCTGAATTATCGAGAGCAAATTTGTGACGTTTGTCACCCAGTATCGCTGTCGCCAAATATCTTGAACCATTTCGCCGAGAAGTGGGCGATTTGCACGTATATACATATACCACCGAAGCAAAAATATACAAGTTTGTGTTCTTTTCTTTAGAAAACCTTTGTATCTAATTCACATTGTTTTGTGACGTGCCCGTTAAAACGGGCTTGTAAGATAAAAGTGTAATAATGAAATATTTGTATTTTTGTTAAGACTTGTTAAACATGTGTTTATGTCAAAGTCATAAATATATCGTAAAGTTTGGCCAGTGATGTCTATTGTAACTTAAATCCTTCAGATAACCCTTCGCCCTTAACTGGGATACGTCTCATATATGGGAGATACTTACATATCCACAAATATGTTACTGGGATTGTCTTAATAACCGTGCGTAACAGAATAAGAAGACACAGTTTTTTTTCATATTTTTTTTTATCAAGATAACAAAATGGTATACAAATATATTAATTAATATTTTTTTTAATAAAAAATACGCAAACATTTTTTTCCCTGTCGGGAGTCAAATGATATTTTATTGACAAACTTTTTAACATCTCAATAGAGACGAATTTGGGATATTGTTGAAGAACCAGGAACTCAAGGCACCTACAGGACTTACGACCTGTCTTCGGCTGATTTACGTGATCACTTTATGCTCCTCCACCAATTATACCTGAACGTTGTGCATGCGCATAAAGTGGTCACGTAAACTTTTAAGAATATTGAATTTTTGTTACAGTCAGGGGTTATCAACTAATTTTTCCATATATGTATCTCAGAAACCATAAAAGCTAGAACGCTGAAAATTGGTATGAATATAGACAAATACAAAATCTCAAATTCATTTTTACAAAAAATTTCCAGTGTTTCTCGAACATTTTTTATTAAGAAAAATATTTTTTCCATGAAAAATATTAAATTTATGTGTTATACTGCCTATATTTCCAAAGTTTTTAAAAATATCGAAAAATCCGAAACACCCCAGCTAGATAATTTAATTTTCTAAAAAATATATTAATATTGTCATCTCAAAATATCAATAAAATTTTTAACAATTTTTATAAAAATTGAATTTAGTGACGACATCGCTTCATACAATTTGTATGGCAGTGGCCTATACACAATATCTAAGAAACTCTATTATTTGATACTTAATCTCCAAACATACATACATACCATCATGCTGTTTTCATATTCTGGGTAGGAGAAAAGGACTGACCTCCATACTACTATCTTGACACACATACCTACATGTGTTGTATAGAAAACAAAGTATCTTAAAATATTCAATAATTTTGATTTATGGGTTTATAGTTTGGTACTTATTCTTCAACTTTACATACTATCGCTATCGACAGTTGGATCTCATGTGTTACATGCAACTAGTTTTTATTAAATTACTCTAAATCCACATTTCTTAGGTACAGCTTTTGACATATTTTTTTAAAATAACTTCATTATCACTAAATAATTCGTATGAAGTACCGGGTTAACGAATTGCGAATATTGTAAAGATATGAAAGTGGAAGCGTATGTGAGGGTAGGAAATACATAGAAATACTAAGTCCATAAAATTATGAAGAATCCTTTCAACAAAATGGGATATTACTACCCTATTCTATAACTCATACACATTCAGTTTCTCTTTACTATACATACTTCTATGTACATTATACATCTATATTATGTTCACTGTTCATGTATCAGAGCTGCTTTAAGGGTAACTTATTTATTAAATCTATGTAATCCACAACCTCAAGCCTGTTTTGAAATTGGTGCTATTACAGAACGAGACATAACGATTTACTTTACAAAGATATGCAATAAATTGTGGAGAGTAAAGATTTCATTATTTTTAAGCATGTTTTAACATCACTTTCTCAAAAGGTATCATGTAGAGAGTGCACACTATGCGTTTCGTCATGTATGTACGTCGTACGCCTTATTCATTTTATGTTCTATCTAGAGCTATAATATGTGCAAAGTGAATAGACTTGGAGTTCATTAGTTTTTCATAGACATCCATTAATTGTGTTGACTTCACATTGATACCATATATGTAATGTAAAGTTCATGATTATTTCAGGAAGACGCTAGTCTGTGAGGATAAATAATAAAACGTCTTTTCCATAAACTGTATAATTTGGAGTGCCTCAGGGATCAATACTCGGACCTTTTTTGTTCATTCTATACATCAAGATTACTCAATTCAATATGAAATTCAAATGATTCCCGTTGAGATGATGATGTAGAACAATAAGTTTAAAAAATATAAAATCATGACTCTACGCAACTCAAGAAAACAAAATCATTTTCAAGAAAAAACGAGTGGGTTGTAGACAACGCTATACTCCTCACTACCAAGTCACTCCGCAAAGTATTCAATTTTTCTATGGAAAATTTTCAGCGTTTTCATGACATTACTATTATTTTAACTATTATGTCCTTGAACAAAGAATGAATATGACCTTGTAACAAGTACATATATATCCTTATACTTTTCCTTATTTAAGCAGATGCTTGTGTTTAGGTGAATGAAATGGGTCGTGGCTGGATTCGATTTCGCGGCAACTGGATTACTAACTCAGCGCGCTAACAGCATATTATTTAAATTATTAATATTTTTATAATGTTCATGAAATTAATATGTTTATTTAATATTTTATTACGAAAAATTGATAATTCTTCAATGTCATTTTAGGAAAGTGATGTGCCTTCAATTTTTAGTTGAGACCTAGCCGATCGATGGCAGGACAGCACTGCCGAAACATGTCGCATAGTGAATCAAAATATAGTGGTTTAAGGCAAAATTCATAGGCCAAAACAGTTAATATAAACAACCACAAAATATTCGCCGAGTATTTAAACTATATTAAAAATTTCGAATTTTAAGTTGTCTTAGCTTGGGGTCACTTTGAAATATTTGACAGTTAAAAAAAATAAGAAGCACTGATCAGATATCCTTCAAAATCTAATGGGGTCTAAGCGAGTATTAGATGTACAAATTTGCAATATTATTAGAATCGAATGAGTAGGTACTTCAATGATCGATAAAGTAGAATAAACACGCCGTACATAGTTCATAGTAGGTACCTACACAGCACACACACACAGACATACATTTAAATAAATCTTTCAGAATACAATGTCAGCATGATACTAAGTTAGTTAATAATCTGCAATTCAAAAAAAAAACATTAGAAATTGCAAATTAATAACTCCCCAATATATTCCCTTGGGGTAGTGAGGAGTGAAAAAACTAAATTCATGTTGTTTGTTACGAGGCACCGGCTTTGGAGAATATAAAAAATAGAAATTATAAGCATCGTTTTTGAATAATATAATTTGGACAATGAATCCACCTTGGACCGGCCCTGCTCTGACTAGGTTCCGTACTCCAATAACACTCTCTACTAAATGATTTATGTTCAACTTGACTCTAGCGAAATTTTTCCTTTTTTTACGTCAAACCATGTCCTTGACAGACTTCATTGTACTTTGACATTTCTATTTCATCAAAATTCTTTTCTTTAGAGGAATTGCGATGTGTGTAATATGGTGAAAAGGATATGGAAGGCTATAAAAAAATTTTGTTCATTATATAAGATACTGTGTCCTTCATAAATGTTTCATTGGTTTTTATATTATATAAATATTACTATCCACTACTGCGTTATCATAGTGATGTTACGTTTTCAAAAAAATTCTGACAAGAGTATTATAATTGTGGTCCTTAATATAGCAATCAAATACAGATTTTTTTAATTCCTCATTACCCCAAAGGGAGGTATAGTGAAGAGTGATGAATTCGCAATCTTATTTTTTTATTGTAAATTATTAGATTTCATTATATTTATTTATACACTTTTTTGTACATACATAATATTACATAGTACAAATGGCGGACATATTGCCTAGAGGCAATTTCTTCCAGTCAACCATCTGAGATCAATAGTACAAAACATAGTTTCGGCATATACATAATAACACAATAACACAACCAGTATAATACAGCAAATCAAAAGTGAGAAATTACACAAATTTAGAAAGGAGAGGAAAATCAGAAAGGGAAGGGAGAGGATGAGGAGCGATCAAAAAGGATGGAAAGTGAAATTGGGACATGTGTTCGTTATGGAATTGAGAGGAAGAGCGAGCATTTAAGACGAGATTTGAAAATTGGAAGTGATGTGGCAGTTCTAATATCAAATGCTAAATTGTTCCACAGCCGGGCAGCATGAATAGTGAAGGAAGATGAATAGTATTCTGTAACGTGAGGTGGGATGGCAAGGGTTCTTTCTTCTCTATACCGAAGTGGGAGTCCATGAGAGTCCATTATAGATTTTATTCTGAAAATTTCATCACAATGTATATGTGTGTGTGTGTGTTGTGTAATATTTGCTTTGTACAGCGTGTTTATTCTACTTTATCGATTATAGACTAAAGTACTCGTTCGATTCCTTTATAATTTTGCATATTTGTATATCTTATACTCGTTTAGACCCTATTAGATTTTAAAGGATATCTGATCAGTGCTTCTCAATTTTTTAACTGTCAAATATTTCAAAGCTCAGGTAACTTATTATTTTATATTAAAATTACTAAAAATGCATATCACTTGCATAAAATAGTATTGTAAGATTATCAAGTTTAAATTATAAAATATTTATATAAAAAATAATATAACAAACTCATTTAATATAAAATGCTGAAAATTATCCATACAAAATTTGAATACTTTGTAGAGTGACTTGGCAGTGAGGAGTTTAGCACATTCCATTCTTTTATCTTTATATTATGTAGCTAGTAAACCAACCAACTATAACTGTCCATTACTGCGCTATCATAGGGCCGATATTACAGTCTCAGTTTAAGAGCTAAACTCAAGTTTTACATAAATATAGCGTATTACAGTGTCCGTTTCGGCCTAATCTTCCCTCAAATACGTCACTAAAACGACAAATATTTTACTCAACGTTTTTGGCGGATTAAGTACTTAACGGCGAGTGAACTGTCATTTGCTAGGCAACGCGTGTAGTTTCAGTTTCTATCACTAGAGGCATTGGGCAACGAGTGTAGTTTCAGTGTTCTATCACTAGAGGCGTTAGTTGTATCGACGGTGGCGCCACACAACAAAACAAACTGACAGCCATATTGAAACGAACATGGGCATTTAAAAGCATTATTTTGGTGAAAAAAAAAAATTTTACCATGCTGGATAGTAATATAATAGTATCGTCCCGTTTTGTAGTTGGTATTATTTGAGGTTATTTAAAATTTGACAGATAATAACCACAGAAAAAGTAAAATATGTATTTAATTGAAGATTTAGTAACTGACATGTCATATTGCACTGTGATACGGAAATGGATTCAATCTCCCCTTAACATTAATCTTGAGTTTAACAAACTCAATGAGTTGTAACGACTGTAATACCGGGCCATAGTGATGTTACGTTTTCGTAATTTTCATACAAGAGTAGGTATTATAATTGTAATGAAATGAGATCATTAAGAAGAGTATGTAATAGAACGATATATGATAGAATAAAAATAAGGCCAAAAGGAGAGAATGCAAGATAAAGAAGAGTATTATAAATAAAATGAAAGTGAATTCCTTGAGGTGGTTTGGACATATTGAAAGAATGTATGATGAACGACTGACCAAAAATATATACATGGGAGTAAGAGAAGGAGTGAATAGTAGGGGGCTCCCCAGAAAGGGATGGCATGACCATGTGAATGATATTTTGATAGAAGGAAATATAGAAGCTTGAATAATCGACGAGCATGTATGAGACGATGCATGGATGTAAAGGAAGCTAGGAATGTATGCAAAAATAGAGGAGTATGATGCTCGGTTCTCTCTGCTTACCCTGTAAGGGATATGGCGTGATGGTATGTATGTATGTATGTATGAGTAATATAATTTAATTTTTTTATGTACCAATCAGATTTACAGCTTTTATTATTGAAACATTCGTAAAGCGTAACATTTTTTTAATACAGTTCATAATATCGGATGTTCTCAACTAGGGAATCCAATCCCGCACCAAAACTTCGAATCCGCACGCCTGCGGGTTTGAGGTTATCTTTTTCTCCGTCATCCCTCTTTCGTCCAGTAATGGACATAGGCCTCCCACTGAGACCTTCACAGCTCCCTATCCTGGGCAGACCGCATCCATCCGCCTCCAGCTACTCTTCTTATATCTTCAGACCACCTGGTTAGAGGCCTTCCAACACATCTCTTTCCCGTTCTAGGTCGCCATTCCAACACTTTTTTAGTCCATCTGGAGTCTGTGGTTCGGGCGATATGCCCTGCCCATCTCCACTTCTGGTTTGCAACCTTTTGGACAACGTCGGTTACTTTGGTTTTCTCTCTTATCCACAAGTTAGTTTTTTAGTTTGTTTTAGTTATTGAGGTGATAAAAATCGCAAATTCGCCGGATTTGCGGGATTGAGGCGATTAATCTCGTGGATTCGCGGGATTTGCGGAATTGAGGTGATTAATCTCGTGGATTTGAGGGACTGAGATGATTAATCTCTTGGAGTCACGGGATTTGCGGGATTGAGGTGATTTTATTTATTTATTTATTTTATTTTATTTTAATTATTTACACTTGTTTTTTTATGTTTTATGTGCGACCGACATCCGCTTCACTGGGAACATACTTATTTCGCGGATTCGCGGGATATGCGGGATTGAGTTTTTGTATCAGTGCCGCAGTTAAAATTGACCGACTGCCGTGGCACAGTTGGTAAGCCGTTTGGCTTCTGTGCGGGCGTCCTGGGTTCGATCCCCAGCAGAGGAGAAATTTATTTAAATGTATTTTGCTTCTCTGGTCTGGAAACACTGGTTAGTTGGAAGAAATTGCCATTTGGCTTGCCACTTGCGTAGGGTGCAATGAAAAATTTATTATTATTATATGACATAATTTATACCATCACGATATATTCCACATTGTGAGGTAACCAGCGACAGGTTCATGGGTGTGCATCACATTATAATTGGAAGCTCGACACTTGCGTAAATACCCACACACCAGTCTAATCCCACCTATAAAGGCACTACATTCAGAATGGGTGGTGAATAATATTGCTGTACTATGAAAGATGTTATTGCTACCTGTTGTATTTTCGATTACCCGACTCTTACCGGGACACACGAAAACGATGATAAATAAAAAGTGGACGCACTATTCTAAGCCGGTACCATACAGGTGATGATTAAAACAGGTTAATGAAAACTAGATTTGTGCTTTTTATTTTTCGCATGCACATACACATATACACTTACACACACACCCTCACACACACCTTCTCTCACACACACACACACACACACCCTCACACCATCACACACACACACACACACACACACACACACACACACACACACACACACACACACACACACACACACCATCACACACCATCACACATACACACCTTCGCACACACATATTATTTTGTATCTTGAATATATGACTGTATTTTGTAATAAATTATGATAGTATTGTAAGCTAATAATTGATGTATGGAGATTATAATTGTTATATTTGATATTTTAATACATATATACTATTCTTTGTGCATTGTTAGCTTCAATTTGAAAAAATAAAAAATAAAATATTATTTTTAAATAGGACGCTCGTTTAACCTTGGTCTATTTCATAAAATGATTGGTAAAATATTATGCTGGGTCCAGAGGGGCAAAGGCGGAATCAAAACTATCTATGTTTACCCATATCATGGATATAATTATCATATGGAGTTCCGAAACATCATAAGATATTAAGTCCTACGCTCATTAGAGCATTTACAAAAATTTGTTAACCAGAAAAAAAAATAAACATGTAAAAATAAACCATGATATGGATGGTTTTGATTCCGCCGGTTGACCAGACTTGTCCCCCAGAGGTCGCAAGTTCGATTCCAACCGTGTTGATTATCTTCACCTGTAGTGTAAGCATTTTCGCTTGTACTTCGGGTGCTGAAACAAACATGTTTATGTAATTGTTTAGGAAAAATATATAGGATCTCAAAGAAATTTTATATTCTCTAATATTTGAACACGCTTCTATTCCATTTCCATTGAAAATGTAAAAACATTTACATTTCAAAGCAGCGTAAGAACAATCGAGCAATTTTTACAAAATCGATACATGAATTATTGCCTCCAATAGGTTTCGAAATAAAAAAAGGCTGTTTCATTAATTAACTCACGGAATTTCCATAAAAATACCTCAGTGGACCTGATATTGATGTACATTTAATTAAAAACATTCTCCGCCATGAATATTTAACAACCTTTTATATATTGTAAAAGAAAACATTTAATAATGTACTGGTAGGTATATATTTAAAGAAATCTTCAATTTAAGAATTTAAAATGAATAATACAATATTTTAGACAACGTACTGGAGGGGTCTCGACCACGAGGCAGTCCTCATCACAGGAGGCTGAAAATCTAGCATAAAACAGGCCCTGGGCCTAAAACAAGAAGAAGAAGAATATTTTATAGTTACATTATTGGTACATGAATATAGTTTTTTTTACCCTGTCGGGAATCAATAATGTTTTTATGAAAAAAAACTTTAACAGCTCAACAGAGACGAAGATTGGAATATTATAGGAGAACCAGGAACTTAAGACACCTACATCCTACATGTCTCACGACCTGATATCGGCTGGTTTAAGTTATCACTTTCTATGCTTGCGCAACGTTCGCATGTATAATAACATGTACAGCGCATGTATGTATAAGGACTGTTGTTTTCATTGTTAACAAACCAATTTCTCAATAGATGGCGTTGCGAAAATTGCGATGGTGTTTTTAGCATATTTTGAAGCAAACACATTTTCATGATAAAAATAATATATATATAGAATTTTAAAAAATTGTTTTGATATGGAATTCAATAAGAAAGCATTATTGGTGACGGTTGCGCAAGCGCATTAAATGATCACGTGTACCAGTCGATGACAGGTCGGAACCCCTGTAGGTGTCTTGAGTTCCTGCTTCTCATATAATTTTTAGGTAGGTATTTATTTGTCTATACGGCTACAAGCCTTTTACAATAAAAATTATATACCTACTGTAGTTACAAAAGTATTTGACCAAAAAAATGATGAAATCCAATCCAAAAAAGGATCCACAAAAATTGGCCATCAATAAACAAATTGATCATACATATTTACCATTATTGAAACCGATGGGTTAGACAGACATATACCTTCCTTTATTGTGATGTAAATGAATTAAGATTAAAATTAAGCTGTTTATAATTATAACAATTAAATATTTATGAAATACATTGGTTTTAACCACACTTAAAAGATAACAATAAACCAATAAATACAATATTATTTACCTTTCAAATTTTACTGCTGTCGTTTTCTTTTGTAACAGACCTAATGAACACAGGGGACTACAACCAGTGACCCAACTACTTTCATTGTATTTAATCGTACATTTGTATAGATTCATTTGCATTATATAACTTATTTTTCAACTGTTCAAAAACCAACATTATTATACACCTGTTATGTAAATTGTGTGTATAGGTAACCACTAGTCTCAGTCTTGTAGAATGTAGAGTATTATTCTGACGATGTGCCTTGCACAAAACGCGTCGATAATCTAATAAGTACAATAGAACTATTACCAAGTATTTTTATATATTTATAACATATCAACATACATACAATGGAGTTCTATCAAGAATTGTCGATCGACAAACTAAACATTTTACAATAGTTCCGAACGGGGGGGGACTGCTGCCAACGTACCTATTTTTCAATTTGATATACCATCATTATTTCTTATCAAATCGTTTTGAAAAAAATAATTTAGATAGTTTGGGTATTAAAAAATAAAAATATACCTTAACTTTTTGATAATATTCTGTATAAATTCCTGTAGAAAAATAATGGCATACCATTCAACATTTATCTTATATTTTTAATAAACTATAAGGCGTAGTTCAATATATTTAAAATATCTAGAAAAATATGATGTGACGTTGCATTAATGTTTCAGGTTTAGTAAATAAACCTAAAAAACATTTATTTTCCATTCAGCGCCATTGCGAAATAAAAGTTTTTGGGTTTATTTCCTTAACCTGATGCATTAATGTAACGTCACATCACATTTTTATAGATATTTTGTTCTTCTTTAATTTATAAAAAAATATATAGCTCTATACTTTATATTTTTTTAGAAATTTAAGATAAATATCAAAAATCGGGGTATGCTTATTATTTTCCTACAAGGATATATACAGAACATAATCAAAAAGTTAAGGTATATTTTTATTTATTAATATCCAAACTGACTAGGTTATTTTTTTTAAAATTCGTTTTGTAGTAATGATGCAATTTCAAATTGAAAAAATAGGTACGTTGGCAGCAGTCACCCTCTAAATATAATATTTATTTATGAATTACGTTTTAAATTTATTGACGATTAATTAGGTAGATCATAAAATACCTACTATTTTGTCTTTAATATAATGGCTGGTAGCTACATATATATCATTTGAGCACAGCTCAGTGCGGCACAGCTTGACTTGAGGAAGTAGGAAGTGAAGGTATAGGTAACATCTACACCTTCAACATCTGTAGCAGAACCCTTTTCTAATTCGTGTATTTGATACAGCTACATGGATTCAAGCTCATAAATGACTTACACCAGAAGACATTTCATAGATGGAAATTCTTCGCCGTCAATCGACTCAAAAGTCGTCTACACCTCAGGATTTGCCGCTGCACTCTTAATTACTCCACGAATGAGAGTTATAAACATAGTAGCTATAAACTCTCTGCTCGTCACCACAAGGTTACCACTTTGGAAAACAGGCGAACAGTAACTGACATGATGTATTTATAGAATCTTATAAATAATATACCTAATAGACTCAAACGATCTTCTCCAAAAGATCAACTTTAATTGCCCTCTGAGACGAACAAGAATTACTTCCACATTTAGGCTTCCACAATGTACAACCAACTATTGCCAAAATGCATTCATATAACGAGCTATCAGTAGTTATAATTCATTTTTTTAGTGCGGTGGACATCCATCAACGCACAAAAGCCAGATTCAAGTATCAAGTTTTCTAGTCATTGATGAGGGGTTGATAATGTTGCAGTGATTCTAATTTCCCACTTCCTTCCATTCATTTTCCTTCCTCATGAGCACATTTACATATTTTTTGTTGTTGTTTTTTTTCTATCTATTTATTTTGATCTCCTGTAGGTACCTTATATTTACAAAATTAATAACTTTTTATATGTGGTCACATTTTTATATACGGAGACGTACATCTTCAAGACGAGTAAAATTACTGCAAATTGTTTTGGTTTAAAATTTAAGTAACACTTATTTTATGTAATGTATATTATTTGACTGTTTGTTTGCTTAAAAATAGTTCTGCCTCAATAAGATTAAACAATGCCTTGTCCGCTACCTTCTCAGTCCAGAAGGGTGTCCGCCAGGGATGTATACTGTCCCCTGCTCTCTTTAACATCAATGGAGAGTATATAATGAGGAAAGCTCTGGATGGTTGGGAGGCCGGTTTTCAGCATTGGTGGCAAGAAAATCTCCAACTTACGCTTTGCAGACGACACAACTCTAGTAGCCACAAACGAGACCGATATGAAACAACTTTTGGATCGTGTTGAAAGGGAAAGTTTATCACTCGGTCTGAGCATAAACCAATGCAAAACCAAATTTATGGTGATTGATAGAGCATGTAAACTTCCCCCAATAAACTCTCTAAACCATCTTGAGATAGTACATGACTTCACATATCTGGGTTCCAACATATGTGACACCGGTGGTTGTGAAGAGGAAGTGAAAAGACGCATCGCCATGGCAAAGGGAGCACTGGGAAAGCTCACAAGAGTATGGAAGGACAGGACCATCACGAAAAACACGAAGGCTAGACTCATCAGGGCTCTGATATTCCCGATGTTCCTGTATGGTGTGGAAACATGGACCTTTAGGGAGTCAGAGCGAAAGAGGATCGATGCTTTCGAAATGTGGTGCTGGAGGCGTATGTTGCGCATCCCATGGACAGCCAGAAGAACCAATGTGTCAATTCTAGACGAGCTAAAGATCGAGGATCGTCTATCGACGATATGTTACAGACGTATTCTTAAATTCTTTGGACACATTGCCAGAAGGGAACCAGACTGCCTCGAGAAGCTTGTTGTGATGGGCAGCGTGGAGGGACGGAGATCTCGTGGTCGTTCACCGACCAGATGGAGCGATTTGGTTAAGTCCACAATGGGGTCTTCGGTGATTGGTGCTCTGCGTTCAGCCCAAAACAGATTGGCATGGAGGCGGGCCATACGTGTGGCGACAGACTACAGCCGCTATCATCAGTCATGAGGAAAAGGGCGAATGAATTGCTTAAAAATAAATAAATTTGACTTCAGTTATTAAAGATAGATTCTAAAGAGGACCTCTGGATATTTTATGCTTTAAAATTTAACACTTGCCGTTATACACATGTACCTACTTATTAGTATGTTGTAAGAAATTGCCTGCCGGCTAAAAGCTCGTCAGTTTATACCCAGAAAATGAAAGGTCGAAGTAGGTGCCTTGGTTTCCCGGTTCTCTCTTAATAATTCAACTTCGTCTCTATTGAGATATTAGAAAAAAATGTGTCAATGTGAAATAACGCAAAAATGTATTGCGTAGTAATTGTAAGTATTACCCCAGAACAAGCTTCGCTTAGTGAGGTTATAATTTCCATTGTAATATTTGTGTTTAATTAAATTGTAATAATTTGATGAATTATGGAAAGACATGCGAATCAAAGTCACAAAGAGAACTTTGTTCTCTTGAACAAATCGACAGTTGCCAGTTATCGCTATCGACAGTTGGATCTCATGTGTTACATGCACCTAGTTAAATAAAAGTACAATATGATCACAATAGACTAAAGAAATGAGCCTTTGGAAACCCCAAATTTTATTTTCTCCGAATGAATTGCCGTTGACTATAGAGTTCTATAGAAAACAATCTGCCGGTGAACATTCCTGATTTGGTTTGAGGAAGTATAAAACTAAATTGCTTATATTCATTCGTATGTGTGTGTATACTTAGGAATGTACATTTATGGCAGCGATGGCTTAATTAATTCGAAGCTAAATTGAAATCTCGTGTATGTTTTCATGATACTTGTCTTAATATTGGAAATTTTCATATACTTAGGTTAAGTCTTAAAGGAAACTCTATGATGACTTCAAGGCAATGAGAACGAAATGTTCCTTGATAATTATACTAAAAAGGTTCTCGTTAGAGATAAATGAAGAGCACCTACTATTACATAATTATATATTGAAGACAAAACAGAATTAATAAAATATGAAATTATTGAATTTACTTTTATTACAATATAACATGCTAGCTGCAATATGTGAGATAATCACAGAGGCTAAACAAATTTTACATTTTTTAAAAAGCATTCATGATCTTCAGCGATTCAACCCTTGGCGGGTCTTAGCTGCCTGAAACATCGCCATCCTGCTTTGTCACTGGCTGCAATTCTCCAGTTTCTCTGGCCCAAAAAAAAAACAATTCATCGCGACATCATCCAGCAAACTTCTACGCCCCACTGGATAATTGTAATTTGTAAAACACTCTTTAAGGGAGCTACAGATTCGACATGCTATGCAAATACCCCAACCAGCGTATTCTGCTCATTTTAATAAACTTGACTACACTGGTGTCCTAGTATAAATCGTAGTGCTCCTAATCCTCCGGGTTTGGCTATATTAAGAAGTAAATGTTTTCCAACTGTCGATTTGTTCAGGAGAACTTTGTTCTCTTAACATATCGACAATGTATCAAGCCAGAATACGCGAGAATTGTATGGAGAGGTCTACTTTTTTCACGGCTTTTCCAACTTTGAAGTCAAAAAACACCAACTTAGAGGCTTCGCAGCATATATGTTCCATACACGGATATACTCAGAATTCGGAGTAGAACATTTCGTGTGTCTGTGTGTGTGTGTGTGTGTGTATGTCTGTGTGTGTGTGTGTGTCCCCCCCCCTTATTACTTTTGATCCGCTCAATTTACAGAGCCTAAAATTTCAGAATATATAAACAGTTACAGGCCTACAAAACTTTTATACTCGGAATTTTTGTTTCAGTCAGGGGTTATCAACTTTTGAATTTTTATTTTATTTTTCCCTATATCTCAGAAACCATAAAAGCTAGAACGCTGAAAATTGGTATAAACATAGACAAATACAAAATCTAAAATAAGTTTTTTCAAAAAAATTCCAGGGTTTCTCAAACATTTTTTATTAAGAAAAGTATTTTTTTTATGATAAATTTATGAGTTTAACTGCCTATATTTCCATTTTTTTTTTAAATATCGAAAAAAGCCGAAACACCCCAACTAGATAATTTAATTTTATATAAAAAATATTAACATTGTAGCAGTACATCTCAAATTTTTTTTAACAATTTTTATAAAAATTGAATTTAGTGACGACATCGCTTCATACAATTTGTATGGTAGTCACCTATACACAATATCAAAGAAGACTTAATAGTTTGATACTTCATCTCTAAACATACAATATACATATACCATCATGCTGTTTTCATATTCCGGGTAGGAAAAAAAGACTGACCTCCATACTATCCTATCTTGACTACCTAGGTACATGTGTTGTATAGAAAACTAAATATCATAAAATAATAAATAATTTGTATTTATGGGTTTGGTACTTATTCTTCAACTATACATACTATCGCTGTCGACAGTTGGATCTCATGTGTTACATGCAACTAGTCCATAGACAACTTTTAATTGATATCAACAATTACGTTGTTTTTTTTGTGTCCTCTCAACAGTCCAAACTATAATTCCGATCGACTTCATAATATATTATCATCATGTGTAAAGTACATAGACCTAGAGCTGATTTGCCATTTTTCCATAAATATCCGTTTATTTCTTCTCTATGATTTTATGTGTCCAAATTTTCAAAATGCTTTCACTTGTCTCCCCACTATATTCAAGATATTTGTCAAAATAATGATCCATCAGGAAGACAGCTTTCATTGAGATCATCTGGATCACAGAGTACTAAACTCTTATAAGAATTAACTCCCACTTCATGCCCTTGGGGTAGTGAGGAGTAAAAAACCTCTCATGATTACGGCGTACGGATTACGGCATATACACAAAAACATCGTGACGAGACTCAAAGAATGCATTCTCTACATGATACCCATTGAGAAATTGATTTAAAAAAATACGCAAGAAATTGATGTAAAAAAAATTATAAATATTTATTTAATAAATATTTATTTTGTAATCGGGCTATCTAATAAGTATTGACTATGCCAAATATTAATTTAACGCGCACCCAATAACAAGTTGCCACTTTCTGACTTGTTATATTACATACATCGTCTCATAAATCCACGCAAACAACACATATAAAAATCTTAGCACAGATTGTTCTTCCCCCACCACCACCCGTTCTGCTTATGGGGACTAATAACGGCCCCTTGCAAAACTCTGAAAGAACACATAAAGAACATTTGAAGAGTCCGGAGAACTCTAAAACCTTGCAGACACTGCACTTAATGTGCCAAAGAGAGCTAATCATGTTGAAACAACTGGCTCACTGCTCAGTGATAGTGAAGATAATAGTGCACCGAATTTAAGACAGAAAGTCTTGAAAGCCCTAAAATTGCTCTTCGTGGCTACAAGGTCCGCATGTCCAATGGGTCCAAAGAAATTCCCACGGACATCGTCGTAGAGTTCTCGTCGGTAAGTTGACACGGAGAAGTTAGTGCATTCCCATAGGATATGCTCAGAAGTCTGTTCAGGGTTATCACAAAGCTGACATGAGGACGAATCGGATAAGTGAAAACGAAAGAGATAGCTTTTGAAACTGCCGTGTCCAGTAAGGAATTGCGTGGTCCAATAATCGGGAACAATCCACGAGGAAAAAATTCGAGTCCTCACATCGGGAAGAAATAAAAATGTCAGTCTGCCCACGGAAGAAGAGGACCAGCGACGTTGCCAAGCATCTAAAAGAGAACTCCGGGCCAAGTTCTCGATCTCTCCACGAACTGTGGGTAAATTTACAGGTGGGAGAGAAACACCACCCAAAATTGAGCTTCGGCCTCTATACAGGTTGTGTATTGAAGCTCGTCGCTGTGTTTCCAGATCAAGGGGAGCCATACCTGTGAGAATAGAAAGTGTGTCGGTAGCGCAGGTTCTGTAAGCCTTTGCTAAAGCTATTAGAGCGAAGCGCTGTCCAGAAAGCAGCAGACGTCTAATGTATTGGGTTTCACAACGATGAGCCCAACAAGGAGAGGCATAACACATAATACTCAGAAAGGTAGCGTTGTAAAACAGTCTTGCTACTGGAAATTTAAGGCCCCAACTAGCTCGAGCAAGACGTGAAATCTTTTGGAAGGCTATTTTTGCACTGTCGGATACAGCACGAACATGGTATTGGAAAGTTAGGCCTCTATCTAGTGTAACACCCAAAACTTTGACCCTATCCTTAAATATTACACGTGTTTTGATAAATTTGATGGAGGGAGGACTTTTCATTATGCCTTTTAACACTAACCCATATGTCTTATTAGGTGCAAAATTGAGTCTATGACTTATACCCCAATCTGCAACAGAAGAAAGTAACTGAGTAGCTGCGCGCTCAATAAGTGCTCGGGTGTTACCTTGAATAAGGATTGTAGCATCATCGGCATATGCCAAAATACTGCAGCCCGTAGGCGTTGAAAGTGATAGAAGGTCGTCGAACAAGATGTTCCATAACAGTGGACCCAGAACAGAACCCTGAGGGCACCCGATGCTAATTGGTCGCCAGTGCAAATCCTGTCCCCCGGGCATGGCCACATGTCTATTAGTAAAATAGCTCTTCACTATTTTATATATGTTGCAAGGAACCTTACGGTCTCGAAGTTTTTTTAAAATTAGAGGCCACCAGGCATTGTCGAATGCTCCCGCAATGTCAAGAGATATAGAGATAACATATTTACTATCAGAGCTACTAACAATATCAGATATAGCCAAGATAGCATCAACCGTTGATTTCCCAGCGCGAAAACCGAACTGACGATCGGACAGTGGGTGGGTACTGGAAAGATGATCTTCTAAGCGTCGACATATAAGCTTTTCTAAGACCTTACCCAAAATAGGTAGTAAAGTAATCGGTCTATATGATTTTGGGTCAGAAGGATCCAGGTCACTACGCTTGGGAATAACAGTCATTAAACCTGTTTTCCAACAATCCGGAAAGTAGCCTTCTCGCAAGCAATTGTTGTACAATAAGATAATCTCGTGGCGAGCTATGTGCCAGCACCTTTGTACGAGAGCTGCGTCAATGCGGTCAATGCCAGGAGATTTGTTTTGGTGAAGATTCTTGATGATAAAATCAAGCTCATCGAGATTGGCGAAGGTCGATATGGGAGTTTGCGGGATATCGGATTGGTTATTGCGTATTTGTGAATGAAGAGGAGTATCAGATGAAATGTCATCAGAAGAAATAAGTATGTCAAGTAGCGTGCTCGTCGTCGAGTCAGAGTCTATTGTGATAATTCCAGTTCGTGGATCACGGATACACGAGACTGACGCATTTGGATATTTTTTCATTGATGCATATCTAAACACAGCACCCCAAGGATCTGTGGTTGAAACCTCAGATACCAAACGGCGCCATGCTTCAGACTTGGCACGAGAAATCTCGCGTTTATAGATATTATTTGAGCGTCTATACTCACATTGAAGTACAGTTACAAAGTCATTTGAACTTCCTCGACGACGGGCCGCTCTCAACGCGCGGTGAGCTCGAGTCGAAGTTCGTTTAAGGATGTCTAAGCCAGGATGCCACCATTCATTAGGAGACATATGACTAGAAGAAGTTCTGCCGATCGCCTTCTCGGCACAATAAATTATACTCTGCGTAAAAGATGAGGCCATTTCCGCAGTAGTACAAGATCTACAAGATAAACGATCCAGCGAGCATTCAAAGTAGCGGTCAAAGTCTAACCAACGCCATCTGTCACACCTTGTCCGGAATCTTCTAAGCAAAGGTTTCGCTAAAGGAATTGGGGGTACATTGGAAATAATCTGGAACGTGATAAGGTTATGGTCACTACACGAGGCATCCTCGTCAACAGACCAATTACATAATCTGTGGTTAATCTGAGGTGTAGCTAAAGTGACATCTATATGACTTGTACCCATGTGGTTGGAGAAGGTAGGTGGACTGAAAGGATTGTTCAACACACTCAAATTGTGGCGAGAGATAAAATCTTCGCAGCTTACACCTCTGGTGAATTTTCTGGACCCGAAAGTGGTAGTGTTACACCATAGAATAGATTCGGCATTAAAATCACCTCCAATAATTAATGATGCGTTGCCGAGTTGGCCCAATATAACATCCAGTTGATCCAGAAAACGAAATTCGGATTCACTAAACTGAAAATATATCGAAATAATATAAAACGAATCACTTGGAGAAGAAATCTGGACTACAACCAAGTGACTAGAAGATAAGTGATCCAGGCATATGAAGTTAATGTTGGGATTGTAAATAGCTATACAGCTCATCGGAGGGTTCGTTGAGGTACAGCTCGAAGCCATAGCAACTCGAACACCCGGACCAAATGATGGCACAATTCCATCTCGAGAGTACGGCTCTTGGATAAGACAAACATCAATGTTCATGCGATGAGCAGACTGACTGAGTTCGGCTGAAGCCGATTGTCCACGGCCAAGATTAAGCTGACCAAATTTAACAGAAGCATTACACGCCATAGTCAATATTGAGTAAAGCTCTGCTGACTGTTGCTTGATAAGCTGGACAGTCATTAGTGCCTGATCGGTGTACTGCTGGTTTGTTAAATAACTTACAAACAGCGCATGTGGGTTGATTGGCTCTATTCGGACATGACACGTAAACGTGTTCCGTTGAAGCAGAATGTGAGCATCTGACGGGTTCTTTGCAAGTTTTTGAACCATGGCCGTACATTCGACAACGGCCACAAATACTGACTGGAAGAAAATCTGTAACACGACAGACATTCCAGTCCACATAAACCTTTCCTAAATTGATGAGGCTATGGCGAACGGCAGCAGGTACTGAAAAGACTCTATCGCAAGTCGGGCCAACTGTAGGTCCTGTTAGATGACTGAATACTGCAGTTTTAATGGCATGCTCTTTTGTATTCTCTGCAACTATCCCTAAAAATTCGTCATTAGACAGGTCCCGTGGCACATGACTAAACCTCACACGAGGTTGTCTCTTGGTAGCGAGTCGTGCGGTCAAGGTCGTTGATGCTTTTATTGCCGGGGCATTCAGCAACTTGATTGAGTCTTCCGTGGTGGCCGTGTTAACAACAACGCCGTGACCTCTTATGGTACGTACACTTGTGACGCGAGCACCTACGTCGGAAGGCTTAATGGCTGCATTCAGCATTTTCCTGGTTTCCATCGATGACTTGACTTCATCGTTTGTGGGAAAAATGCAGACGGCAGGTTTTGCAGGGAGTGCAGGAAATCCTCCCTTGGATAAGGGCGGTGGACCTGTCACTTGCGTGGCATACAGGGAGGTCGGGCGGTCGTTGAGTTTATCGGCAATTTTATTCATTACCGGTGCAATCTGTGTCTCAGTGGTATCAATTTTCTCACACAGATGCAAGATTTTTTCATCTCGGCTGGAAATCGTTGTTTTCAGGCAAGATATGACGCCTCTTGCTTCCGCCAACTCAGTCGACAGATCACCAATAATTGATAATAGGCGCTGAGCTTCACGACCAACTCGAATGAGATGCGACTTCGAAATTTTTGAGTGTTTTTCCACAATGTCTTGAACATTACTCAGGCATACGTAGGCTGCTTCTATTTTAGAAGATGGCAAATAATCATTTTCTCGCTCATCTTCTGTATCAGAGTCTGAACTCATATTCTCGGATTCAGTGGTCGGGGCAGGGACTGCAGATGACAAGGGCAGGGGAGGAGGTTTTATGGAGGCAAAGGAGGAAGGGACGACAGAAGGACTAAAAGTTCTGGTTCTTGAACTGGGAGGAGAGTCATTAGCGATTGCAGGAAGACTCAAGAGTTCTTTCTGCCTCTTCCGCTTTCGTTCCCTTTTTGTCATCCTATAATCAGATTCC